>VDFB02000017.1:10215539-10815539 GCA_007258455.2 Sequoia sempervirens
CAATGGCACGGGTCGACGTGCCTTCCACCATAGATCATAGGCTGGTGTGGTACCTGGATCTGTTGCCCCACCTCTCCAACCCCAGGCCTGGGCTACTAACCCATCAATCTGCTGTGTCGTGAAGGCCACTAGGATGGTCGGCCCCCATGCATACTCTCTAAACGATCGTGCATACTCTGCCGTCCCCATGGGTACATCCTACTGCTCCCCGAACTGTCTCAGTACACGCTGTGGCAGATACATCTCAATAATCAGCGACGTCTGTACTGTCCTACCAATCAGGTATCGATACTGCCTACAAAAACTAAGATGCTCGTCCTCATCATCCCATACCTCACAATCCCTGTAGGGTCTCCAGATGAAGGTCACCATGGTATCAATCTGATGTTGCCACCACCCTGTCTCACCCATACGGGTCTGCTATAATGTGCCGGCATAATAGTAGGAGTAAGGCATCCCCGCGGCCAGCTGTGGTCTGTCGATAGGAGGGCGGAATATGGCAATATGCTCCCATGCCCAGATCATCATCAGTGTGGTCCCACAAGAGATACTCTCTCCTCTCCTGTACACAACGTCATGCAGCTGATGATAAAGTGTCCCCAGCAAATAGGGACCCCATGCATAAACTGTCCTCTCTCGTTGCATGCCGACCATGACATCCCCCCAGCCAATTGGAAATCTATGTCCTCGTCGGTCTGGAACCAAGATGCCACCAATCAGAGTCGCTAGGAATGCATCAAAGTGACTGTAATGCTCCGCCAAGAAATCCCAATGGATCTCGTAACCCTCAATGTCGAGTCTGGCACCCTGATCCTGGTAGTACGCCCGAAAGGTCTGCTCGCCATGGCGGGGATCGTACATGATCCGCTCCCCTCGAATCGAAATATGGAGAATGTGATAGACGTCCTCCAAAGTGATGGTAGCCTCACCTGTCGGCAGGTGAAAGGAACAGGTCTCCGAAAGCCATCTCTCACACAGCACCGTCAGCAAACCCCTGTTCGCCTGAATGGCGGGCATGAACGCAACATGGAATAAACCGAGTCTCATGAATCGTCGCCGCTCTCGCGGGCCTAGCTGATCGCCAAACCAAAAGGTCCTTGGTCTGCTCTCTCTCGTATATATAGGGGCAAGCTGCCTCTGCAAAAAGACGAACACCGCATTAGCACCTTTTTGGACAATTGTGACCATCACGGAAAATGACTTAGGGCATGAAAGCATTAAAACAAGTTAAAGAAAGAAAAAAGGAAAATGCATCACAAAATAGCAATTGCGTCTCAAAAACATAAATGTGTCGTTTGAAAAATCAAATGCGTTCCACCAAGTCAAGTGCGTCGCTATATTACACTTGCGTCGCAAATTTAGGCGATTGCGTCACCATTTTTTGAATGCGGCGCGAAAATTCATTTGTAGCATTCGAATAATCAGTTGCGTCACATTTTTGTGATTGCGGCTTTTGATGGGTCAAATGCGATGCGGTTAAGCACTTGCGTCGCACCAAAAATTGAATGCTGCGCAAACCGGTGGCACGGCTCTTTTGGTCTTTGCACTTGCGTCGCGACGCATCAAATGCGGCGAACGCGAAGTCAATTGCGCTTACGCGAACGCATATGTGTCACGGCGCATTCGTTCACTACCCTAGAAAGCATAAAAAAACACATAAATCAAAAAAATGACAAAGCAAGTTTAGGGTACATACCGCAGGTCCTGAGCCCTCTGGCCGTCTGAAGGTCCTCACGATCTCTCCGCGGTGCTCTGTCACTTGAATCACCATCGTCGCTGCTGCGCCTTTTGCTCTGAGCTCTCAAGATTTACAAGGTGAATGGTGAAAGTGAATTGACTTTTACCCCTTTGACCATCTATTTATAGGCTGAAAGTGACATTTTTTAACTGCAGTTAATACTGGAGGCTCATTTCCGCACCTTTGACCTCTCCGTAAGTTGCTTTAAACATGTCAGAATTTGAAACCGACTGCGCCGCTATTTTTCTGGCCATCAAATTGATTTATCGGGACCTTTTGCAAATTTTTCTGGCGCCGACCCAAAATTTGAAAATTTCCCGAGGGGGCAAGAATACTCCGTACCTTCACTGGGGCATATTTTTGACTTAATTTTCTTTGTCACAATACCACGTTTACATTATGACAAAGAGGCAAATGTAGACCTAAAATGACCTAGGCCTGCAAGCTTCATTTTTACCACACTTTCGCCCTAGCATAATTAAGTTATTTAATTATGTCCTTGGTCCATTATTCGACTATTGATTAAATAATTCATAATTATTTAATTAATTCATGTCATTTGTTCCTCCTTGATTATTAAATAAATAAATATTATTTATTTATTTAATACATCACTAATTATCTAAAGTCTTCCTTTGATTAAATAAATTTCATAATTTATTTAATTTCCCTTTATCATTTATGTCTTCTTGATTAATTAAATAAATTTTATTTATTTAATTACGTCACTAATTAAGTCCCCTTCTTCTAAAAATTAAATAAATTCTTATTTATTTAATTCTGTCCATTTTCCACTATAATTAAATAATTTATTTAATTATTTAATTATTCATTAGCTTTTTCTCCCATTAAAATTAAATAAATTTGATTTATTTAATTTGGCCATTCTTTTGAATTTTGAATTAAAATCATTATTTAATTTCAAAATAATTCTTTTATCACATTCCTCCATAATTAAATAATATCTTTATTATTTAATTACTTACTAGTTACCTGGAGTAAATAAATCTTATTATTTAATTTCTCCAGCAACCTCTTTGTCCGTGCCAGCCTTATCTTCCAATTTAATTCTTGACTTTTGACTTCTCATTTAATTTCGACCGTTGATTGAATTATTTTATAATTCAATCTCCACCCTTCATTCTTACCTGTTGCCCTAATTTTGACCTAACCCTAATGCACCCAGCAACATTCAATCTTAAGCATTGATCTTAGGGTTCCTGTCATCTTTTCATCCTGGCCACACATTCAAAATTGCAATTTTTATAAAAGGGCAATTTTGACCTCATTTGGAGATCTCTCAGTCTTTAGCTCATTTGACTTCTTGCACTCTTAGTCTATGTCAACTTGCTGTCAACTTAGGGTCATAGTCATTAACAGTCATAGTTATTTTAGCTCACTATAGGGTTATTTTTATTTTCTGCAAATCCTTCAACACTTGCATAGGGCTTAGTCTTTAGTCATAGTTGCTCATAAATCTGAGGGCTTTGTTATTTATCTGCAAGCTAGGAGGTGTAACAGAGGTTAATCATGGAAGGTGGAGACCTAGGGTAACACTATCCCTTTTGTCTTCACATCACTTCCTTTGTACTTTGTTATTTTCGTAGGAATTTAATTGTTATTGTGCTAACCCACTTTAATAATAATTTAGGATTTTCCCTTGATTACAGATATAGCCTAGAAAAAAAATGGATCCAAGGCCACAACCAGTTGTCCTTGCAAAGCTTACTCAAGTTGAAGAAATGCTTATAGCTAGAGTTTCTCCTATTTTACAGGTAACCCACGCCAAAGGAGGCCAATACAAATATAGTGGCCATACTATAAGCTTCCCAAAAGACATCACTGGCATTGCAACTTTTTTGTCGTGTTGGCTGCATGATCTTGAAGTTGTCATTGTGCGAAAAATTGGCATGCAAGGGACATAATATGATTTCTATGTTGACAAACATAATGTGATGGCTACATTAATTTATAAAATTGAGAATGACCTGTACTATAGTGATGCTGCAATAGATTGTGATGCTTTAAATTTGTTACCTCCTACAAGTATTGATATCTCTGATCTCTTAAACATAATGGAAGAACCCAGGCATCACCCAAATGAACCAATGGCAACTGTAGAAAGTGTTGTTGATGAGGAAGCTGAACTTCAAGAATTCTCATCATTTATTTTGTTGATGTCCAACCCTCCTCGATAATTGCAGGCAATTAGAGATTCCTTAAAATTTAAAGACACTACTCAAAATACCTTGCCTTGGCCTAAAATAGATTCTAGTCCTATCAATGAATATAATACAAAAGGGTTATTAAGTATGGATTTTTCAATGTTGTTCCCGACTGGCATGGCAATGCCACTACAATCGAGGAAAATACAGGTTCACTTACATGAATATGCCTTGCACTTGATGAGATACTATGATAATAGATTTTGGAGGCATGTCATATTTAGACATTACATTTATAATTTAATAATGAGACATCGAAGCCAAGAATCATCCTCAGTTTTTATGAAAATAAACTTGGAGGAAAGAATCCCAAAGTCAGTTCTTGCTTTACAACAGTTGCTTCAGGATGTACCAGATACCCAAATAGAAAACTAGGTTTTTCACTTTGGTGCATCCTTGTGAGGAACCCGCTCATATTGGGCCAAGAGTTGACAAGAGCTTGCAACAATGATCCACCAGCTTGGTACACCGACTCTTTTCTTCACTTTGAGCTCTGCAGATACAAAATGGCCTAATCTGCATAGGGTGATTAAACCCAATACCCAATTTGATTCTCCATACTCCTAAAGAAACTTCACAAAGAACATTGTGCAAAACCCACACATAACAAGCTTGTACATGCACCTGCGATTCACTATTTTCCATGAAGAGGTTATTGAGAGACTTTTCCACACAAAGGACTATTGGTATAGGTATGAGTGGCAACATCATGAGTTAGCACATATAGATGGTTTCTTGTGGCTCCCAGATGCCCCAAATATGGACATTATTGATTGGTCTAACCCTAGTGAGCTTGAACAAGCAAAAAAATTCTTTGATCACTATGTTTCAACATGGAACCCTCATTCCCTAGAATAGCTAATATCAAGGATCCACCACTCAGCCTTGGATGACCCATGCCTGCTTAATACTATGCAAATTTCTTCTATGGATCAAATGGTGGACCATGAAAAGTTGTTAAACATGGTTCAAAGGTATACCAAGTGCACTCAATACACTTGCCTTAGGAAAAAAAGGCCAACAATTACAATGTCGCTACAAAGCTCCATGGAATAGACAACCATCTTCAACATTGACAATTGATAGTGAATTAAACAAATCATACAAAAAAACAAGAAATGATGAGCATGTTAATATCAAAAACCCTGAGATGCTTGCAATCTAGCGAGAAATTTTTTATTTCTAGCTAGTACTGTCTAGACAAATTGTCCTAAACTACATTTCCAAATATGTATCAAAGTCTGAGAAAAAATATGAAAGCTACATTAATATCTTGCAAAGGCTTGCAAATATAAATTCATCTGGGGATAAAGCATTGCTTGCATACGAAAAATTCATGATGAATTTATTTGTTGATCGTGACATTGGTGCACAAGAAACATGCCATATGCTACAAAATTTTCCCCTTGTCATATCAAGTCAACATTTCTTGTCCATAAATGCTAGTAGGCAGACGTTCCATCGGTTGAAAATAGTTGACAATGGTGATGAGATTTCCAGTGCTTATGGGTGATCCCACAAAGCTAGTTTACAATTTCTGGGAGGAACTTATTTTTGTTGAAATCACATATTTTTAGAAATTATAATGATTTAACCCTTAAAAATTTCCATTTAAAGCATTCCAATTGAAGATTTTTTGATAACACTACCTTAGATCAAACCTCCTTGGATAGAACCCTGCTAGTTTTAAACCATACCTATAACAGAGTCTCCTTTACACCTATCAAAATGCTGATAAAAATCCACTTTTGATTTAACTTTTGGGGGATCAAATGAACTTAATTAAAATTTACTTTTTGAATATATGTAGTCCTTATTATAAGCTTCCCAAAAAGTATAAATTTAAATAAATTTTATTTTATTATTATATTTATTTTTTATTTCTTGTGAATGTAGGTTTTTCACAAAAAATCAAGCTCTTTGTTCTGCACATGTGGAAAAATAGCAAATTATCAAAAAAAAAATTTAAAAATATGAGTGCAGTAGATACTAAATTCCTTGATCCAACACACTAAAACAAATTGAATTTCGATACATAAAAAAAATGTTACACATTTTACGGTCACGCTATGTCTTAATTGTAATTGGTTTGACTTCAAAACATGATTATAGAAACAATATTCAATAAAAAACTATCTAACCAAGTGGAAGCACTAGATATTAGAATTACAAATCTAAATTCAAAAGAATTAGAATTTTATCCTTCATGGAAAAAAAGTTATGCATTATACGGTGAGCGTAACTTTTAAAAAATGTTGTTTTCTAAAAAAAACTAGTTTTTTAGGGAGATAGAAAAAAGTGCAATCTAATTCCAAAAATTTTGAAAAGAATATATTTAGAATCTATAGAAAAAATGTCACAAAACTCTAGTTTGCATCATCTTCAAATTCCTCACGGTTTCGTCGTTATAGGTGCCTGAAAGTGAAGATTCAATTAAAAAAATTATTTCAGTATCCAGTTTGGCCAAAAATTGTAAACCACTATTGTGGGATCACCCTTATATTCATTCCTACATGAAAATACCACCTAAAATGGATGCAGTATCCCTTATTCATTCTGCACAACTCTATACATATCACAAAAATCACAAAGGTCTAGCCTGGCGTACTTGCCCACAACCTGTAATCATCATTGTTTACTCGCTTTTCAAGACCACCCCCCCATAAAAAAGTGATTCCAATGAAACATTTTGTTGGTCAAAATTATTTCTATACAAACATTTTCAAAATGTGGAGGTTGACATAGGGCTTAGAAGAGAAAGCATAACATGGAATTGGAGGCTACTTCAAGATGTTAGCTATGTTGCTTAGCTGTGAATAGACTTAGTGACCCCATATTGATGAGGATGGTAGTGATAGTGACACTGACAATGCACATTCTTCACCACATACAAATCAATATGAATGGGAGTTTGTCTCTCAACTTGGTACCACAAACAATGTTTGTTTTGACCAGCTACAACTCTTGGGTCGGTAGGACTTTGACCTGCACCATAGGTGGGATAGCCATGATGTTCCAGAGAATTTTCATAGAATTGTTGAATAGTTTTTTGCAACAAGTAAATTGCATATAATTGAAGACACCCTTTTCTCCTTTGCAATGCTAGCCATTTGTCATTGAATATCTCCTAGATAGGAGCTCACTTTTAGAATCATTGAACAACACCACCTTGGCCCACCCTCATTGCCTCCACTTTGTATGATCATTCAAGGAATTGTTGGCATAGGTAAATAATTTTTGATTGACAAGATACAAAGAGCACTAAATTGATCGTTGAGTCAAAAAATGAACCCTTTTCTTGTTTTGGCATCAACAGGTGTTGTTGCTTACAATGTTTGTGCCTCCACAGTGCATACTACTCTTCACATACCAATAAAAGATATGAATACATTGAAAGGACAACCATTGACCATATTTCAAGAAGACTTCAAAAATATTAAGTACATATTAATTAATGAAATGAGTTTCTTGGGTCCCAAGTCGCTACTAAAAATAAATAGCTAATTGTGGCAAGCATTACCTTCAAGACATTTGTAGCCATTTGGTGGTGTTTCTATTATACTCATGGGTGACTTAGCACAACTGCCCCCTATTATCGATAGACCTATCTATAGTTCTTGGTCCATAGCATTGGAACACTTTTAATATTGTTGTTACACTTGACACTATCTTTCATCAACATGGGAAATCTGAATCCCAACAATAGTTTCATATGCTTCTTATGAATATTAGAAGCTGACAGGCATCCCTAGCTGATTGGAAACTTCTTATGAATTGAAAAAAATCCATGCTTCCATCTAAGCAAAACTAGGACTTTGATCTGGCTATCCACTTATTCCTAACTAATAGCTTGCTTGTTTTACACAATAGGAAAATGCTACAACAATTAAATGTTCCAATTGCAATTAGTGCTGCTAAATGTTCCCAAAAAAATGCACTTTATTATGCCGATGATTAAAAACTTCAAGTTGAACTCTTGCTTGCAATTGGTCAACAAGTAATGTTGACAACAAATCTTTGGGTGGCAGGTAGCTTGGTGAATGGATCATTGGGTTTAGTGAAGGCTATTGTATATGCCACAGGTGCTAAACCGCCTCAACTACTTGAATATGTTGTTGTTGACTTCTTAAACTACATTGAGCTAGCATGGGATCAGGACAATCCAAGATTCATCCCCATTATCCCAATCACATGAGGCATCTGAAGACAGCTCCCGTTGACAATGGCCTGGGCTATAACAATCCATAAATATCAAGGCTTAACAATAGAGAAAGCTACAATAGATATTGGAATTAAAGAAAGGAAAGTTATAACATTCAAAACTCTCTCTCATGTTAAATCACTAGAAGGGATACACATAGATCCATCTTTCTCTTTTGATAGGTATTCTAGGTTGCATTCCAACAAATACAGTACACTTCAAATCAAAGAAGAGGAATGTCTTTAACAATTGTTTGCACTGCCACCATCATGAAATATATTTTTTTCCCATTGTAACTATGCCACTTCTCCTTTTTGTCTTTGTCTCAATTCTTTCGCAGTACCCTTGATTCCCACTTCAATTCAATTTATCTAGCATTTTGAAAGTTTTAGTTATACAGACATACTACAAGAAGTTGCTATTCAACTATTGCTTTCTATTTACCCTTCTTGCTAGCAATAAACATCCATTATCTAAATTTAACTTTTCTCTCAATGTCTTTCCACGCTTTTCCAAAATAGTCCCACCTCCATAGCTATCACACTTGAATTATTTCTTTCTAACAATTTTAGATTCTGACAAATTTAGATTGGGAACATTTCCAACTATTACTGTAGATCTTTATAATCGTTAATACCTTTATGCTCACAAGTTTTCCATGTTGTTCAAGTTGAAACTATATTCTATTTGAATACAAGGTAAGGCTATATATGATTCTTTCCATCTGTTCTTTTATAATTACATTGAAAATTATTTGTAACAAATGTTGCAACTCTATATATTTCTTTAAAAATATAACAGTGATTTCAGCTTAATAAAATTTCCAGGTTCTAGAAGATAATTATATTCAATTGTCCACATATTGTTTGTAGCTCTTTGCAAAAGGTATACCTGTATCCTATTTATAACATGTATTTTATTCCACATATATTAGATATTATTCTTTACAAATTATACAACTATTTATATTTCCTTAACTAAATAGTTTGCATTGATGACACATGTTTGTTGTACTAAACTTCTAATTTCCCTTGTTTCTAATGATATTTCATTGACAAAATTTTAGATTGCAAATCTATGTACTGAGATATAGATTAAATTCATGGACAAAAGATTACTCTCCTTAAAGGTTTGGTGAAAATCCATGACACTTGATGCCATAATGTGGAAAGATGCAAAGAAGGCCTCCCTTACTCTCTCAATCTTCCATTCCATCTTTGCACAAGGTATGCCTACATTTTATTTTCTTGCACTCTTCTACTCCACCTTCATTGCATACAATTTGTTATGAATTCTATAAGTCTTTATATTTTCTGATATATCTATTGTCTACCAATGGTATGTATTTAGTGTACTAAATTTTGAATTATTCTTTCATGTTTGCAACCATACTCAGCCCAAAAAATCATCATATCTGCACCTTTCAATGCCTTTACATCTTGCATTAAATAAGAAGTGACCTAGACATTGCTTTCACCATTGATGCCAATGGTGGGAAATTTATTTTTCCTTGTTTGGGGGTTTGTGAGAGCGCATGACACTCCATGACCCAATATGCTAGGGTGGACATCAGGTGTTGCTTTTTTATGTTGACAGTGCATTCTACGACATACACTAGGTATTTCTACATTTTGTTTACTTCATTCCTCACATTACAACTTCATAGAAAATTGTATGTTATAAAATAATCAACTTTCACATATCTTGGTTTACATGTTGTGTATCAATTAGATATGACCACTACACTAATATTTTCACTTTTCTCTTATTATTTGAGATCATACTCAAGCCATAATGTGGATTCCAATGATTTTATTTATACTCATTAGTAGCCAAAAAATTCCTTCTATGATTGATCAAAGTGGTAGGGTGCACACCACCCATCATTTTCTTCCCTACCTACTAGAATGTAGCACATGCACAAGTATGCTTAAATTTTACTTATTTCATACCTTGCATTACATGTGTATTGTACATTTTGTAGTATACATTATAGAGCTCTTTAAATCTACCGATTTACATATTCTGTCTCAAATACAAATATTCACCACACTAGACTCATTTTTTTTGTATTTTATTTTATATATTTTAACAAATAGAATTCATATGTTTCAGGCTATGGTTGTCATGGAATGAAATAGTCAATGTTAATCCAATTTATCTTAGGGTCCATTGGAAATTTCTTTTGATGGGTTCCTCTTCAAAAGGTTGTGTCCTTTCATTTTTCAAAGCCATAATGTTCACAAAAGATCAAAAAAAATATTGATTAATTTTCTCCATCTTAGCCTACATTCATTTATTTTGCATAGGGTTCTCTTGTGCACACTATCTTATTTCAATTTAGAGCTTCAATTAAGTAAGCAGCGGCCTAGACATTGCTTTCACCATTGATGCCAATGGTAGGAAATTTATTTTCCTTTGCTTGGGGGTTTGGTGAGAGCGCATGATGCTCCATGACCCAATATGGGAGGGTGGACATCAGGTGTTGCTTTCTTATGTTGACAGTACATTCTATGACATACACCAGGCATGTCTAAGTTTTCTTTACTTCATTCCTCGCATTAAAAATTCATAAAAAATTCTATGTTGTAAAATAATCAACTTTGATATCTATTGGTTTGCAAGTTGTGTATCAATTAGAGAATACCACTACACTAATATTTACACTTTGTTGCTATTCTTCCAGATCATACTCAAGCCATAATGTGGATTCCAATCATTTTATTTATACTCATTAGTGGCCAAAACATTCCTTCTATCATTGACCAAATTGGTAGGCTACATGTACCAGTCCTCATTTTCTTCTCTACCTACTGGAATGTGGCGCATGCACAAGTATGCTTAAATTTTACTTATTTCATACCTTGCATTACACGTGTATTGTATATTTTTTAGTCTACATTATAGAGGTCTCTAAATCTACTGATTTACATATTATGTCTCAAATACAGATGTTCACCACACTAAGCTTAACATTTTTTGTTATTTTCCTAGACCATACTCCACCTATAATGGTGATTTTGATGAACTAATTGCAAAATTAGTTGGAATGGTGATATGGCAACTAGATCCTGCTATACTCAATGTTGATTGTGATAATTGAAATTCATTCCAGCCTTGATCAGAGTCTTCAAGACCATATATTCCTGCTCAGTAGTTTGGTGATAGTTCATGAGACTGCATGGCCCAATATGGAAGGCTAGAAACCAAAACTCATTTTGTTGTGTTTTATTTTATATACTTTATGTACACATCTAGATATTTTTTTATGTAAGATTCAAATAAAATTCATATGTTTTAGGCTATGGTTGTCATGGAATAAAATAGTTAATGTTAATCCACTTTCTCTTAGGCTCCATTGGACATTGCTTTCGATGGGGTCCCTTTCAAAAGCTATCTCCTTTCAATTTTCAAAGCCATACTGTTCACAAAAGATTAGAAAAATTACTAATTATTGTTCTCTATCTTAGCCTATATTCATTTATTTACATAGGATTCTCTTGTGCACGCTATGTTATTTCAATTTATCTATCTTGTATATGCTTTGTGTTAGCTTCATTTGGGCATTGTTGATTACAGTTATGTTGCTTAAGCTATAATGTTTTATTCTACATAAGGTGTTGTTGAAAAGGCTCTATTTTATGAGTTTCATTTTGTACTTATGGTTGGAACAAAATAAAATAATACATGTTGTTCATTGTATGTTTAGTTACATTACATATTATTAATCACTGTTATCTGCCTTACGCTATATTGGGTACATTTGAATATATATATATATATATATATATATATATATATATATATATATATATATATATATATATATATGTAAGAATTAAATAGTCTAGATTATGGAGTTTTCTCAATTATTATTCTATAGCTCGGCCTGTATTGTGGCTTTTTGCATCTGAGTGGCTGTTCAAACCAATCTTGCTTGAATTATGGCTTTCATTTTTTGGTTATGGTTGCAACAAAATAAAATAATTTATGCAATTCATTCCATGTTTCGTTACATTAGGTATTATTCACTATTGTTCTCTGTGTTGTTGCATCCCACATTGTTCCTCTTCTTTGCATCTGACACAATAAATTCTGAAGCCTGCCAGCCTCATTTCCCATTTCTCCCCTCCCTCTCCTATACATCTCTACCTATCGACTCATCCTTGCATGTTTCTACACGAAGCTGCTAGTTATTAATTAATATAACTATTTATTCTTATTAGTCATTAAATTATGAATATGAGCTATTTATCTATTCTAAATGAGTTAATAAATTCATAATTATATTCTTAAAGTTAATTCACTCATCAAATCATTCACTTGCCCATCTAATCATTCTTTCTTAATGAATTTATAGATTTATTATATTATCTTCTCAAGAGTTTCAAATTAAAAAAATACTAAACAATATAACTAATGCACCTCTTCAACTCTTCATCTTTGATCGAATATACAATATCCATCTATTTTAAATTGAAAATATAATTTTTTATTTATTTTCATTAAAAAATATAAGAAAAATAATTGTGTTCATTGTATAGTTAAAAAATCATTAATGTTATGTTGTAGAGATGAGTATCCACAAGTCATTCAAGTGAAAATTTTACTATTATCTAAGCCAACATTTTTTGGGAAAAATGGATAAAATTATATTGAGAAAATAGAGTTTACATCTATTGATAATAAAAAGAATTTAGAGAGCCATAGATATCAATAAAGATAAATAATAAAAAATCAACCGAACATAAAAAAATATGACCTATTTCCAAGAAAAAATAGTACTTGATCGAAATGAATAGAAAACTCTTAACAAGAGAAAAATGAAGAAGTTGAGTTTGATCATTATATTTATTTTCTATTTGTAGTGAATATAGTATTTTCCATGGACATAGCGCTCTCAAAAATTTATACATTATGAAATTGAATTGCAAATAAATTATAATTAATAATAAGCAAAATATGTTATAAATTATTATATGTTATCAATTTATGTTTAAGAATTCATAATTTTATTAAAATAAATGCCACTTTTAAAAAAACTATAAAGTATAAAAAATAATATAAAAAATTTCACAAAATATTATAAAAAAATCTAAAAAATTCTTAATTCATATTTTGTTTCAGTTGTTAAGAGTTTAGTTGAGGTGAGAGAAATTAAAAAAATAATTATAATAGTTTTTAATGTCTCAATTTGAGATAAGAAAAAAAAAGGGGACACGGTATAAAATCATCATCCACTTTTATCACCATTCAATGAGAAACACGACATGGTAGAAATCAGTGGTTCTCAACCAACTTTGATCACAACATAGATAACGAAACCCCCTCGCAGGCATATGTGACTACCAATGCCAGGCAGGTAAACTAGCACAAAATCCCATTAGATTATGGACAAAAATATTTCCCAAATCTGTGAGTTAGGTGCGAGTTCCACAAAAATTTGACTGAACGTGGGCTCATTTCTAGAATACAATTTCAAACCAATTCAAGTCCACAACATAATCACATGCCCCTGCAAGAGAGATAATGTTTTAAAAAATTCAAGGACATTAAGATCTTGAGAAAAGGCGAGCTCAAGAACAAAATGGAAAATGAAATATATCTCCATTAAAAGATGATTGGTGGGCTCGTCAGGCAGATCTGGAGCATGACTTGCAGATTTTCTTGTCTCTGCACTATTTATAGAGCTTTGAGGCTAGTGGAAGACAGAAAGGAAAAAGCAATACAATTTGGACCTATGGAAGCATAGGTGATTGAACAGAAAATGGACAACAATCCGAGGAAATATGGATGTCGATGAGGATAAGGATTGCATGCCAAAATAGTAAGTAATTGGATACAACAAAAATTCAAATATGTAACCAAACTACGAAGCAAATGGACAGGAATATGAGGAAATATGGATGTCGAAGATGATAAGGATTTCATGCAAAAATATTAAGTAATTGGACACAACAAAAATTCAAATCGGTCATCAAACATAAGTTATGCCTGAGGAAAGTTGATATGACACAGCTGTATCATATGGGTAGCTTATGATGCTAGATTTATCTATTGGAAAATTTATTGCCCCTAAGCCTCTTCCGGTTGCCACCTACCTGTCAGGGGCATTTGATGTTTGCAGCTGAAAGATTGTTTTGGGGATTTCCTTCCTCACTTGCTCCTAATGTGCAGCTAAAGATTGCAGAAGATTTAATGAAGTAATAATTTTTGAATTCCAAATTAATGTTGGTAGGTAATTTCAAATTGGAGAGGGAATGTTTTGAAAGACAAAAGGAATGAAGGAAAATTATTCTATCAGTTGCAAATTTGGAGAAGTTGAATTCCTGAGCAGTAGCAGTCTGAAGGGAATGTTCTTTGTTCTCTATGTGATTCAGAGAATGCTTTCTTTGTGAGCTTTTGAAAGCTCCTGAACATCAGCAGTTGTTTTTTTTTTGTGTGAGCATAGATTTCTCCTGAAGAGCTCTGCGTAGCTCATGCAAGTGAGCTCCTAGTAGCTCTTGAAGTTATATGTTTTTGGTTGAGCAGCTAATTGCTCCCAACAGATTGTTAATCCGTAGCTTAGTGTAGGTTTTTAGTAGTTTATGTTCAATCCTCAATGTATTTCCATTTCTAGTATAGTTAATATAAAAAGGAAAATATTGCATGCCCAAATTTGTCTCCTTGCATTTTTTTTATTCTGCATTTGTATTCCCCTATTGGATTTGGGGAAACAAAGCAGCAGCTCTGTGTATTTATGTGCATATAGAAATCTTGACATGTTATTAGAGCCATAGGCCCCATTTCCTTGTGAGTTAGGGCATTTTTTCTAGGTATTGAATTTTTTTCTGTAGAAGACATGGCTGGAGATGAAGGAAAGAGCTAGCAGCAACCACCATCCTTTAATGGGAAAAACTATGATGTTTGGGCAAAGAAGATGAAGACCATAATGGTCAGCAATGATTTGTTGGAGTTTGTGGTCAATGGATTCAATAATGTAACTGACCCAAAAGCATATGTTGTGCTCAAAAACAACTACAAGACCCAGTTGAAGGAATTGATGAAGAAAGATGCCAATGCATTGAGTTTGATAGAATCAACCTTGATAGAGGCTAGTTTTCCTAGCATAGCAACAACTAACTATGAAAAAGAAGTTTGGGAAATCCTCCAGATGAACTACAAAGGGACTGAAAAGGTTAGATTGGTGAAGCTCCAAATGCTTCGAAGAGAGTTTGAGACTCTTGAAATGAAGGGCAGTGAATCCATCTCAATTTTCCACACAAGACTCTTAGGTTTGATAAACTAGTTGAGAGTGAATGCTGAGATCATTGATGATTAGAAGATTGTGGAGAAAATCCTCAGGAGCTTACCCACGAAGTTTGATGCAGTGGTGATTTTCATTGAAGAGGCAAAGGATCTCACAACATTATATGTTGATGAGTTGATGGGTTCTTTGCAAACCCATGAGTAGACCTAAATAGGTCTAAAAGTTCCTCCCAAGAGGAATCTTTTAAAGCTTAGTCAAATGCAAGAGGTAGGGGGAGAGGTAAAACAGCTCTAGACATGGTACAAGGAGATCTAGATGTGGTAATGCTAGAGAAGAGAGCTCAGCATGAGCAAACAACCAAGAGGGAGTGAGAAACTCTTAGACCAGCTCTCGAAGAGGCAAGAAGAACAGTAGTTTGAATATGAAGAATGACAAGATCAATGTTGAATGCTACTACTGTCATAAGTTTGAGAATTATGTGAGTGAATGTTGGACAAAGTAGCATGATCAGTCAAAACAAAGTAAAAATGTGGCTGAAGGAAATAAGTCCATAGCCTTCATCATGTGCAACATTGGTGATGAAGGCAGCCCCGAAGTTTGGTATTTTGATAGCGGTTGCAGCAACCACATAAGTGGTAATGAAAGTCTTTTTTCTTTCATCGATAAAAATTTAAAATCTGAAATAAGAATGGGGAGCAATGGATTAGTTCCTGTTGTTGGAAGATGATCTATTATAATCTAAAACAAGCAAGGTGAGAAGAAGGAGATACAAAATGTATTTCTTGCTCCTAGGTTAAAGGACAACCTCATGAGTGTGGGACATTTGATCCAAAATGGATACAAAGTGCTGATGGAGAAGGGTCAATGCATCATTTATGACAAGAATGAGAGGACGAAGGTGTTGCAGCAATTCAAATGATAAGGAACCGGATCTTTCCATTGAAGATTGAGACGTGTTTCTCATCTCAGTTCATTGCTGCACCTCTCAAGAATGGAGAATGTACAATAATACATCATGTAGCACTCAAGAACACCATTCAAGATCCCTCCAAGCTATGGCATCTTAGGTATGGACATTTAGGCTATGCTGGTTTGAGTCTGTTTTTCAAAAATAGAAATATTGATGGTTTGCCAAGGATAGTAGAGCCTAATGCTAGATGTGAACCTTGCATTTTGGGCAAGAAAAATAGGTAGCCCTTTCAATTGAGAAACTCTACAAGGGAAAGAGCACCATTGGAGCTGGTGCACATGGATTTGGTAGACCCTATGCAAATAATTTTAGTTGGTAAAAGCAATTTTTTATGACCTTCATTGATGATTACAACCATAAGATGCAGGCCTATTTTTTGCAGCATAAATTTGAAGGTTTTGATAAGTTTTTTCTATTTAAGGCCCAAGTTGAAAAGGAGAGTGGACACTTTATCAAGGTCCTAAGGTCAGATCATGGAGGAGAGTATACCTCTAATTTGTTTGTAAATTTTTGCAAGCAAAATGGCATCAAAAAGGAGCTAACAGCCAGTTATACTCCACAACAAAATGGAGTGGCTGAAAGGAAGAATAGGACCATTGTGGAGATGGAAAGAAACATGATGAAAGCAAAGGGAATCCCTACTGAATATTGGGGAGAGGTTGTAGTAACAACTATATATTTGATTATTAGAAGTCCAATAAAGGCAGTCTATGACAAGATTCCTTAAGAGGCATGGACAAGACACAAGTGGATGGTTGAGCATTTGAGAGTGTTTGGTTCTATGGCTTATGCCCACGTGCCTAAGGAAAAGAGGAAGAAATTGGATGACAAGGGTGAAAAATGTATTTTCATGGGCTATAGCGAAGAGTCCAAAGCCTATAGGCTATACAATCCAGTCACCAAGAAGATAGTCATTAGTAAAGACATGGAGTTCCTTGAAGATGAATCATTGGATGGAGTGGTAGTTTTTGACACCTCTGAACTGCCCCTAACAGCTCCTAAATAAGCAAAGATAGAACATGAAACTCAACAAGAAGAGCCTATAGTTGCTCCTGAAAGCATCATACGAGCTCCTGAAAGCTCCTAATGGCTCCTGACAACTCCTGAAGCTAGAAGATAGTCAACAAAATAGTTAGGAAGACAAACGGATTTAGCCAAAGGATTGGCTCTTGAAGGCACTAGTCAATCTCTTGAAATCTCCCAACAACTCCTGAAAGCTCTCGACAGCTCCTGAACCTTCCTGTTCAGTAGAGCAGCAATAGTAGTGAAAGTTCAGATCCACCTCTCGCCTCCCTAATGCCAAAGAAGACCAAGAGTCTAAGGGAGATATACCAAAATGAAAGGTATGATGAAGAATTTGATGAGAGTGTGAATTTTGCTTTATTTTCTCATAGTGATCCAGTTTATTTTGAGGAAGTTGTGAAAGAGGAGAAATGGTGTGAGGCCATGGATGAGGCAATAGATGCAATATAGAGGAACAACATATGGGAGTTAATAGATTTTCCTCCCAACAAGCAAGTTATTGGAGTGAAATGGGTCTACAAGACCAACTGTAATGTCGAAGGAAGGATAGAGCGACACAAAGCACGATTAGTTGTCAAGGGATAAAAACAATAGTTTGGGAGAGATTATAATGAGACTTTTGTCCCCATTGCAAGGATGGAAACCATGTGGGTAGTCATAGGAATTGCAGCCTAGCACATGTGGAAGGTATTTCAAATGCAAGTGAAGTCCACCTTCCTAAATGGAGTGTTGAAAGAAGAGGTTTATGTGGAGCAACCATTTAGATATGAAGTTCTGGGTCAAGAACACAAGGAGTATAGACTGAAGAAAGCTCTTTATGGGCTGAAGCAAGCTCCACAGGTATGGTACAACAGGATTGACTCATATTTGATGAGCAATGGATTTAGCAAAAGTGATGGTGAGCCCACTTTTTACATCAAGGCAGCTAATGGTAAGGCTTTAATTGTCATCTTATATGTTGATGATTTAGTTTTCGCTGGGGATGATGATTTCCTTATTGTTGATTTTAAAGAGGCAATGAAAAGAGAGTTTGAAATGACAGATTTAGGTCTCTTGAGATATTTTCTAGGCATAGAAGTTAAACAAATGCATGATGGTATATTTATCTTTCAAGAAAAATATGCAAATAAGATTTTGAAGAGATTTAGGATGCTTGAAAGCAAGCCTACCCCCATACCAACAACCATAGGTCTAAATTTGAGCAAGGAAGATTGCAGCAACAATGCAGATCTGACCATATTTAAGAGTTTGGTTGGAAGCTTAATGTATTTAACAACAACTAGGCCTGATATAATGCATAGTGTGAGTCTTATTTCCAGGTTTATGGAGACTCCATGAGACACCCATTGGCAAGTGGGTAAAAGAATCCTAAGGTATGTGAATGGCACTGAAGGATATGGCATTTTGTACAAAACAACAAATGAGTTTGGGCTGGCTGGATACATGAAAATTTATTGGGCAGGAAGTTTGGATGATAGGAAGAGCACATTGGGCTATGTGTTTCACTTGGGTTCGGGAGTCATCTCATGGGCTTCCAAGAAACAACCCATCGTTTCCCTATTTACAACAAAGGTTGAATATATAACAACAAATGCAACAACATGTCAAGCTATTTGGCTGAGAAGAGTCTTGGTAGATTTAATGAAAGAACAAGAGGATGGAACAATAATTTTTTGTGACAATGTTTCATCGATTGCTTTGACGAAAAATCCTGTGTTTCATTGAAAAAGCAAGCACATTGAAATCATGTATCATTTTATTAGAGAATTGGTTGAGAATGGTGAAATTAAAATGGAATTTTGTAGGTTTGAGCAGCAACTAGTAGACATATTCACCAAGCCTTTGAGAAAAGACAGGTTCGAGCGCCTAAGGAGCAAATTGGACATTGTTGATTTGGATCAAGTTTGATCCTGTTGTTGTCGGCTCAGGACAAAGGGGGAGTGTTGGAAAATTTATTACTCTTGAGCCTCTTTTCATTACCACCTGCTTGTCAGGGGCATTTGATGCTTGTAGCTAAAATATTGTTTTGGGGATTGCCTTCCCCACTTGCTCCTGACGTGCAATTGAATATTGCAGAAGATTTAATGAACTAGGAATTTTTTTATTCCAAATTAATGCTGGTAGGTAATATCAAATTTGAGAGGGAATGTTTTAAAAGACAAAAGGAATGAAGGTAGATTATTTTGTCAGTTGCAAATTTGGAGAAGTTGAATTCATGAGCAACAGTAGTCTGAAGGGAATGTTCTTTGTTCTCTATGTGATTCAGAGAATGTTTTCTAAGTGATCTTCTAAAAGCTCATGAACAACAATAGTTGT
Organism: Sequoia sempervirens; assembly: GCA_007258455.2. Lineage (NCBI taxonomy): Eukaryota > Viridiplantae > Streptophyta > Pinopsida > Cupressales > Cupressaceae > Sequoia > Sequoia sempervirens. Next base: position 10,235,262 of record VDFB02000017.1, read on the forward strand.
GTGTTTTGTGTGTAAATAGATATTGCTCCTAAAGAGCTTTTTGTAGCTCATGCCAGTGAGCTTCTAGTAGCTCTTGAAGTTATTTGGTTTTGGTTGAGCTACTGATTGCTCCTAGTAGATTGTTAATTCGTAGCTTAGTGTATGTTTTTAGTGGTTTATGTTTAATCCTTCAATGTATTTCCATTTTCAGCATAGTTAATATAAAAAGGAAAATATTGCATGCCTAGATTTGTCTCCTTGCATTTTGTTTATTCTGCATTTGTATTCCCCTATTTTTTTCGGGAAACAGAGCAACAACTCTATGTATTTCTGTGCATACAAATTTTTTGACATTATCTGGATACCAAACAAATGCATGTGTGAATGAATATGAATTAAGGTTGGGCACTTTTTAAAGGAGCCCACTGAGAAGCAAACAAAAATTGACAATCTAGGAAGAAGCGAAATCACGGACCACAGGCAATGAAGGAAGTTTTGAGAAGTTAACAGGTTCTTTTATGTGAATAATTTTAATATTTTAATTTTAAATTTAATTTATTTATAGAAAGGAATTGAGAGTTTAGAGCTTAGTTTTTTTTTAATATTCATCATTTTTCAAATTCATACTATCCACAATTCATTAGTGAGAATGAGACATCCATCAAGATTATAGTGAAAATTTTAGATAAAAATGTTAATAAGTATGCTAAATATTGATAATTTTATTTATTTTTTACTTTGTGGGATTATTCTATGAGCATTCATAATTTTATAAGTGTACTTTTCTATATAATTTTTTCTATGGTGTTAAAGTGGTTAGGTTTTTGGATCTTGAGATTCATTTTCTTTGTTTTTCATTACACAAATTTATTTATGACAATTATTGTTAGCACCATCTCCAAGAGCTTAAAATTATTGATTCCCTTTATGTAGATTCTTTGGTACACCTTCAATCCTACCAAATGAAATTTATAAAATCCTATAATTATTATATTCTTCCTAACTCTTTTCTAATTGGCGATCTTGTTATTTATAAAAATAAAGACTCTACAAACATGTTCTAAAAGGTAGGTTAAGTCCTAATTGGTTTGGACCTTATGTCATTTATTTTAATTTGAATTGGACACTTATGGTATGACTATATTGGATGGCTATGAAATATTCTACCATTTTTATGAATCTTCATGGTTTTTATACTTAAAATCATGTTGTACTTCTTCTAGGCTATCTTTTTATGAATTGTACATATAGGGAAATTTTATTTCAATACAAAATTATGTCTTTGGACATGACCTGGATTATTTTGGTCCACATTCCTTTCCATACCTTTTAGTTATTTTCCTCTAACCTAAAATCATGTCTATAAACTATATTCATATCTTTTGTTAAGGTAATCCTTTTTATGTCAAGTGCAAAATTAATTAATTATGTAACTATGTTGTTAATTGGATAATCTAATTTACATCAATCATGCCTGTTCTATACTTTTTATACATAACATAAAATACTTGTGTGGATAAATTATCTAATGACCTAATGTATTAAATAAATTTTAATTTTAAGCATTAGATGTTTTCATACAATCATAATCAACTTATCCATATAAAAAATTAAATGCATGCATAATAACATAATCCATAAATAAAATTGCATAAATTATTTGATACTCTAACCAAAATATATATGTTTATATATCTCAAAGTGATGTACATAAATTACTCATACGAAATATTTATCCACCACTAAAATTAAATATTTTCATATACATCCCTAGGTAATAGTACAGGACCACAACAAGAATATATTGATCTTGAGGAGGAGGAGAAGGAAATTCATGTCTCTTCCTCCATTTAAATCATCAATGTGATCCAAATCACTTTAATTTGTATCTCACTTCTTGTTATGTGACTTTTTTCCTAAGAGAACATAAAACTATGAAATGCACATAAAACTATGAAATGCATGTGTGTTGAGCATTCTTATGATAAAAAATTCATGTAGAGCATAATAGTGCCCTATGTTTTGAAAGGAATTATGTTCTCCTAGATTTCTCCATAGTGACAACCATTACCACTAATGCCTTGCTAGGGTGACAGTAGATTTTCCAAGTGTTTATATTTAGATAAGTATTGAAATCCATTGATTTTATATGATATGGGTTCATAATATGACTAAGATGTTAATTTGATTGGATTATATGGATGTTTTATTATATTTACTATGTTTGTTATTTATTTTAGAACCCTTGTCTAGTTTTTAATTATTATAGTTTACATTTATTATTTATGTTAGTTCTACACATCATTTTAGTAATTTTACATTTTGTAAATTATCTCTACTCTAATATTTCATCTATGAGCTAAAACACAAGTCAAAAGAATGTAAATAAGAACAAATAAAGTGTTATTAGGAACCAAAAAATGAGTAGAGAAATCCAAATTTTAGGCTAGAAATATGTCCTCATAGAGCTTAGATTACAAACAATATACACATACTAGTTACAATTATTTTTCATAACATTTGAATTGGAGTGAAATATTTGAACTTCATAGATGATGACAATACAAATAAATTCAGTACATCAAAGTGGTAAGTTTGTTTACATTTTAGTGGAATTTTAAGTTTGTTTCACATCTTTATAACCATAAGCATACCTTTAATGACCACTATAACCTATTTTCAAAGCTTGATCTAGGCTCACTAATTGCCCATATGTAGTTCCTATTTAAAGAGAAGTATCATCAAATTCTTAATCCAATAGATCTATTGAATGCATCTAGCCTTGTTCAACATACATGGGAACATCATCCAAGTATAAATTCTAATGTTTTGATCTATGTATTACCCCATGTAGATGATCGGATTCATCAACATAGATGCTTAGTATCTCCATAAATTAACTCTAGTTGTCCCTAGGATAAGGATGGCTCCTTGATAATTATGTTTTATTACAAGTATTATTGGATTTATTTAATCTTAATCTTTTTATATTTCAAATAACTATGAAATATATGATCCATATGGTTATGTTGTGATTGGCTAACTAATTTTATGATGTGCTAAGTTGAGCTCATGAACAGGTTTGAACCTCCTAAATAGAGGGGAAGCATCACTCACAAGAAGAAACTTTATTAACCCTTAACGAGCCTAACTGAGCATTCACACACTCACACACTAGTTGATCTATGTCGAGTCAAGTAAGTTTTGGTAAAAGGTAAGTAATCTCTGGTTTAAATGTGAATGTTGTGATTGAGTAATTTGATTAAGTCTCGATGTCAAGTGAAAGTCCTTCCTTGTGTGTTTATTGTGGTATCAATGCGATAAATGCATAAAATGCATATATATGTATATATGTACGTGTCTATCAAAGACTCATACATGTGAGTGAATACGTTCATGAGTATACATAGGTAGATGTACCTACACATGCTCATGAAAAGATTACCCATATGCATGGGAATATCGATTGGACTAAGGTGACATATGTATATATAGATATATACATGTATATACACACTTCATGTATATATATTGATCTATGGTTATGAGTATGAGTGTTTTTATAAAGATAGTGAAATTATAATATATATATATATATACTATTGTAGACACGTGAAATTAGCATTGTGCACTTAATTAGCATCACATTCATCCACTCATCAGGTAAATCAAATTCATTAAATTCAGTTTCCTAAGGTTATCAATTTAAATTAAATAAATCAACTTTGTTTAATTTAAGTCTCACATACCCCTTTTAATTAAATAATCCAAACTTTATTTAATTAAATCCCAAATGCATATTCCATCCCTTTTTATTTAAATAAATCAAAGTATTTAAGTCAAATGGGTCAAAAGCACCTAAACATAATCTAAGTTAATCTAATCTAACCACCCATCACATCCTCTAGTTTTTCCCAACACCAATAAAGCATTTTAATTCATTTATTAAAATCAGCTTTTTCCCTCAACAAAGCATATTTTGAGAATATTCCTCAAGTTTGAATTTAAAAGAAAGTTGACTTGTCCCTTCCAACATGGCAATAAATCCCCTCTTACATGTCCCCCACTTGGCATTAAATTCTCTTTTTCTCCCCCCAACAAGCCAAAATTTGAATTTGAAAAAGGCCAACCAATCTCATTTATTGGCACATTTACCAAAACTTGCACAACCTCCATCCATTCAAAAGGTGACAAGTGGCTTCTTCTTATTGGCCAAATATTTATCCCACATTGCTCTCTTTTGAGCACTCTTTCAACTTGAGAGTCTATAAATGGAAGCTTCATTCTTCAACAAAAGATCCACAATCCTCATTCAAAGTTACTCTCTTCACATGGAGAGCTGATTTTGTCCACTCCATCTCCAAGGCATTTTATCATAGAGCTTATTAAGGATTGGGAAAGGGCTTCTTTCCATGCATCAAAGAAGCACCAATCCACTATGGGATAAATATGTATCTTGATTTTATGCTCTCAATTAGTTTGCATGAACTAACCTTCGTTATGGAGTTTAGAATATTTGCAGATTTTACAGGTGCTCACAAATGGCGCTAGAAGGAGGGCTTTATCTAGTTTTTTTTTTCTCATTTTTTTGAATTAAATTCAAAAGACAAAGCAAAAACTTACGTTTTAGGCATTTGAAAATACATTCGCATGGTGACGCCTAATCCATCAGTTCTTGCTTCTGCCACTTTAAATGTTTTGCACATGCCCTTGTTAAACTATGATTTATGATTGTGATACATAGTTTATTTGTCTCCATTTCTGGGGATACACATTCATTTTTAAGGATGTAGCCCATGGTTGTGTTTATTATCATGATTTGTTTGTTAATGGAGGTCACAATTTTTTTTTGTTGTGTGTTTGCTTAGTGCTCAAAGTTGCGGCTAAGGTATTGTTTCAAATCAAAATGCCAATCTAAGGTAAACATATTTGACTTCTTTGGAACCTCTACAACTTCTAGTCATGTAGGTGCTTACTAACATTGCCTGTGCATGGTAGATGTTTTACATTATAGCACAGATATTACTTTAATCTACATACCTGTGTATCAATGTTATTGAGAAAATCATCCATCTAATAAATCTACTTCCTTTTGATTGTGGAGTACATGCAATAACTCCAAACTTCACTGTTGACCTCAATGTGTTTAATTGTGGCTACAAGTTTGTGTTTAGTTGTTCAAAGCATTAAAGAATAGTAAATATTGTCAAAGCATTGCTTGTGTTGGCCAACAACTAATTTTTTTTAAATCTTTCAAGCTAATGTGATTTAGAAAGTGTAAAACCAAATTCAACAACTTTCACCTCATTTATGGCATTTATTGCTTGTCTTATCAGTAAGCCGCATTAATTTAAATACTTCACATTTCTTTGCTTAAGATACATGCATCCTTCAACATGCTAATATTTGAAAAGCTAACTCCCATTATTGAGCGCGCAAAATAGGTTTGTTGAGTTTTTCAAATGAAACGGTATGCCAACTTCTGAGAAACTCTTGTAAATGCTGACATTGAGAACGAATTCCATTGGAGAATTCGTTATCTTGCTATAGAGATCCCAACCCCACATATTGACAAGAAGTGTTATCTTCATTATGAATTGGATGCCTGCAATCAGTCGTTGCTTCTTATCATTTTCCTACAATTCATTTTTTAGTTTCTTTGTCGTGCTATTGATACATCTAGTTGTCCTTTATCTCTGTTTGGTGTTACTTTCTATTGTCCTTTCCAAACATAGATCAAACAATCTTTATTTTTAGGTAGTTGTTCACCAAATTGAAAAAGTGAACGGTTATTATGCATTTGCAATAAAACATCAAATGTTGGTATACTAGATTTGAACATATGATCACCTAAAGGAGAAGCAGGTCTGCCTAAGGCGGTTGGGAAGAGTTTCCTTCTCTGCCAATAATTTCCTCTTCCTGTGGAGTAATTTTGTAGAACTAGTAAAGACGCATCATTCACTAGATTCAAAGTCTTCAAACGTTCCCTATGGGCCATTCCAGAGGAATCACAATGCGCATTTCTCAAAACTAGATCTGCACCATTATCTCACACACATATAGTGTTTGTGTATGCCTGCAAATGTTTTTCATGGCAGATAGACTGTTGGTCAATATCTTGGAATTCATTTTACACCTACCAAGAGTATTTACTTGAAAGTTTCTAAACTATTTTTCAAAACAAGTCTATTTTGTGCACATTTTATGATTTTTTAAAGAGTTGCAGGTTTTAAGGAATGTGCCCCACACCTTGTTCATCATTTTGCTATCTACAGAGCCTAATGAAGCTACTATAGTTGGCTATTAATGAAATGCTTTGTTTTTTCAACCATGCTTGATTAGAAAGGCAGAAGAATTCAAGACTTTTTCAATAGATTTTAATGGTTGATAAAATTTTTTTATGATTTGATATTTTCCTTTATGACAACATCACTTTACACACGTGATGCCTTTATGATAGATCCATTTTCCCTTAGGTATTTTGATGGGAATGAGTGATGAGTACGCTGGAGTTTTACTCACATTCCTATCAACATTTACTATCGTTGCCAAGATGAAAAGATTTGGAAGATATTATAACTAATAAAGGGGTAGTTGGCCATTTAATGAAGCTTTGACATACTTCATCTCATTTGAGATCTTAGCCATTTCTAGAACGTGCAGGTCATCTATGGCAGCGGCAATACATGCCATTATTTCTATTTGAACGCTTGAATCACAGGGCTTTACATCATTGGCAAAGAAGACTCATGAGATTTCTTTCAAAAATATTTAGTTTCAGATTTGTGGGGAGAAACTTGTTTGTCTAAAACTCTTTTTTAGATTAAACAAAAGGGATTTTCTTGTCGTTCATTTGGTTATCATTCTTTGTTGTGTTATAAGTGGTTCTGTAATCTAGTGATATAAAGCTCTAGCCTATGAATGTTTTTTTTAATTTCTTGCAAAATTGAAATGAATCTTATTTTTGATAGCTTTGTAATGTTTGCAGGATTGCATCAAGAAGCAACGTTCATATCTCCCGCATGAGAAACAAATCTGAAAGAATAACAAGTAGATTTAAATTAGAGAATTAGGCATTAAACTTGAAAAATCATTTTTTAGTGCTTATTCCAATGGTCTCGAGCATCCACTACTACTTTTGTTTTCTCTTTTAGATCAACTCACATACTTTTGGGCTCTAAAAGGAACGTTTCAATTTTTGCTATAAAGGCTTAAAATGAACATTAGGACACAAACTAAAGTAGGTTTTGGATTTAAACAATTCAATAAGGAAAACCTCACATTTGATTTTTGGTCTTTTAAAATGAACTCATCATTCCTTTGAGGTTAAAACAAATATGTTTCTTTTATGCTTTGTAATGTTTTTTGCAAAATAATCTCATCTAAAAAGGCATATTCGCTTCTCTTGCGCTTTACAGTGATCTTGAGAATCAAAAGGCTTTTTTTTGTGATCTTAGGGTGGGATAAAGTGATCACCTCCACACTTCGTTTTGGGTTTAAAATTGAACAAAACAATTTGTGAGTGTGAGTTAGGTATATCACATGTGTTCTCCCTTTGTTTCTAAACAAAGTTCGATCGAACTACGGATGTGCTTGCTTGCTATTATTTACCTCTAGAGGGGCCTACCTAAGAGACACATCCGGAAGGAGAAATCAAAGGTGACTCCAACCAGTTCTTCATTTGGGCTGGTATATAAATGGATAAGACTAAATTGTCAAGTCCTCATGGTATGTAGGCCTTAGCCATACAGTGTCTTTCAGAATGGGGTACTACCGTAAAAAGTATAAGCACCCTTAGTAGGATTGATTAAAGCCTTTAGTGGCTTGCTGGAGATTCGCAAGGTGCCATGTCCTCGATGTCTAGTCATTAAGAACCTTGTTTGTAGCAACCAACCAGTCCATCCAATGATTTTATCAAAGTGGTGCATTGGAACTCAGATTCCAAGAAGTTACTTGTCGTGTTCGATCTTGGTTAAAGTATAGAGGTTAAGACTTCATCCTTAACATACCTTTATACTCTCTCCTTGGTTTCACGTAAAATCATCTCTTCTACTATGAAGGGAATGAGGCAAGTCCACCAAGAAAAATGTACCAATTGAGCTAGGATGTTATATTGCTTGTGAGCCAGTTTGAAACCACAGTGCTTGGATCCAAAACATTGAGACAAACATTAAACAAATCATTCAAATTTCAAACCCTTTAGGAGAAGAAAATATCCTTGAACGAAATTTCATGCCCTTGCTTTCCCTTGGGATTCATATCCTTAGAGGTTTCTAAGCATTTGGATTTCATCTCAATTTGCTTCTACTAAAGTCAACAATAGGAAACGATGCTCTTGAAACCTTGATTTTCACAAAATGGACCTTGTGGAATGAAAATGGAATTGAGATATAGACATTCAGTTTGAAAACTAATCAAGAGTGTGTTTTTGATAAAAAGAGTCCATTAAGCAAAAATTGAATGAATTGGACCCCACACATGTGCTTGATATCTTTTGGTCATATGGTTTTCATGCAAACATTGGTCTTTTGGGTTGAACTACTCTTAGAGAAAGGCATCTTCTTCACTATCTTGGTCTAGTAAATAAGTCCTTATTAGATTCATTTAGGATCAAATCAAACCTTTATCCATCTTCCAAACATCAAATCAAAATCATCTCATAAAAAATTCTTGGAAATCTTGAAAAAAAAAAAATCCATCATGCTAAACTTTGGGCAAATCATTTGAACTGAATCAAAATTGTTTCATTTGATTAGATGTGTGTAGATGAATCCTTCTCCTCATATTTAGTCAAATTATCGGTCTTTGTGAACAAGTCTATCCCTTGATAACATCCAACATATTGTGTTTTATGAGTTCACTATCCAAAATCTAAAATCAAATCAAATAAAAATAATCTTGTTTGGTTAGGTGTGTTTAGATGAATCCTTCTTTACACATTTAGTCAAATTAGCATCTTGTGGATAAATTTACTCTAGGAAAACATCCAACCTCTTAGAGTTTACAAGTTCACTATCCAAATCAAATGAAACCAATCCCAAATCAAATCAAACATCAATCCAATTCCTAAAGTTTAGTATCCTCTTCAAGGTTTCCTAAGAGTCTCAATCATTCACCAATCATCCTTCTCATCACCATCCTTTTGATCCTTAAAATCTTAGACTTTCTTTTTTTGTACCTAGAGTTTGGATCAACCCAAAGAATTAGAGGTTCACCTCCCACATTCTTGAAATTTGATCCTTATTTTATGGTCCAAACTAGACCTCAACACAAGAACATGGAATATAAACTTGATCCATACATCATGAGTAATCCAAGTCAACTGAACTTTCAAAGCCTTACAATGCCAATTGATTATCAACACTCACATCTATACAATTCATACATGGGATCATTATCTCCTACACACCTTGATGGTACAAAAAATGTGAGTATACCCAGTCAAAAGTTTGGAAGACCTTTCCTAATGATAGATTTAAATCTAAGTCCAAAGTTACAAATATATCAACCAAATACTCAATGCATGAGTCTTCAACAAAACAACATTATCCCACCAAATCCATACATTCCAAATGTGAAAGTACCAAGTACAACTTTACAAAAGGGTATGTGCAGGATCATCATGGAAAAAACAAGCTCTTAAGTGGCAAAAAATTTAGAAAAAACAGAGTTAGGAAAATTGACGTAAAAATTTGAATAAGTTATCTATATTATTTCAAAAATATGTAAGAATAGAATTTGTAGAAAATTGAATGTAGTTTCTAAACTACCAGGTTTATTTTTTTTAAAACAAAATCTATTTGATGAAAATTTGAAATTTCAATGTAGTAGTACTTAAATTTCGTGGAAAAATAAGAAGTAGGTGTCTGTCTAACCACCCTAACCACAATAAAATGATAATATTTTTTCATAATATTTTAGATATAAGTAGAGGACTCATGTCCTGATGTGATGCATATATTTTTGTAATTTTTTTCAAAGTAAATAATTAATTATGATTTTTTTATTACAACTTTTAAAAAATATAAAAACTCGTACGTCTAACCACCTTAACTTGGTCAAATATTCATGAAATTCAGTTTTTATGTAATCCTATAGTATACAAAGCATAGAATGTGACGCATGTTTCAAATTCAAAAAATGTGATATTGTTTGAAAGTTATAGATGTTTTTCAATCAACCTGTCAATCAGGACTTTAGTTGCAATTCAAATAGAAAATGAATAATAATTATTTATTAAATTAAAAGTAAAGGATAATTTATATTGGTGGAAAGCTGAGAATATCCTTTAAAAAAACTTTTCGTTTCATTAATTTTGGGTATAAAAAAAGTCGTCAGCCACATACCCTATAAATACCCATTATATCGCCACTTTTTGGCCCATCATGATCCTACACATGCCCAAAACATGAACATTTTGAATCAAAACTTGGTAAACTTTGGGATGGATATGTTTGCAAATCATACGAATATTGTTCAATGTCCAAACAAGATGTTAACGACTTCGTGTATTAATCCAAGTCAAGGTAACACCATGCAAAATCAAAGTTACCTAAAACAAGGAAATATGATTCCCAACATCAACAATGTTTAATTTCAATCTATCATGCCAAATCTAAACATCATCCCAAATTAGAACATTGTCCAAAATCAATTTGTCCATGATCCCATTCAAAAACCACAAGTATGCATCCCAAATCTGCTTGAACAAAAACCAAATCAACTATATCAAGGGAGTCAAGATCGAAATCAAGATAAAATTTCTACACTTACCAAAATAGTTGAGTCATTGAGGCAAGAGACATCTCCACCACCCTTACCCATATCAACATCATTCCTTTGTTTAGGGCTTCCCCCTTTACCTAGCACCAATCACTCCATCCAAATCAATCCACCTAACACCAATCAAGCCATCACATCAAATCCTTTGAATATACCATCGATATCACACCAAAAAATGGTTTTTAATCAAATTTCAACATCAATCCTAAAAATAAAAATATAGTCTCCTAATGACCTATCACATCGATCATTTCAACCATTCCTATCACCTCGATCACTCCAACCACCCCTATCATAACCATCATATCTCAAACCCTCATGATCACTCCAAACGTATCTCAACAACTTGTCAGTACATCCAACATGATTCCAAATCCACCACCACTCATCCAAAACATCCCCCTAACCATCAATCAATGCATCATACCAAATCCTCCCCCCTTTCCATCAATATCACAAAAATAGGATGCAAACCATCCCCATAGCACAAGCAACCAACACATTGCCTATCATCCCTCAAAATATGGTCTCTCAAGGACTAACCATATCAATCACATCGTCCACCACTCAAATCCCAATCATCAATATGATGACACCTTTTATCACCACAACAAACACTATTCCAAAACCACCTCTACCACCACCACCACCCAAACCAAACACATCAAACCTATACAACATTGCTTTGCAAGCTACTCAACAAGTTGCTTATCAGAAGGCACTCCAAAAAAACCAAAACTGACAAGTTGCACAACTAGCTACTCAGCAAGCTGCACAAGCTAGTCAAGTTTCCCAAGCCACACTACAAGCCCAACAAGCACAATCCCAAGCCACACTACAAGCCCAACAAGCACAAGCCTAGGCTCAAGTGCAAGTGCAAGCACAAGATCAAGCCCAATACCAAGCCCAACAAGAAAATGTTGTTCAAAATCCTAACAAAATGTTAATGACTCCATGTATCAATCCAAGTCAATGATCACATAATCAAGATCTATCCATCAATGAACACATGGAAGATGTTTCTACCCCATCCAATGATCAACTCACTATACATCAAGAGCTACTTTTTAGTGGTCTATTTCAAGGAGTGTTAGGATTATTTGATCCTATTGACATAATGCACGAACCATCGACCAATGATCATGTTGAAAATATCTCTACATCATCCAATGAGTTAGAGGACATATCTCAAGAATTTATTCCAAAGCAAGATCAACATCTTTCACCAAAGTCTAGCAATGTCCCTTTCTAAGAAATATTGACATCCTTTGACCTCATGGTTACAAATACTAAAGGAATCCTCAACTCAACACTTGATCCAAGTCCAATCAAAGATCAAGAACCACTTACCATGCCTAATGATGATGTCCATGAACCCTTTGTAAGAAATCCGTCCTTTGAAACTAACCCATGTCAAGAACTTGATCCAAAGCATGTCGAAAGCAATTTTGAAGTCATTCAAGATCAAGAATTCATATCTCCAAGATACTACAATAATCTAATGGACATTCTCCTATCTATACAATATGTCACAAATGGTGATCATATCCACATAGTACATACTCCATCTACCCATGAGATGATTTCTTTGGGTGGACACGCAGATGATCTCCCTTCAGAACACGATTCCTTTACTCCTAACATTATTAGACAAAAAGAGCAAGTTATTGATTCCTACAATCAAATTGATTTGTCAGCATTAGGATTAGATATATCCCAAATTCAAACTGAGGAAAGCATGTATAAAGATATCCAACATTATCCACCCAAGGAAGCAGATCAGACAGAACAGAATATCCCAGAGTTAGTAGAGCAACCAATTGAAATAACATCATCTATAGCGGCTATCTATCAAAGAATGCTTACCAAACAAAACATTTTAAAACAAGAAAAATAAAAGAACAAAGGTGCCACTACCACTATACTGGGGGAAATTATGTCTCAAGAAAACATCAACATAGAGAACATGAAGAATCCTTATGATGAAACCAATGCCAATACTACAACTAGCCACATCATGAATCTTCATCCACCCATCACCCTACTCACGAATTGGGACCAACATCAAAAGAAAGATTTGAATCAAAGAATAAAGAATGTTATCAAAGAAAATGAAAAAAAACATGAAGTAAAAATCAAATACAAATGGATAGCAAAGAATACAAAGAAATATTATCCCTATCAAATTCCATCAATTAAAGAAACTATGGGGCAAAATAAAAAAGGGGAAAAGTATCCATCAAAGACGTCCACAAAGGAAAAAGAAGGCATCTCAAGCAATGTACAAAGTGTATCAAGCAATTGATGCTAATTCCACGCACACTTCCATATCCACCCATCATTGCTCATCTTCCCAAGTTTGGAGAATCAAAGGTTCCAAATTGTCAACCAATCCATATTTTATCCCTAAACACACTCCATCCATGCATCCATGCCTGATATCTAATTCTCACATTGACCATGTATTGACAATGACCCTTCATCATAAGGATTTAGAAGGCACTCTATCGTGATGTGCACACCAAGACAAAGTCAACTCTAGTATCAACGAAGCAAATTAGGAATCTCAAAAGTTGTATTCAAGTGCACATATCTTGGCAAGACAACTTCTTTAGGTAGGATATCGATGGCACATTATTACATAAGTGTCTACTTCAACACCACAAGGTGGTTCAACATGAGCTTAAAATCTATTAGAAAATTAAAAAAAATATAAAATAAAAAAAATCTAGAAAAATCAGAAAAAGGATTGAAAACAGTAAAAAGAAAAATTATCCTCTAGTGAAAACCAGTACGGTGGCACTTTGGATGGGTACCATGATGAAAACTTAGAAAATAGGCATCATGAGTAGAATCGAGCATCTGTATGTGCTAGTTCAATTGAAAGCATCTCATCCCATCCATAATAAAACCCAACATTTCATCCCATCTGTAATAAAGCCAACATTCCATCCATCTTATCCATAATAAATCCAGCTATCCATGAACCATTTGTCCAACCCATTTTTATCCATCTACATCCATCATCCAAGTTATCTTGATCTTAATGAAAGTTTGGTGCACACTTTACGCTTGCTTACAATAAACATCTTGACATGGGTCATTTTCATTGATCCTATCCTACCCAGTGTTATTTGATCCATGAAACATTATCCAAATGAGCATTCTTTATCTAAACACCGTATCTTATTGCAAGATAATCCTTGGAATCCTTTGCGTGCTTACCATATCCATCCATCCATGACATTCCATACATTGCTAGACATTGGGGGTAGATATTTACATCTTGCTTCAGGAATAAATCTTGATCTATATCCTCTAACTTATGTGGTGATTCAAACATTGGAAAACGTGAAATAAAATTTGTCCACCACTTGTGAGAAAAATTCCAAATCACTAGCCCATGGCATAGTTTGACAAGAAGATGCTCCTTATCAAGCTTCATCGAGCATCGAACATCAATCAAAACAATCGATATCAGTCACTTCTAATTTGCACGTCAATATCACATCAAATCATTTGAACAAATTTTTTTCCAAATCAAGCTTCATCAATCATGATAAATCAAATCCAATAAAAAAGTCATCATCTCGAGATATCCTTGTGTTGCTTAACATTATCCTTACATTGTTGTGCATCCTCAACAATGTTATCATCATCAATCCTAATCAATCAATCCTTGCATTGTTGTGCATCCTCAACAATGTTATTGTCATCAATCTTGATCAATCAATCCTTGCATTGTTGTGCATCCTCAACAATGTTATCGTCATCAATCCTGATCAATCAAATCCTTGCATTGTTGTGTATCCTTAATAATGTTATCGTCATTATCAATCCATTGATCTGATCAATCAACCCTAGCCTGGGTTTCAAAAAAAACCCAAACAGAACACTGATATCATCACATATCCATATCCAAATCATCAAAATCATGCGAAAATCCAAAAAAACACTCAAAAAATAAGAAAAATATCAAAAACATGAAATCCAAACTACATTGTCTCTGAGCTTAAATGCAGGCAAAGCTCATCTTTGATCAGCCCCCGAGACAAAAAAATCCAAAAACATTCAGAAAATCTCCCAAAATCCAAAAATATTTGAAAAAATCAAAAATCAAAACATTTGAAAAACCACAAAATACAAAAACATTCAAAAAAAAAAACATCAAAATCCAAAAACATTCATAAAATCTTAGAAAACACAAAAATATTTGAAAATCTCAAAAAATACCAAAAAGAACCTCAAAACATTGCAAAACATCAAAAACATCCAAATATTTGGAAAAATCCATTCATCTCATTTCACTTTCACTCAAAATAATTAATCATCCATAATAAACTAATTGTTACCTTCATCCTTTGGAAACACAAACAGAAACAATCACAACAATCAACAAAAACAAACTTCAAACAAAAAATCAAAATCTGAACAACAAACCTTCAAATGCAAAATAAAACTCTTGATCATTTTCAAACATGTGAATCAACCTTTTATCAAGAACCTTTTGAACAAACCTATCAACTTTCCACCATCCAATAACATGTCCTAGGATGCATCCTTCCTACAATGGGCATTATCTTTTGGTAAAACACTTTGGATAAACAAAATGACATGCCGACATCCACTAACATGTCCTAGGATGTATCCTTCCTACAATGGGCATTATCTTTCGGCAATAGTTCTAGTTCTTATCCTAAAACAAAACACATCCCTTTGGCTCAAGGTATGAAGAACATTGGCTTGTTTGCATACTTTATCTTTTCTTTTGATTTATCTTATTGCGCTCATTCCAAGGACCTCTTGATGATATCTGAACAAAGCATTTAGAGAGAGGAATGGGGCAATGATCATTATCCTTTTGTCTGTTGTGCTTGTTGGACATTCTTGAAATATAGCTTGGCGAATACCTTCTTTGTTAGGTACATCCTAGCAAGGTTTCCATATGTCAAGTGTGAACAAGAATACTCCTATCTATTTTTGAGTCAAACTCCATCGCACTAGGTACAACGCCATCCTAGTTCTTTATACCTTGATGCATCATATCTACATGTGTAATCAAACATAAGGTAAGTAGCCCTTTTAAAATCCTAATCCTTGATAAGCGAAACATCATCTATCATCATCATCTCTAATAAAGTCTCGTCAAATGATGGACTTGTTGGATCCTGTTGTCATCATCTCATTTCTTCTTTCTTCTCTCCACACTAACATAATATCACCAATGCATCCATCTTCCATCCATAAACCATCAGCATTCATTGCATAATCATATAGGAATTATCACATTATCCATGCATTGCATCATCATCATTTTAAGTTGTTTAGGGTAATATAGATTGGTTATTCTAAGCATCTTAAAATCATCTCATTTGCATTGTCATCATCACCATCCATACGTCCATCTTGAACCTATTTATAGTGAGATTGACCCTCAAATTGAATCTTTTCGCTCAATCTCTTGAGGGGCCAATGTACTAGTGTACTTCTTTCCACTGGGGCATCTAAAAAAATTATAAGGTTTTTGAATTTTGATCATAGCAATTTTATTCTTTGAACCAACGCAACAAGTACATTGCTTCAAGGAGGGGAAAAATGTAGACACGTGAAATTAGCATTGTGCTCTTAATTAGCATCACATTCATCCACACATTAAATAAATCAAATTCACATTCATCCACTTATCAGGTAAATCAAATTCATTAAGTTCAATCTCCTAAGGTTATCCATTTAAACTAAATAAATCAACTTTGTTTAATTTAAGTCTCACATCCCCCTTTTAATTAAATAAACCAAACTTTATTTAATTAAATCCCAAATGCATATTCCATCCCTTTCAATTTAAATAAATCAAAGTATTTAATTCAAATGGTTCAAATGCACCTAAACATCATCTAAGTTAATCTAATCTAACCACCCATCACATCCTCTAGCTTTTCCCACTTGCACCAATAAAGCATTTTAATTCATTTATTAAAATCAGCATTTTCCCTCAACAAAGTATCTTTTGAGAATATTCCTCAAGTTTGAATTTAAAAGCAAGTTGACTTGTCCCTTCCAACATGGAAATAAATCCCCTCTTACATGTCCCCCACTTGGCATTAAATTATGTTTTTCTCCCCCAACAAGCCAAAATTTGAATTTGAAAAAAGCCAACCAATCTCATTTATTGGCACATTGACCAAAACTTGCACATCCTTCATCCACTCACCAGGTGACAAGTGGCTTCTTCTTATTGGCCTAATCTTTATCTCACATTGCTCTCTTTTGAGAACTCTTTCAACTTGAGAGTCTATAAATGGAAGCTTCATTCTTCAACAATGCATCCACAATCTTCATGCAAAGTTACTCTCTTCAATTGAGAACTAATTTTTCCCACTTCATGGCATCTTCAACAAT
The DNA here is from genome assembly GCA_007258455.2 of Sequoia sempervirens. Lineage (NCBI taxonomy): Eukaryota > Viridiplantae > Streptophyta > Pinopsida > Cupressales > Cupressaceae > Sequoia > Sequoia sempervirens. The sequence continues at coordinate 10,252,422 of VDFB02000017.1, forward strand.
CTTCATCATTAGAGCTTATCAAGGATTGGAAAAGGGCTTCTTTCCACAAAAACAACAATCCACTATGAGATAAATTTGGATTCATGTTGTTTATATGCTTATTTAGCTTTTCTTATTGTTTTAATTTCTCATTTAGCATATCTGACATGATGGAATATTTCATAGAAATATTAGATTTGTTGTGTTTTGCTTGACTTATTCTTGTCAAAGCTTAATATTTTGCAGATTTAGCATCCACACTTTGAATCTTATTTATTTATAGTGTTTAATAATTAGTTATCAATTTTTTTTGTGCATAAGCTATATGCCAATCCATGGATATGTGTGATGTTGATGGCACCCCTCTTAGATGAATTGATATTTGTTGTATGCTAAAATATTTTCTTAGCAATCTCTTTATTACTAGTCAAACTACAAATTTTCTCCTTACTATACTGTTGCCATATTGCTTGAAATCGAATTTAAAGCATTGAAACCATTATTTTCCACTTGTAAGTCGTGTGCATGATCTCCTCCTTCTTGATCACTGCATATGCATTTCTTTTTCATGCTGGAAATTTTAATGTTGACTTAGATTTGAAATTCGATGTAAACCTAGTAATTGATTGATATTGCTTGTTGCATTCAAATTTCTTTTGATGGATTTCCTTTGTAAGTTGGTCGATGCTTTGAACTAAAGGTAGCAATTTACTTTACACTCATTATATGGGAATACATCATAATTTTGAAATCAAATATAATGTGTTTTATTTAAGATTCACTAAAAGTTCATTGTAATTGAAATTTGATTACCACATGTTGGATTTGGTAACTCAATTGCATGTAATTCGATAAGCAAATATTAAGTTTGGTATTTATATATATATATATATATATATATATATATATATATATATATAAATACATATTTATGCATGTTATTATAATATTTTATGTTAAAAAGGATATTAAGGTTTTAATCTATCTTTATATATTATATATATATAAGTATATATGCATGCATATTTATTTTTTATTTTTTTTAATAAAAGGACAACTCTGCCAATGTGAATTAATAGATAATGTCAATTAGTAAATTGGAGGATTAAATAGAAAAGAAGAGAAATTGATTTAGTCATATTGGATATTTAGGGGAATTATTAAGATGAATAAGGATTTGGATTCTTCTATAGTTGTTTTGGTTGAGTTATAAATTTACCATGTCTTTAGTTATTAAGAAATTTATAGAAGAAATTGGGATTTTCTTGGAATGTTGATTTGCTGCAATTACTTAAATAGTTGCATTGAAAATTAGATTAATGGACATTTGAGTATTATTCTGTGAAAGGGATATTTAAGTAAAGTTAGTGATTATGAGATGAGTTTAGAAAATGTGCAAATGATGTCTCCCTTGGATGCAATGTTAATTGATTTTTACTATTGATCATTGTGGTTGATTTTGATATTGAGTTGATTTTGATTATTGCTTTATGGAGGGAGTTTATTTTGTGATAAATGGTTATTGAGAGATTTCCAGAGGCTTGGGGAAAATAGCTTGAGTATTGGTTTCATGACTATGTCATTTTGAAAGTGGTTGATTTTGTACTTGAATTGCATACAAGATGGTTTTTAGCCTTGCACTACTTATTTATTATTATGGTTGGGATTTAAGAGTGAGATGGTCCATGCCTCACCTTGTGTGTATGTTCATGTGGTTTTGTGATTTGTGCAAGATGGCTTTACCTTAATTGATGGTTTCAAGAGTTTCAACTAAAAAAATACTAAATAATATAACTAATGCACCTCTTCAACTCTTCATCTTTGATGGAATATACAATATCTATCTATTTTAAATTGAAAATATAAAATTTATTATTTTCATTAAAAAATATAAGACAAATAATTGTATTCATTGTATAGTTAAAAAATCATTAATGTTATGTTATAGAGATGAGTATCCACAAATCATTCAAGTGATAAATTTATTATTATCTAAGCCAACATTTTTTGCGCAAAATGGATAAAATTATATTGAAAAAATAGAGTTTACATCTATTCATAATAAAAAGACTTTAGAGAGCCATAGGCATCAATAAAGATAAATAATGGAAAATCAATGGGACATCAAAAAATATGACCTATTTCCAAGAAAAATTAGTACATGATCCAATGAATAGAAAACTCTTAAAAAGAGAAAAATGAAGAAATTGAGTTTGATCATCATATTTATTTTCTATTTGTAGTGAACATAGTATTTTCCATGGACATCGAGCTCTCTAAAATTTATAAATTATGAAATTGAATTGCAACTAAATTATAATTAATAATAAGTAAAATATGTTACAAATTTTATATGTTAGCAATCTATGTTTAAGAATTCATAATTTTATTAAAATAAATAAATTATGTGTTATTAAATAAATGCCACTTTTTTAAAAAATCATTACATATAAAAAATAATATAAAAAGTGTCACAAAATATTCAAACAAAATCTAAAAAATTGTTAATTCATATTTTGTTTCAGTTGTTAAAGAGTTTAGTTGAGGTGAGAGAAATTAAAAAATGAATTAAAATAGTTTTTATTGTCTCAATTTGAGATAAGAAAAAACAAAGGGGACATGGTATAAAATCATTATCCGCTTTTATCACCATTTATTGAGAAACACGGCATGGTAGAAATCAGTGGTTCTCAATCAACTTTGATCACAACATAGATAACGAACCCCCCTCGCAGGCCTTTGTGACTACCAATGCCAGGCAGGTAAACTAGCGCAAAATCCCATTATATTATGGACCAAAATATTTCCCAAACCTGTTAGTTGAAGCATCGGACTCCACAAAATGTCGCACAACATAGCCATGGCGAGTTGGATGCGAGTTCCCACGAAAATTTGACTGAACGTGGAATCATTTCTAAAATAAAATTTCAAACTAATTCAAGTCCACAACATAATCACATACGCTTGCAAGAGAGATAATGTTTTACAAAATTCAAGGACATTGAGATCTTGAGAAAAGGCGAGCTCAAGAACAAAACGGAAAATGAAAGATACCTCCATTAAAAGATGATTGGTGGGCTCGTCAGGCAGATCTGGAGCATGACTTGCAGATTTTCTTGTCTCGCACTATTTATAGAGCTTTGCGGCCAGTGGAAGACAGAAAGGCGAAAGAAATACAATCTGGATCTGTGGAAGCATAAGGGATTGCACAGAAAATGGACAAGAATCCGAGGAAATATGGATGTCGATGAGGATAAGGATTGCATGGAAAAATAGTAAGTAATTGGACACAACAAATATTCAAATCTGTCATCAAACTACGAAGCAAATGGACAAGAATCCGAGGAAACATGGATGTCGATGATGATAAGGATTTCATGCAAAAATATTAAGTAATTGGACGCAACAAAAATTCAAATCGGTCATCAAACTTAAGTTATGCCTGAGGAAAGTTGATATGACACAGCTGTATCATATGGGTAGCTTACGATGCTAGATTTAACTTGATACCAAACGGATGCATGTGTGAATGAATACGAGTTAAGGCTGGGCACTTCTTAATGGAGTCCACTGAGAAGCAAACAAAAATTGACAATCTAGGAAGAAGCGAAATCACTGACCACTGGCAATGAAGGAAGTTTTGAGAAGTTAACAGGTTCTTTTATGTGAATAATTTTAATATTTTTATTTTTATTTTTAATTTATTTATGGAAACGAATTGAGAGTTTAGAGCTTAGCACTTTTTTATATTCATCATTTGTCCAATTCATACTATCCACAGTTCATTCGTGAGGAGACATCCATTAAGATTATAGTGAAAATTTTACATAAAAATGTTAATAAGTATGATAAAGATTGATATTTTCAATTTTTTTACTTTGTGGGATTATTGTATGAGCATTCATAATTTTATAGGTGTATTTTTATATATTCTTTTGTCTATGGTGTTAAAGTGGTTATGTTTTTGGATCTTCAGATTCATTTTCTTTGTTTTTCATTAAATAAATTTATTTATGAAAACTATTGTTAACACCATCTCCAAGAGCTTAAAATGCTTGATTCCCTTTATGTAGATTCTTTGGTACACCTTCAAGCCTACCAAATGAAATTTAGAAAATCCTATAATTAGTCTATTCTTCCTAACTCTTTTCTAATTGGTGATCTTGTTATTTATGAAAATAAAGACTCTGCAATCATGTTATGAAAGGTAGGTTTAGTCCTAATTGGTTTGGACCTTATGTCATTTATTTTATTTTGACTTAGCCGCTTATGGCATGATTGTATTGGATGGCTATGAAAGATTCTACCATTGCTATGAATCTTCATGGTTTTTATACATAAAATCATGTTCTACTTCTTCTAGGCTATCTTTTTATGCATTGTACATGTAGGGAAATTTTATTTCAATACACGGAATTGATGTGTGGTATATAAGTTTCATAATGTTTTATAATTTTTGCATGATTGTACAAAACTTATTTTTCAGTACATATATTTTCTATAGCTATTTTCTCTTTTCCCCCCTAAAGTAGTATAAATTTGCAAACGAATTGAGAGTTTAGAGCTTAGCACTTTTTTATATTCATCATTTGTCCAATTCATACTATCCACAGTTCATTCGTGAGGAGACATCCATTAAGATTATAGTGAAAATTTTACATAAAAATGTTAATAAGTATGATAAAGATTGATATTTTCAATTTTTTTACTTTGTGGGATTATTGTATGAGCATTCATAATTTTATAGGTGTATTTTTATATATTCTTTTGTCTATGGTGTTAAAGTGGTTATGTTTTTGGATCTTCAGATTCATTTTCTTTGTTTTTCATTAAATAAATTTATTTATGAAAACTATTGTTAACACCATCTCCAAGAGCTTAAAATGCTTGATTCCCTTTATGTAGATTCTTTGGTACACCTTCAAGCCTACCAAATGAAATTTAGAAAATCCTATAATTAGTCTATTCTTCCTAACTCTTTTCTAATTGGTGATCTTGTTATTTATGAAAATAAAGACTCTGCAATCATGTTATGAAAGGTAGGTTTAGTCCTAATTGGTTTGGACCTTATGTCATTTATTTTATTTTGACTTAGCCGCTTATGGCATGATTGTATTGGATGGCTATGAAAGATTCTACCATTGCTATGAATCTTCATGGTTTTTATACATAAAATCATGTTCTACTTCTTCTAGGCTATCTTTTTATGCATTGTACATGTAGGGAAATTTTATTTCAATACACGGAATTGATGTGTGGTATATAAGTTTCATAATGTTTTATAATTTTTGCATGATTGTACAAAACTTATTTTTCAGTACATATATTTTCTATAGCTATTTTCTCTTTTCCCCCCTAAAGTAGTATAAATTTGCAAATGAACCATCTCAAACACTCATTAGTGGGGTTAGTTTGCATATGCAAATCTATGAATACCTCTATGAAATAACAATTTCAATGCTCAAGAAATGCAACAAATAACAAGAGGGTTCAAAAAGACATTCTAAAAGCAAGAAAAATTAACTATTCCATATTGGATTGGTGTCAAATGTGCCAATGACCCTTTCACAATCCTTGCTAAAACTCAAATGATGCAAATGAAATGGTGAAGAGAAAAATTAGTTCTAAATTTAAGAGAGTATCTTTGCATGAGAGTGTAGATGATCAAGATGAAGAATAAGCCTTTCATTTATAGAATATTTTGATGAGAGAATGGCCAAATGGATGAGTGTGGGACAAATATTTAACAATTGAGATGAGGCTACTTGTCAATTTGTCATAGGTTGAGGAATGTGCAAGTTTTGGTCAATGTGCCCAAGAGAGGGAGATTCAAATTTGAATTTGTGAATTAAATATTGAGAGGGGGATATGAAAAAGATAATTTAATGCAATGTTGGAAGGGACAAGTCAACTTGTCTTCATTTTCAAACTTGAGGGAATATTCCAAAAATGTGTTTTGTTGAGGGAAAATGATGAATTTATAAATGAGTTAAAATGATTTATTGGTGCAAGTGGGAAAAGCTAGAGGATGTGATGGGTGGTTAGATTAGGTTAATCAGGATTAGATTAGCTTAGGTAATGATTAGCTGATTTTGACCCCTTTGACTTGAGTATTTTATTTATTTAAATCAAAAGGGATGGAAAATGCATTTGGGATTTAATTAAATAAATGTTTGATTTATTTAATTAAAGGGATGATGCAAGATAAAGGTGGATTAATTTGCATGAGATGAGATTAGAAGATGGTTTATGAAAGAGGAAATGTTATGGTTTGATTAAAATTGATTTATTTAATCAAATGAGGTAATGATCAAATAAAGTTAATTTATTTAATTTAAATGGATGATGAACCTGATTTACCTAATGAGTGGATGGATGTGAATTTGGTTTACTTGATGAATGGACCTAATTAAATGCATGATACTAATTTTGCATGTCTGCATTTTGCCCCTCTTTGAAGCAATGTACTTGTTGTGTTAGTTCAAAAAATAAACTTGTCACAATCAAGATTAAAAGAATTTCTAATTTTTTCGGATGCCCCAGTGGAAAGAAGTACACTAGTACATTGCCCCCTTAGAAGATCGAGCGAAAATATTCTATTTGAGGGTTGATCTCACGATAAAGAGGTTCAAAATGGATGGTTATGGATGATGATGAAAATGAGATGATTTTAAGATGCTTAGAATAACAAATCTATATTATCTTAAACAACTTAAATGATGGTATGATGTATGAGATGGATGAAATGGATGATGTGATATGCTATGATTATGTAATGGATGTTTTATGCAAATATGTGATTTATGAGATGCTTAGACTAATAGATCTATATTATGATGATGTTCATGCATGTGGGATGATATGTAGAAAACTGATGGTTTGTGGATGCAAGATGGATGCATTGGGGATGATGATTAACTATTTATGCTGTGATGTTAGTGTGGAAAAGAAGACATTAGATGATGACAAGAGGATCCAACAAGCCAACTTTATGAGAGATGATGATGAGAAATGATGATGATAGATGGATGATTTTCTTACCAAGGATTGGGATTTTTAAAGGGTCACTTACCTTATGTTTGATAACACGCATAAGCATGATGCATCAAGGTATAAAGGACCAAAATGGCGTTGTACTTAGTGTGATGGATTTTGACTCGACAAATAGATAGGAGTATTCTTGTTCATACCTGACATACAGAAACCTTGATAGGACGCACTTTAGAAGTTTCAAACACCTCAGACCAAAACACAGAAAGGTATAACAAATCAATGTAATAGTCAACAAGCTGTCCAAAAACTCCTCTATACATATCTCACAAAGAAAGTATTCACCAAGGTTATTTTACAAGAACATCCAACAAGCATAGTAGACAAAAGTATAGTGATTGTTGCCCCATTCCTATCTCTCTAAATATTTCGTTCAGATATCATCGAGAGGTCCTTGGACTGAGCGCAATAAGATAAGTTAAAAGACAAAGATAAAGCACACAAACAAGTTGATGTTCTTCAATACCGCTAACCAAAAGGGAATGTGTTTTTAAGGACAAGAACCGAAACTATTGTCAAAAGATAATGCCCATTGTAGGAAGGATACATCCTAGGACATGTTAGTGGATGGTGGCATGTCATTTCGTTTATCCAAATTGCTCTTTCTGGTAAATAATGCCCCTTGTAGGAAGGATACATCCTAGAACATGATGTTATCAATTGATTGATATGGGAGTAATTGGATGATGGGCTATCGACACAAAGAATTGACCAACTTGCTTACGTATTGACTCAGATCAGAGACTTGACGTTTGGAGTTTTTTACTTTTAACCTACTAGACTTGCTTCTAACTGTTTCACCAAAGGTTGAGGATGACGATCATTTTATTATGCATGGTGTTATTGTGGGTGCAAGTGAGATGAGGTGGATGGATTTTTTCAAATATTTGGATGTTTTTTATCATTTGGAGATGTTTTGAGTCTATTTTTGATATTTTTTGAAATTTTTAAATGTTTTTATTTTTTTCATTTTCCAATGTTTTGGGATTTTCTAAAATTTTGACTAAGAGACTAACCTAAAGACCTATCCTAGGGGCCTTGGGGGCTGATCAACAGATTAGCCTTGCCTACGTTATACATGTAGAGATCACGTAGTTCGATTGACGACTTGACCAATTTACAAATGAAGATATACATGATGAAATGTCAGTTTATTATGACAGACTCCTAAAGGACTAACTTAAGTGTCTCGGGGGATGCTCAAAGATCAACCTTGCCTATGTTCAAGCTCAGAGATGACGTAGTTCGACAAGATGACTCTTTTTTTTGGCTTTTTGATTGACTTTTTGACTTGTTTTAGGGATTTTTATATGTTTTTATTTTCTTGGATTTTTTGATGTTTTGATGTTTTTGGATTTTATGATTTTTCTGATGTTTTTGGATTTTCTGATTTGAGGACTTTAAGATCATACACGAATCCGATTCAATAAGAACATGCCCCCAGCGTGATGCAATAGACTACTCCGATAAAGGTAGGACAAATTGACCGTGAGGGTGGGCCAAGTAGTACTAGGAGGGATCATGATACAAAAATAGGACCAAGCTATGGTGCGCATGCAAGTGGATGAGTGATGGATGGAGATCTGGATGCTATGGAAAATGGATGGATGGTGTAGAACAAGCCATAAGGATCCTGGTGCATGGAAAGTACTTATTTACACAAGGTGCCTATTTTCCAGGTTTTCACCAAGGTACTTGCCCAAAGTGCCACCAAAGTGGTTTTCCCTAAAGGATGGTTTTTTCTTTTTACTATTTTTTTATCCTTTTTCTTTTATTTTTGGATTTTTTGCTTTTTTTATTTTTTTGTTGTGACTAAGATGCCTGTTTGCCAGGTTTTCGCTGAAGTAACAATTTTTTTAGGACCTTTTCTGATTTTTTAGATTTTTGGTTCTATAACTTGGAAGATTTAGGCATAAAACTTTATGAGATGAGATCTATTCATAGGCTCCTACAGAGGTTCCCCTTTAGGTGTTGATAGTTGATATGCCCCTGACTTATAACTTGTTGTGATGATGAATGGTCCCAACCAATTGGGTTCAAATTTTCCTTTGCTGCTTGGGTTTGGGACATTCTTCTGATTTTCTTTTAAGACTAGTTCTCTGACTTGGAATGTCCTTCTAATTTTCTTCTTGTTGCTCCTTTTGAGTCTATTCTGATGGACTTGTAAGTGATTTAAAGCATCTATATGTCGCTCATCCAATAGCTCTAGCTCATTTAGTCTTGATACCCGGTATTCTTCATCCGTGATGAGGTTTTATAGTGATATCCTGAGAGATGGGAGCTCTATCTTAATGGGGAGTACCACAGTTTTTGATCCATAGACCAAGGAGAAGGGGGTGGCATTGGTAGGTGTACATATGCTAGTTCGATAGGCCCAAAGGGCAGGATTAAGTTGTAGGTGCCAGTCACGACCTGCATCATTGACCATTTTCTTGAGGATTTTTAGAATGCTCTTGTTTGTAGCTTCTGCTTGGCCATTGCCTTGGGGATAGTATGGGGTGGAGAAGCGATGTTGTATTTTAAATTTCTTACACAAGTCATGGACATCCTAATTCTTGAATGGTGTCCCATTATCTAAGATAATGACTTGTGGAACACCATGGCGACAAATGAGATAGTTTAGGATGAACTTTGAAATCTGCTTCCCAGTTATATATGTCATGGGTATAGCTTCTATCCACTTAGTAAATTACTTTGTTGTAGTTATGATGAATTTGTGGTCATTAGATGAGGTGGCTGTGATTTTCCTAATGAGATCAAGTCCCCACTGTGAAAAGGGCCATGGTGTGATGATAGGATGAAGCTCTTGAACTGGAGCATGGATGGGGTCCCCATGTTGCTAACATTGTAGACACTTTCTGGCATAGTAATGCACTTCTCTTTCCATTATGGGCCAATAATACCCCATCCTCAGTAGTTTCTTAGCTATGGTCATTCCACTCGAGTGTGACCCACAAATACCATTATGTACTTCAATTAGAGCAGTCAATGCCTCCTTAGTGTTTAAGTAGTGTAGTAGGGTTCCTTCTATGCTCCTATGATATAGGGTATCTCCTAGGATGATAAATCTGGATGCCTTTTTTACAAAGGTTCATTTTAGGTGTGATGGTAAGTCGGTGGGTATGACTCCTATTCAAAGGTATGTATAAATGTCATGGTACCAAGGATCACTAGGACTAACGATTTCACACACGAATTCTGATTCTGGTACCTCAAATGCGGGCACAAGAACTGCTCTATCAGGAATTCATATTTTGGAACATTGTTGGGGATGTCCAATAGGGACCCAATTGTTGCCATGGCATCTGCTGCTCTGTTGTTGGCTCTAGGTATCTACTCAAATGTAATTTTGATGAAGGATTCTTTAAGATTCTCCCCCAATTTCTTGTATGGAGTGAGCTTGTTGTCCTTGGTCTGGTATTCATCGTTCACTTGATTTATGATCAATTGGGAGTCTTTGTATACTTTGAGAGCTATGATGTTCCATTGCACTGCTACTCTGAGACCTATAGTCAAAGCCTTGTATTCCGCAATATTATTAGTGCAAGGAAATGCTAGTTTGTAGGACCTTGGTATGCAATCCCCTTGTGGGGTGATGAAGAAGACACTAGCGCCTAATCCATGCTATATGTATGAGCCATTGAAGTATAGTTTCTAGTGGTCAGCTACATTGAGGTTGAAAATAGATTCATCTGGAAACTCTAAGACAAGAGGATTCTCATAATAGATAGGTGCTTCTTCTAGTTGGTCTGCAATGACTTGGCCCTTGATTGGTTTCCTCTCCACATATTTGATGTCGTATTCTAACAATATCATCACCCATTTCGCCATTCTACTAGTGAGCATTGCCTTTGATAGTAGATACTTGAGAGGGTCGATTTTGGCGATGAGTTTTATTTTATGTGCCAACATGTAATGTTTGAATTTTTGTGATGCAAACACTACTATGAGGCATGCTTTCTCGATGAATGAATAATTTAGTTCATGCCCAACCATTGTCCTGCTGATGTAATAAATGGCCCTTTCTATCCCCTTTTCGTCGTGTTGAGCCAAGAGAGCTCCAAGGGCTGTTGTTGTTGCTAATACGTATAGAATCAATGGCTTTCTTGGGATTGGTGGCATTAATACTGATGGTGTTAGTAGATATTCTTTGATTTTTTTGAATGCCCCTTCACACTGGCTATCTCATTTGTACACTACTCCCTTGTGGAGTAGGTGAGAGTATGGGTTCTATTTGTCTGCCAACTGTGCTATGAATCTACGAATGGATTGAAGCTTTCCTTGGAGACATCTTAATTGCTTTAATGTTTTTGGTGCCTCCATCTCAAGGATTGCTTTTACCTTTGCTGGATCTACCATGATACCCCTCATTGGTCACACTATATATCCTAGGAGCTTTCCTGATTGTATGCCAAAGACACACTTTTTTGGATTTAGTCTGACCTTGTACTCCTCCATTTTGTCAAAGATGGCACTTAGAGTTGCTATGTGATCTTTTCTCTTTTTGGACTTAGCTAGAATGTCGTCAACATAGTCTTCAACCATCTTACAAATCATGTTGTGGAATATCAATGTCATGGCCCTTTAATATGTTGCTCCTTCATTCTTTAGGCCGAATGGCATCATATTCCAACAGTAAGTCCCCCATGGAGAAGTGAAGGATATCTTATGTTGATCCTCTTTTGCTATCATGATTTTATTGTATCCTGAAAATACGTCCATTAATGATAGCATCTCATGTCCTACTGTCATATCTACTATCATGTCAATATTCAGAAGTGAGAAGTCATCTTTTGGACATGCCTTGTTCAAATCTCTGAAGTCTGTGTAGATTTTGATATTTCTGTCAGGTATTGAAATAGGTACCAAGTTTGATACCCATTCTGGATAGTCTATTGGTCGGATGAAACCTGCATCTAATAGCTTCTTTAGCTCCATTTTCACTAATAGGGCGATTTGAGGGTGCATTTTTTGAAGCTTTTGTCTGACAGGCTTTGCTTCTGGATATATTGGTAAATGAGGAACCATGGTCATCGGATCAAGCCCTGGCATGTTAGCATAACTCCATGCGAAGTTTATCTATCTTTCTCTTAGGAATGATGCTAGGAGCTCTTGCTCTTCTGATAGTAGTGATTCCACATAAAATGTGATATGCGGGGTCTCCTCTATTCCTAGGTTGATCGGATTGCATTTTTCTACCAAGAATGTTGACTTTTCCTGATGAATAGCACTTAAAGGAAGATTGAATCCCCCATCCTCGGGCGCCTCAGAGAGGTTTTCACCATTGGATGCATCCTTTATTTTTACTTTTTTCTTGTTAGAGAGTGCCAAAGTGTGGTTTTCACTCAAGGACTTGGATATTATTCTTAATTTCTCACTTTTGCGACTGAAGGATTCAATCGTTTCCCCGTAATAGGCATGTGTGTCCAACTCCATTATGAACCCTACTTTGTGATCCCCATCTAAAATTTTATCTCCCAGTTCCATGAATTCTGAGAGCGCCTCATCATTTTTGAATGTATCAAGAACTGGTGGTCATCGTTGGTCATAGTCGATGAGTTGGGGATATACTAGGCAGATGTCATGACTTTGATGGTCTAATTCAAAAGATATGGTACTAATCATGCAAAGAGAGGTATCCTCAAATAGCCTAGGTAAGTTAGTGAGGTGATCCTCGTCATCGCTACTACTACAGATGCCAGTTATATCAAATGTAAAGTTATATATGACTCTACCTATAGACACTAGTAAGCGTAGTTCTGTTGCAGTTGGCTATGGAGGTTTATTAACTGTTCTAACTAGAGAACTTCAGCCACGTATGGTTATACTCAGAGGGGTACATCCAAGGCCAAGATTTGTTATCGGTCGTGTCTTCAGAATGATAGGTGCTATTAACCCATTGCCATTTTGTCCAAGTCTTTGGTTTCTATCATAGCCCATTGTGAGCATCATTTGTAGACCCTTGCTTTTGTTATCCATTGATAAATCCAGTACTGGTATTTCATCTTGATATAGCATGTGAGATGGATCTACCTCAATAACTTCTCATCCAAGATCTCCCCATCTTGTGAAGGTGTGATAGTTTTTAGGAGATGTTCGGGATGTGGAAGCCTCATTTATTTGTAGGCGTCCTCGTGATCTAGGAGATTGTGGTAACTCTCCTACCACAAAGGAATTATTAGGGAGCTTGTAGTTTCCACAACCGTTGTCTTGAATGATGAGCTTGATGTTAGATATCATGGGGATGGCGGGAGTGGCAGGTGTCTCTAGCACAGAATTGGATGCAAGAGTGGTGGGATCGATGTATGGTGTAGATGGGCCCTCATCATTTTTTGGTACTTGGGGGATTTTGTAATACTTTGCTTCAAGATTTTTGCAATAGGAGAAGGGTTCAGGATCTTCGTGGATAGTGACTTCTTGTCCCTCATGTTTGAATTTCACACACTGATGGAAATTTGATGCTACTGCCTTCATTGTATGAATCCATGGACATCCCAAAAGGATTTTATATGGTAAGTCAAGGCCCAGGACCTAACAAGTGGTTTCCATGAGAGTCGTCCCTACTTGAATAGGGAGTTTGATCGTGCCTTGGGACACTCTTTCTTGATCATCATATGATCTTATTGTGATACCCTTTCCTTTGTCAATAGAATCCTTTGGGATTTTCAATTGTTTGATGAGGTTGAGAGAACAAATGTTCAAGCTCACACCTCCATCCACCAAGACCCTTTTGACCTTGCTCTTATGTACTATGACTTCTAAGTGAAGTGCATAGTTGTGAGATGGTTGAGAGGGGAAATCCTGGTCAAAGAATGTGAGAAGATTTGGCGTAATGATATTTTTGACCATAACTTGGAATTGCTCCGCATCAAGATCTACGGGGACAATGGATGAGGCCAATGATTCTTCAAGGATTTTCCTATGGGAAGATGAGATTTTTAGCAACTCAATGATGGAGATTTGTGCTGGCATTCTCTTGAGTTGGTCTAGGACATTGTAGCCATTGGGGATTGATCTGGATGCAGGGACTTTGTTTGGTTGGGATGATCCTGCGATGGTGACTTTGCTGCCTCTTGTGGTGACTCCACAATCAGCTTGGGCGCCTTTAATGGTGATGACTGTGTGGTATTCATCTAGGGAGGCAACAAAATTTTCATACACATGGTTCATATTTGCATGGGTTCCTTTCCCTTTATCATTGTTATTCCCTTTGTTACCATGATTCAACATCAAATTTGTATATATCTTAAGATCCTGATTTCCTGTAGGTTGTTCCATGTTTATAATTCTTTTATCAATGAGATCTTGAATGATTTTTTTCAATCTCATGCAACTATTTTTGGTATGGCCTTTGATTTTATGGAATTCACAAAGTTGATTCTCATTATACCAAGGAGGTTTCACATCCAGTTCTTGGTAATTTTCAAAGGGGGGCACTTTGATGAGTTTTTTGTCAATTAGCTTTTTCATTATGTCTTCAAGTGGTTCCACCAAAGTGGTGTATTTTCACTTGGGATAACTCTTGCATTGGAGTGGTCCTCTTTGATCATTGAGATTACTGATTGTTGGATTGTTTTTTGGTTGGTGTGTTATGTGATGATTGTTTTGGTGTTGTGTTTGGATTTGTGGTGTGGGTGTATTTTGGCGAGGGGTACTAATGACCACCTTGGTGTCGATGATACCATCATTAGTAATGTTTTTGTTCCTTGCCCACGTGCGAGGTTTATCATTGTAATTGGATGGTGCACGGTTGTTTTGTTGTTTGAGGTATGAATTTGATCCCATTGGTTGAGTCATAAAGGCTCTTTCGATGTTGAGTTCCTTGGGGATCAACTGGTCATATGTGGTGATGCCCTGAACATTGAGATGAAATGCCAAGAGGCCATCAAGGTTGGCGATGATGGTGCAAACTTGTTGTTCTTCTGGCATGGTCCACTTGTTTTGATTGGCCTTGGATCACCATCGTTGTAGGAATGAAGTGAATTATTCACCCTTTCCTTGTTTCAGAGCTGAGAGTTCTTCTAGACTAACATCCATTGCAATGTTGCATGCGTAGTTCTTAATGAATGCATCTATAATTTCTTGGAATGTCCTAATGCCTGAAGGTAGGTGAGAGAAACATTCCATTGTGTGGCCTGCCAAACTCCTAGGAAATAGTCACATCAGATAAGTATCGGCGTATGCAACTTCCATGAAATGAACCTGGAATTCCCTTATGTGCTCCTCAGGGTTTCCCATCCCTCAATATTTGTCAAATTTGGGGATTTCAAATCCCTTGGGGAATGGTTTCATCACTAGGCTCCTATCGAATGGATACAGACACAAGTTGCTTGGTGCCTTCGTTGTTCACCCTAATTGAAGACTGAGCACTTGCTACAAGAGCAACCTAATTTGTGCTGTTACATCATTTTGTGGATCAGGGGGTGGGATGAAAGTGTTTTGGGGTCTTTCAATTGTGGGTTGGATGGGTGGCTTGGTCAGTGTGTTGTTTGATGGTATCTGTATATTCTACCAAGTGAGGTAGGCTTCCACCTACTTTTGTATGAACAAGGCTTGTTGTTGATCTTGTTGTTGCTTCACTAAGATTTGTGTTTGTTGTTGCACTTGTTGTTGTTTCAAAAATTCTTATTGTTGTGCTTGTTGTTGTTCCAACAACGCTTGTTGTTGGGCTGCCAATTCTGCTACTTCTTGCTGCTCTTGATATTACTTTATTGCTTGCTGGTATGCTTGCAATTTTGTTGCTTGTTTTTGTGCAAGGAGTTGTGCTTGATATTGGGCTTGTTGTGCCTAATATTGAGCTTGCACTTGTGCCACTTGTGCTTGTGCTTCTTGTTGTTGCAATAGAGCTTGTACTTGAGTAGTCTTGTGTGTTTGCAATGCTTTCAATGCTTGAGCGGCTTGTTGTTGTTGTTGTTTCAATAAAGATTGGGCTTGTGTGCCTTTTTGCATTTGTAAAGTGGCTTGGGCTACTTGGGAAACTTGTGTAGCTTGAGCGGCTTGCTGAGTAGCTAGGTGTACAAATTTTTCTTTTTGCACTTGTTGAAATCCCCTTTGAAAAGTAGCTTGCAGTGCCACGTTGTATTGGTTTGAAGTGGTGGAAGTTGGTGGTGGTGGGGGTGGTGGTGGATTTAGAATAGAATTTGTGGTAGTGTTTGGTGGTGATGTCATGCTAATGATTTGAGTGGTAGATGGTATTGTTGATGTGGTGGTTTGAGTGATAAGTGGTGCTATTGATGTGATTGGCCCTTGAGAGACCATGCTTTGTGATGTTATGGGGGTGTTTGATGATGTTGCAATTGCTTGTGTGTTTGTCATCTATTGTTGCAATGTCGATGATAAATTTTGAGTGTTTGGCATAATGCTTTGATTGATATTTAAGATGTTGGTTTGATTGATACTTGGTAAGGGGGGAAGCCCTAAGCCAAGGAGTGGTGTGGATGATGATGGAAAAAGTGGAAGTGGTGGAAATGTAGGGGTGCGAGTCCTTGCAAAAGTGTTGTGGTGTCAAAAATGCCCCCTAGTCTGAACATGTCTCCTTCCTCTTGTGAATTTGTGAGGAGAGAAGTTTGGGGTGTTGCGTGGAAGAATGATGATGATGGATCATGATGGAAGGTGAGAGGAAAATTCTTATGTAATGTGTTTTCAGGTATGTTTTGTTCCAAGGTGGTGTTTGCATCCAAGTTTTGATTGTTAACAAGGGGGTGTGCTTGAATAGCATTGAGAAATGCATTTCCCTTATTAATGTTAGGTTGGGTTGGAGCAAAAGATGTCATGATTTGCAGAATGTTTTGAGTGATATTTTGGGATTGGGGTGTGGATGAGATGGGAATGGTGGATGAGATTGGAGGAAAATATGTCTCCACTATGGTACTCATGTCAAAATCTGAAATCAATTTGGCCCCTTGCTTTGCTAGTTCAAGCATGTATAATGAAGGGTTAAGCTTCATCATGATATTGACGATCTTATGGTTTTCCAGATTTTGAAGCATTTTAGTTATTTTGTTGTGAGACATGCCAAAGATGAGGTCTTCTCCTTGGGCTTCATCTTGTGGGTTTTGCGAATGATGTCAGAAGGTCAACTGTGAGATTTGTAAACCCAATGGGATTCATTTCAGGAGTGCTTTGACTTAAGTCACTTGTAGTAGATGTTTCTTTGTTGGCTTCCATGTTCCTCTTGTGTTGCGATCTAGTTTGCACCATAATGGATTCTTTTTACCACAAACACTTCTTGATTAGCTTTCAAATTGAATGTCCAATGTCTCAACTTCATCTCATTTCACAAGGTATATTATTCGAAACTTTGATGAAATTATTTTTTAGCTTTAGTGGGAAAATTGAGATGTAAATTCAAGTGCTTAGAAACCTCTAAGGATGTAATCCCAAGGGAAAGCAATAACACGAGAATTTGGTCAATGGTATTTGCCTCCTAAAGGGTTAGAAATTTTGAGGATCATGTTGAATGTTTGTTTTCAATTGTTTTCAAACAAGCAAAGTGTTTTGTAACCAAGAACAAGTACAACCCTATGGATGTGAAAGACAGTATTTGTTGAATCCCCACTTGGACAAGTCCAGCTACACTTATCTTTAGCGAATGGTTAGATGCTTGACCCCACTAGCTCCCCTCCACAACACTCACTTATACTAGGCAACCAAGCATGAACACCCATGAAACTCCTATGGAATGTTTTCCATTTCTACTAAAGACCATAAAAGTGTGGGGTGGCTTTAGAACAACCGCTCTTGCACCAACAAATAGATTAAAGGATTTTGGAAAATTCTAGCACATGGGTTTTAATAAGGACTTTTCATTTGTGGAGATTGACCCATATGGCAAGAGTCCCCTTTTAGATCCATCTTGTCAGAATCAACCGCGTGATATTGGAGTTTACTCCAATACCCACATTTGTATCCTAGTTGGAAATACTCTTGGCTTTAGAGTGTTACCGGTTGAGTCATTCCCTTAGGTGAGTACTTTTTCCCCAAGGCAGGCCCTCTAAGATAGACAAAAGAAAATAAATTTAATCATAGTTCGATCAATCCTTGTTTAGAAACAAAAGGGAGAACACATAGAATAAATTCATTCACACTCGCACAAGATTTTGTTCAATTTTTAAACCCAAACTGAAGTGTGGAGGTGATTGCTTTGTCTCAACCTAAAGTCATGAAAAAGGCCTTTTGATTCTCAAGATCGCTATAAAGTGTGAGAGAAGCCCTTACGTCCTTTTTCAATGAAGTTAGTTCAAGTAAGCCATCACAAAACAAAAGAGCACATGTTCATTTTAGATCCCCAAAGCAAAAAATGAGTTTGTTTTAAAGCACTAAACTTGAGTGTGAAATTGCTTTGTTCAATTTTTTTAATCCAAAAATCAACTTTAGTAGGTTTGTTCTAAAGTTCTTTTTAAGCCCCTTTGTCACAAATTTTTTTTTTTTTTTAAGAGCACAAAAAAAGAGGTGAGTTGATTTAAAATAGAAAACTACGACATAGGATGGAAGCTCTTTAAAGCATTTAAAAACACTTTGTCAATCTTCAACTGTCAATGTGCAATTTTCTTCAACTCCAATCTCGCTTTGCTTTCACTTAATTCCAATTCTTGATTTCAATGTCAACCTATGATTATGCAAACCCTTTGAATGCCACACCTATGAAGTAGAAAATGATCATACAATAAGTGCATTAGTTATGTGCAAATCCATTAGTTTCAATGTAAAAATCAAAACATGACAAATATGTGTATAGGTAAAAGATTTGCAAAAACCAAAAATTAAACATTCAACATCTATAAGTGACCACAACAAGATTGATTTAATCAATTTGCAATCCGGAGGATAATGTTAATCATAAAAAAAATGCCTTCTCCAAACAGAGAGTGATTCAATCCAATGTACGACTGCCAATTCAAAATGATGTTCTTCTTCTACTCGTTTTGAATTTATTTGTGCATCTTCTCTGAAGGCATGGTATCTATGTAGACAACGTATGACTATAATATACTATAACAAAGTTACCTAAGCCACAATCTTCCAATAAATCTGGTTGCTCTAATTTATGGTTGCTCTTTTTGGATTTTGAACCAAATCAATGAGTTTTCATGAGCTCCACAAATATAAGTATTTAGCCTGAGAAATCATGTCCTCCAAGCTATATTTATATTCAAATAAAGATGCCTTGAATTTATCTTCCTTTGCTAATGTGCTATGCCCATGATAGCCACCCTCTGGTTGTTCATCAGAGATCAAAGGAGTTTAGACGTGGATGAATAGTCTACAATATTGTTCCAATCTACATCACATCATTAAGAGATAAATCTGCAAAAGTCCATAGACTGACAGATTTTACATCTATAGAATGATAGGTATATAGTAGATATGAAGAGATAAAGGTGAGATTTGTGGGTGATAGCCCATCCACATTATAGCAATAAATGATCTTCAGGCAGAGGCGTGACAAAGATGCAAATGAGATTTATTGCCACAATGACCCCCTCTTTGGGAATTAATGGCTTCCAAAGACTTTCAAGCTTATTAAATAGGAGACAAGTTTGGAACAATTCTCTAGCATATTAGGATCGGGCCAACATTGTAGCAAGAGTAGCCCGTGGCTAGATACAAGTAAATAAATGTCTCATGAGAACTAGCAAGCCCTAGAACACTTTAAAAAAATTTAAGTAAATGTAATTGGCAACTACATGAAAAGGACATGTTAAAAAGGCATCGACATCCAAGCAAATGCTATTAGCAGGAAAAATAAAGAACCAATATGAAATACTATAAGTCTGCAAATGAACCATCTCAAACACTCATTAGTGGGGTTAGTTTACATATGCAAATCTATGAATACCTCTATGAAATAACAATGTCAATGCTCAAGAAATGCAACAAATAACAAGAGGGATCAAAAAGATATTACAAAAGCAAGAAAAAGTACCTATTCCATATTGGATTGGTGTCAAATGTGCCAATGACCCTTTCCCAATCCTTTTTAAAACTCAAATGATGCAAATGCAATGGTGAAGAGCAAAATTAGTTCTCAATTTGAGTAACTTTGCATGAGTGTAGATGATTGAGATGAAGAATAATCCTTTCATTTATAGAATATTTTGATGAGATAATGGCCAAATGGATGAATGTGGGAAAAATATTTAGCCAATGATATGAGGCCACTTGTCAACTTGTCATAGGTTCAGGAATGTGCAAGTTTTGGCCAATGTGCCCAAGAGAGGGAGATTCAAATTTGAATTTGTGAATTAAATGTTGAGAGGGGAACATGAAAGAGAGAATTTAATGCAATGTTGGAAGGGGCAAGTCAACTTGTCTTCATTTTCAAACTTGAGGGAATATTCCGAAAAGGTGCTTTGTTGAGGGAAAATGATGAATTTATAAATGAGTTAAAATGATTTATTGGTGCAAGTGGGAAAAGCTAGAGGATGTGATGGGTGGTTAGATTAGGTTAATAAAAAATAGATTAGCTTAGGTGATGATTGGCTGATTTTGACCCCTTTGACTTGAATATTTGATTTATTTAAATAAAAAGGATGGAAAATGCATTTGGGATTTAATTAAATAAATGTTTGATTTATTTAATTAAAGGGATGATGCAATATAAAGGTGGATTAATTTGCATGAGATGAGATTAGAAGATGGTTTATGAAAGATGAAATGTTATGGTTTGATTAAAATTGATTTATTTCATCAAATGAGGTAATGATCAAATAAATTTAATTTATTTAACTTAAACGGATGATGAACCTAATTTACCTGATGAGTGGATGGATGTGAATTTGTTTTACTTGATGAATGGACCTAATTAAATGCATGATGCTAATTTTGCATGTCTACACCCCCATATTCAATACAAATTATGTCTTTGGACATGACCTTGATTATTTTGGTCCACATTCCTTTCCATACCTTTTAGTTATTTTCCTCTAACCTAAAATTGTGTCTATAAACTATATTCATATCTTTTGTAAGGTAATCCTTTTCATGTCAAGTGAAAAATTAATTAATTATGAAACTTTGTTGTTAATTGGATAATCTAATTTACATCAATCATGCATATTCTGTACTTTTATACATAACAAAAAATACTCATGTGTATAAATTATCTAATGAAATAATCTATTAAATAAATTTTAATTTTAAACATTAGATATTTTCATACAATCATAATCAACATATACATATAACAAATTAAATGCATGCATAATAACATAATCCATAAATAAAATTGCATCAAGCATTTGATACTCTAACTAAAATATATATGTTTATATATCTCAAAGTTATGTACATATTACTCATATGAAATATTTTCCCACCACTAAATTTTTTTTTTTTCATATACATCCCTATGTAATAGTACCTAACACCACAACAAGAATCTATTGATCTTTAGGAGGAGGAGAAGGAAATTCATATGTCTCTTCCTCCATTTAAATAATTAATGTGATCCAAATCACTTTACTTTGTATCTCACTTCTTGTTATGTGACTTTTTCACTAAGAGAAGAGAAAACTATGAAATGTGCTTGTGTTGAGCATTCTTATCATAAAAAAAACTTGTGTAGAGCATAATAGTGCGCTATATTTTGAAAGGAATTGTGTTCTCCTAGATTGCTCCATAGTGACAACCATTACCACTAACACCTTCCTAGGGCAAGAGTGGATTTTCCAAGTGTTGCTATTTAGATAAGTATTGAAATCCTTTGATATTAAAAGATATGGGTTCGAAATATGACTATGATCCTAATCTAATTGGATTATATGGATGTGTTATTATACTTACTATGTTTGTTATTTATTTTAGAACCCTTGTCTAGATTTTAATTATTATAGTTTACATTTATTATTTATGTTAGTTTTGCACATCATTTTAGTGATATTACATCTTGTAAATTATCTCTACTCTAATATTTTGTCTATGAGCTAAAACATAAGTCAAAAGAATGTAAATAAGAACAAATAAAGTGTTATTATGAACCAAAAAATGAGTAAATAAATCCCCATTTTAGGCTATAAATATGTCATCATAGACCTTAGATTACAAAAAACATACACATAATAGTTACAATTATTTTTCATTAAATTTGAATTGGAGTGAAATACTTGAACTTCATAGAAGATGACAATAAAAATAAATCCAGTACAATAAAGTGGTAAGTTTTTTTACATTTTAATGAATTTTTAAGTTTGTTTCACATCTTTATAACCATAAGAATACTTTTATTGACCATTATAACCTATTTTCAAAGCTTGATCTAGTCTCACTGATTTCCCATATGTAGTTCCTATTTAAAGAGAAGTATCATCAAATTATTAATCCAATAGATCTATTGAATACATCTAGCCTTGTTCAACATACATGGGAACATCATCCAAGTATAAATTCTAATGTTTTGATCTATACATTAGCTCCCATGTAGATGATTGGATTCATCAACATAGATGTTTAGTAGCTCCATAAATTAACTCTAGTTGTCCCTAGGATAAGGAGAACTCCTTGATAATTATGTTTAATTACAAGTATTATTGAATTTATTTAATCTTAATCTTTTTATATTTCAATTAATATTTTTTTCTCTATTTAAATTTTTGTTTTCTTAAAATATTTATAGTATTAGAGTGGGTTTGAAATAATTTCATAAAAAATATTATAATTTATATATCCTGCATCCAACATACTTAGATTTATTATATTGAGTCCAAAATGGAATCAATATGTATCTCTTTCTTTTTCAAACTAATTGAAGAAAAAAATATCCTTTCAATCTATCATGACTTGGAATTCCCTTGGCCAAAGATAATTTGAATGCCATTAATTAAGGATCCAAAATTATGTTCAATTTGATTCAAAGTTGTGGACACCATTATTCTATTGTGCATATTTTACAAATTCAATTATGTTACAAGATTTGAGAAGTTTGAAGTATTAATATGTTTCTTATCTAGTTTAACTATTATAACATATTATTTGGTGTGACATTCTGACTAGGGGGACTGGCTCCTCAGGGAATAAAGTCAAAAGGTATTTCTTGTCTATTATTTCTTTGTCTCATGAAGACAAAAAGGATCATTTATCAAGTTCTCCTAATTTAGTTCCTAGGTTTCAAAGGATATTCAGGCTTCTTATGTGGACAAAGAGGTAGGCGAGAGTTCCTTTTTTCCAAGTTTTGGTCACTCCCTTACTACCTTTAATATTCATTGTGAGGTGGATGGTCTAGAAATTAGTTTTCTAGATGAGGTATTTGATGAGGTCATTATGGGTTTGCAATTGTCCCTCATGGGAAAAATTTTGTTTTACCACCCCAATATTTATTAGGTGCATAAATGGATAAATTCTTCTCAATTTTTAAAAGTGGGGTAAATGTTACTGCTATGTCAAATGGGTTGTTTTTTATTTATTTATTTAACTTGGAAGATATGATAAAGATTCTTACATGAGGTCCATGGGCCCTACATAAAAACTTCTAAATTTTGTTTCCCCATGTAAGTGGAAATCGAGGTAAGACCCAACTCAGGATTTGGGCATGGCTACCCCCACTTGGATTAGGCTTCTTGGCATCCCTTTATAGTTTTGGAACCATAAGAATATTCAAGGAATTGTCAATTCCTTTGGTAGCTTGCTTGCTATTGATAAGGTGACAGCTCAAAAATCTCAACTAGCTTTTCTAGATTATGTGTTAATGTGGTCACAAATTGTGTTATACCTTCTACTAAAACCCTAAAATATAAGTTCAAAACCTAGACCCAACATATTAAGTATGAGAGGGCTAGTCTCTTTTTCCAAATATGTGGTAATTTTCGCCACACTTTTCATTAATGTAAAAGGCATATGAATCAGAAAAATAAAGTTGTTCTAGCCTTTGATTCTCCTCCTAAAAAAAATAGTCTTGTAGGGGCCAAAAATATGAACCTAAAGTCCCCTCATAAGAATGGGAATGTGGTAATTTTCTTGTCAAAATACATAAGAGAACCTACCAATGGTGGTCTTGTAGGAACAAGAATGATGGATATGAAATCCTCTTAGATGAATGAAGCACCAACTCTAGCTTTGACAAAAGATGTAAGTGCATATGTTGGTTCTGTGAAAGGGTGAATAAGCTTGTTAGAAAATGAACAACAAGAAAAAGAGTGCAAATAACAACTAAAAACACCCTACACCTCAAGATTAGAGTAAATATTAACTAAACTAAGCAAAATGAAAGATTTCGCCTTTTTGAGTTGTCCCTTTGGTTGGCCCTTCGATCTTCGATATTATATGCTCCTTTGATGGCAAGGGATGCGAGCTATAAGATGAGATGAGGATGGGAAAACAAGTGAAAATGGGTGCAAGTGTGTAAATTTGGCTAAGTATGGCTCAAGGAAATTTATTGCAAGATTTTGGCTAGCATGAATGATCTCCCCCAAAATGCGAGAAAAAAGGGGGTATTTATAGAGAATTTTGGACTCTCTAGGAAATGGATGGTTGAGATTGAGCCACCAAGATCAAGACGTAGGGAAAAGGTGAGTTGAGAACTCACAAGCCCTCACATCTTGACATGTGGCATGCGAAGTGGCTTGTAAGGAGTGATGTGTACATGAGTTGAAACGAGAGTACATGACATGGAGGTAATATATAGTACCTTGGGATTGGACAGGATCTCCTCATAAAGAAGGTCCTTTTCCCCATGTGGGTGAGAGGACATGTGAGGAATTAAAAATTCCTCAAATATCCACATGGGGATGAGAAAAAGAATTTTAAATTCCAAGGAATGTATTGGGGGATTAAATGTGAATTAAAAATTCACATAGGGAATGGAGTACCTTCTCCAAAAAGAAAAATCATTTAATAGGGTTGACTTAGGACACATGGCATGGAGATTAGGTTGACCTAATTAAGTGATTAAGGTTGTGCAAGTACCTGATTAGACAAAATAATTACATATTAGATGCAAGTGGGAGATTAGGAAGAGCTCACATGTGACTTGATCAAGTGACAAGTCAAAGATCACATGGGGAAGAGAAAAATGAATTTAATATTCCTTAAAAGGAGAAAAGGAATTAAAAAATCCTTGAAAGGTTGATTAGGCTAGTTAATGAAGGATTAGAGGAGGGTTAGGTGACTAAGAGAGATTAGAGGCCAACTTGCAAAATTTGGAGGATGTGACACATCCTAATCAAGGATTAGGCATGTGCACATCACTAATGATGAGATTAGAAGATGGATTAGGATTAGATAAAAATTATGGAAGATGTGACATATGAGCAATTAAATAAATGTCATATTTATTTAATTCATTTGATGAAAGGGGGAAGGTATTTAATTATTTAACTAGATTCCTTAGGGATTAGAAGAAATTTAGAGGTATTAATTAAATGATAGTGATATTACTTAATTAATGTGGATAAGGGGATGGTTAGATGAAAGGGGATAAATTTGGATAAATTAAGTGTCCAAATTTAGGTGTCTACATTTTTTCCCTCTTTGAGATGATGTTACAAAGTAGCATCATTTCAAAGAATATTAAAAAATAGAACCTAGAAGAAGATGGTTAGATTGGGAAAGATTCCCTAGTCATTCAAAGGAATGACTAGGAAGGGAAAAAAATGATGAAAATTAGGGATGAAGGATGCCGCCTCGAGAGGACATGTGGTTTCAAGAGAACAAAGTTGTGCTCTCAAAATGGAGGAGATGACGCAAGGGGTATATGAGGAAGAGGATGAAAAGTGATGGGTAAGAAAGGATGAAAAGACGACAGGAGATATGGATGGGAGAGTGATGAAGGATGAATGGATGGGGGGGATTTTGATAGATGAGAGGATGGAGATGAAATGCAATCCAAATACAATTTTCCATCGTGAGGAGCACAAATTTTTTCTATAGCATAAGTCACGACACACCAAGGTATAAAGGACTAAGGAAAATTAGTGTCTAATGCATGAAACAAGCACAAAAAACAAGAAAGCTATCCCAACACCCCAAAGTCATGATGACCTTGGCTGGGCCAGGTATGGGGATAACCAGAAGCACACAAGGATGCCCCAGCATAACATAAGACCTTAGGGATCTTGGTGGGTACTACATGGGAAAATTGAGAAGACAACACCAAAGAAAAGATTGAGATACGCCCCTATGTTGACTAGTCAAATCACACCATGATATGATGGATCAAGGCAACCAAGACAAGTGATGATAGGGAGCTCAAATGATAAATAAAAGCCAAAAGCATAAAAATATTACAATCAATTTCAAACATCCTTTGCCATAGGATCAACGGGATGGATGGGATTGACGTGACACAAGAGACATGACACAAGATAGGAGACTGACACAGCCTAGAGACCTGGATAAGGAGACACAAGACAGATGAAACAAGATAGGAGACTGACACATCTTAGTGACCTAGGGGCTCAGAGGCCGATCAAAGATTAGCCTTTCCTACGTGAAAGTGCAGAGCCCTTGTAGTTCAATAAAAGGTTGATAGGATGGAAGAAGAAGAAAGACCGATGATAGATGATAAAAGATACCTGAGGGTGGATCAAATGATCAACCTTGCCCACGTGAAAGCATAGGGGCAATGTAGTTCGACAAAAAGACCAAAGACAAATGATGGATAAAGGATGATGAGATAACCCTAGATAAGGGGATAAAATGATTGGACCAAGATGATGGGATAGGATAGACCTATTAGTTTGGATCAGAGGATGGTGACTATACAAAGCTCAGGGATGGGATAGTTATTCAAATCAGCAAGGATGAAGAGGGACGATGATAAGACATATAGATGAATGACGAGAAAGGATAGGAGTTTGGAAAGATGTGCAAAAGAATCAAAAGTGATGACGGTAAGATATATGGCATTGGATTGCATGGGGAGTAGCCTCTGGCTAGATACCAATGAAAAGGGATTATGAGATGGGATGAGGATAGAGGATGGGGGTGAGGAAAAGGATTGGTTAGATGGATTGTATAGAGGGATAAGGAGTTGGATGAGGAAAAGGTTACTAGATGGATAGATGGAAAGGGATGCTATGATGGAAGGATAGGAAGATAAGGATGGGGAGATGGATATAATGATAAGGATATGAGGATAGGAAATGGAAGGGATTGCTCTAATGGAATGAATGATGTCTCCAAGAAGATAGATGCCCCCAATCTAGATATGTCTTGTGCGAGGAGGCATGTAGGATGCAATAGAGAAGGATAGGCAAATAAAGGAGTGAGATGGATGAAGATAGGATGCATGGATAAGGAAGGGAGATTGAAGGTATATGAGTGAAAATGAGGATTAGGATAGTGTGTGGATGAGGGGAATGTATGCTAAGAGGTTTCCAAAGCATGTTTATATTTTTGCCCCTATCTTTATTAAGATCACAAGGAGGATGGAAGGATTGGGATAAATGAGATATGCCAAGTAGGATGTGCAAGATAGGTAGGATGGAGACAATGAATGAAAATGGCATATAGCAAGAAGACAGGTGCATAGCAAGAAGCATAGCGGATGGAGGGAATGCATATGAGGAAGCTGCCCCCAAGTGCAAATGGGGATTTATGCATGACACCTGTTTGCCAAGT
Organism: Sequoia sempervirens; assembly: GCA_007258455.2. Classification (NCBI taxonomy): domain Eukaryota; kingdom Viridiplantae; phylum Streptophyta; class Pinopsida; order Cupressales; family Cupressaceae; genus Sequoia; species Sequoia sempervirens. The sequence continues at coordinate 10,280,004 of VDFB02000017.1, forward strand.
TTTCATCATGGTACTTATTTGAGGTGCTTGTTTGCCAAGTTTTCACCATTGGATGGATTATTTCTCTTTACTATTTTGTTTTTTTTATTTTTTTTATTTTTTTGATTTTTTTACTTTTTTGAATTTTTTGACTTTTTTGGATTTTTTTTACTATTTTGAATTTTTTGACTTTTTGTATTTTTTAACTATTTTGGATAGCATGTAGAAGGGGATGGATAAGGATAGGGAGGTGAATAAGTGGATTTGGAAGACATCTGATAAGGATATGGATGAAAGGCTCAAGCATCAAGATCTATATGAGGTATTAAAAGCCCATATTCAAAGTGACTGCTGGACATTGGTACAATCTTATTAGGATAAATGGATTATGCAAGAGGATGAATTAGAGGGATTTGATGGGGAAGATATGAAGGATAATGGATGGAGGGTTGGAAAGTGTATGGATGGAATGATGGGGTAGATATGTGATGGGGAGATGTGTTCAGGACCAACATTGGCACATGTGGTGGTGGATGTGAAAAGATAAGAGGATTAATGGACGGAGAATGTGGGGATAATTGAAGAGGTGGAATGGTGAATTTTAGGACATAGGGACCCAAAATATATTTAGGAGAGGGTGGATGAAAATGATTAGCCTTTGGACTAGCAACTTTGGATGTTCCTATAGATTTTTCATTTGAAGGCATTGCATCTTTATTCTTTGGGATCCACAAGGTTTTGATCTTTGCTTTGGTGGGCCATTGTGGCCTATGGATTTGATTTGGATTTAGATTTTTCTTCTCTTCACCATGTATTTTAGAGGGGACATGGGGAGCTTTAGATTCATGTGGATGTTTCGATTTATGTATTTTTACTTTAGCATCCAAAGTGCTTTTAGTAGCAATGGGATGGGTGTGAGGAGATGGATGATGTGGAGTGATGGAGGTAGGATTATGAGGATTACGTGGAGATGGAGAATGTGTAGGTATGTTCCTTTGTTCATCCCGATTAGGGGACATACGAGAGGGATTTTTATGATGGATGGAATGGATGGGTGTTGGATGGATAAAAGGATGAGATGGAGGAGGTGATTTTGGGATATAGAGACCCAAAGTAGAAAGAGTGGGTGTAGGGACATAAAAACCCAAGATGGATGGAGTGGATGGAGGGATGTAAGGACCCAAAATGGATGGAGCATATGAAGGAGGAATATGGATGGTTGTTTTGAGGAGATATGATAGAGGAGGGATGGTAGCATATGATCTGGAGGAGTGATGAGAAGAGCCGACATTTCTTTTGGAAAAGGCTCGTTGAGGATGTCTAGAGGTTGTACCAACATCTTTAGATTGTGAGTCTTGGGAAATAGGTCCTAGAACTTGCATGCAAATTTTTTCTTTGACTTGGATGGGCTCTAAAATACCTTGCTCATGAAGGCCTAGACCTTTTCCTTGATAGTTCATTTTCTTGAGCATGCGATCCATTATAGGATTTGTGTTATTCTGAAAACATGATGTGAGTCCATTATTAGGTGGAGGATGATGGGTGGTATATACACTATGTTTTTATTCTATGAGGAGGCCACCATGGAAGAATGTGAGAGTGCCAAGGCGATATGCAAGCGGTGTGGGGATAACAGTTTTAGGCGATGATGGGGGATAATGAGAGGGAGTAGGGGATATGATAGGATCTGGATTTATGGTAGTGGGCTCATGTGATGGAGATGGAGATGGAGATGGAGATGGAGATGGAGCGGTGGAATCTTGAATGACAAGGAGATCATGGGATGGAATTGATGGGAGACTATGATCTTGAGGTGGACTAGAGGGGATGGTAGGATCTTGATTTGGAGAAAGGGGTATGTTGGCATGCTTTGGATCAGGATCTTGGCATGACTGATCATGTGTGAGAGGCATGATAATGGATTCTTGGTGGGACTCTTGAAGTGGAGAAGATGGAGGGATGGAGGATTCAAAACATTCATGGGAATGGATTTTAGTGACACTAGGAGTGGAAGAAGTGGATTGGATTTGGGTGTTGTCGATGGGTTCAACAACTCTCGGAGTAGGAACTGCGTATTTAATGGATTCGGTAGATGTAATGGTAGGAGATGGGGGCTCAATGGATTTAGAGGAAGTGATGGTTTAAATGGTTTGAGTGGTGCTAGGGGTGGTATCATCAATGATAGGTGTTGGGTGGAGAAGGGTCGCATCACTAATGACTGTGGATGACGGGTTGGGATGGCATGATTCCACAACTTCAAGGTGTGGAGTGGGAGATGTCTTCTTTGTTATAAGTCCTTGGAGAACTTCTGGAGTAAGGAACTTCCATACTCTAGGTTTGGATGGTGAGGTAGGAGTGGATGAAGGATTAGGGATTGGTAGGGGATTAAGACTAGGGGTTGGTGGACTAGGATTAGATGGGGGAATGGGATTGGATGCAGGACTGGGAATAGATGGGGGATATGAAGGGTTAAGATAGGGGTATTGGAATGGTGAATTAGGACATGCAGATGTGGGTGGTGGATTGTAGTAAGGGTATTGGGATAGTGGATTAGGATGGGAAGATTGAGATGGTGGATTGAGATAGGGAAATGTGGATGTTAGATTAGGATAAGAAGATGTGGATGTTAGATTAGGATAAGTTGATGTGGATGTTAGATTAGGATAAGTTGATGTGGATGTTGGATTGGGATAGGAAGGTGTGAATGTAGGATTAGGGTGAGTAAATTGGTATGGAAGATTAGGGTAGTGGTTATATGTGGATGAAGGATTGAGATAGGAGGTTGTGGACGGGGGATTAAGATAGGGGTATTGTGATGGTAGACTAGGATAAGAGGACGTGGTTGTTGGATAAAAGGATGATGTAGATGAAGTATATGATGGATATGATGGATATCCCTTGTCAAAGGTAGCATAAGGAGCATGATTAGGCATGGATGAAGACATAATGGGATAACTCAAATGGGTGATTGTATTTTGGAAAGAAGGTGGAGAAAACTTACTAGCAATGATAGTGTTAAGGGGATCTATGTCATATTCTTCCTGATCAACAAGAATTTTATTATCATTCTCGACGTAATTAGGGTTTCCCTTGACTACTATTGATGGGGGATAAGGATTCATGATGGTGAAAGGATAAAGAGGATGGATAAAATATTTTGGATGGGAACAGACTAAAGCTCAAACTGGGATTTAGGTCAAGCTTAGATCAGGATTGGACTAAAGCTCAGATTAGGATGATTGGATGATGTGATGGGATTGATTCCAACCATCGGATTTGATTATCAAAGGATGATTATGACACCAAATATGCTTTGAGATGGAAGTAGATTGATTGGATCAAAGGTGATTGGATAGTGATGTGATTGGATTGGATTGGATAAAATCGATCGATGATTCATAAGATAGACTAAGGGATCGGATAGGATGACAAAAGGGACTGTAAACTCCATTCAAAGATTACCCTAGGTGACGTAGGATACTGATTGATCGGATTAAAGGATGAGTGAACGATTACGACACTGAATCTACTTTGAGATTGAAAACAGATTGATTGGGCTGAGGATGATGATTGACTTAGGATGGATGGCAATCCTAAGCAGATGTTGATGATGACAATCAGATCAGATGCTTAGGTCAATTTGGATAATAACCTTAAACAAAGTTTAGAGGATTTGGATGGGGAAAACAATTATTTTGATTGGAGGAACTAATGATAAAAATGGATGAATGAATACTCAAAACAAGTAAATGATTGATTAGGATTGTTGAATGAGAGTTCAAACTTATTGAAGGAGGTTTGAAATGGATGGATGTTTTACTCGGAACGAGTAAACAGATGATTGAAATGACAAAACAAGAGTTTGAAATGATGAAAGGAGGTCTGAAACAGATGAATGTTTATTTGGAATGAGTAAACGAATGACTGATATGGCAGGATGAAAATAAGGAATGGATGGATGAAAGGTAAAAACGAGTGGAAGATTACTTGGAACGAGTAAATGAATGATCAAGAGGGATGAACAACTACTCGAAATGAATAAACAACTGCTAGGAATAGATGAATGACTCTCATAATGAATGATAGATTAATCGAAATGAGTAGATGATTGATCAAAATAGGTGAACAAGAGCTCAAAATGATAGAAGAAGGTTTAGAATGGATGAACGTTTACTCAGAATGAGTGAACAGATGATTAGAATGGATGAATAGGAAAAATTTGAAGAAGATGGAGGGAGGGATCTTAAGATTTGTTTCAATATCCAAATATCTTCATTGCAGATGGACTAAAGCTCATATTAGGGTTTTGGTTAAGCTTAGATTGGGATTAGATTAAAGCTCAAATTAGTATTGAATTGAAGTGTAGAATGATTGGAGGATGTGATGGGATTGATTCTACAACAAATTTTTGGGTTTAAAGGACGTAAGGTGTTGACAATCATATTTTTTTAGATTTGGCAATTTTAAAAAATTGTCAAATTTTGTCATTTTAGGAAACTTCACGGACATACTTTTGAGAGTCCCATTTTGTCCCAAAAAATACTAAAAAACTAAGATAGGATGAATTTCCAACTAACATCCCAAACCTGAGACATGCATTCTGAGTTATTAACGAAAATGATTTTTCAAAAATTAAAAAAAAAACATGAATTTGCGATTTTAAGGGTTAGTATGAAAGTTTGAGGCCTCAAAAATGTGGTAAAATGAGGTCCAACTGAGTTAGGGTCAATTGGAAATCCACATACCACCTCGTAACGCAACCACCTGTAAAATTTCAACTCAAAAGGACTGCCGAGTCAAAAGTTATGGCCTTCGAAAGTTTTGGCATAAAAATCAAAACTCTCGAAACGAAGTCTAGGTGATTGGGATGGATGATGTGATGATGGATATGGACTCTAATGATGTTCTAAATAGCACTTATGTGATTTTGGTGATGAAACAATGAATTACTAAACAGTGTTGATGACGGGCAAACAGGTGCTCAAAATGATTGAATGGAGGGTGAAATGATGAAACAAATGATAAAGATGACTGGTCAAGGGTCAGGTTTGCCTATCTGGAGGTCAGGTTCACCTGTCTAGAGGGAAAATTTTCCTGTCTATAGGTCAAATTCTCCTCTCTAAGGGAAAATTTGCCTGTCCAAAGGTCAAATTTGCCTATCCAGAGGTAAAATTCACCTGTCTGAGGAAAAATTCACCTGTCCAGAGGTCAAATTCACTTGTCTAGAGGGAAATTTTGCCTGTCTAGAGGGCAAGTTTGCTTGACTGGAGGGCAAGTTCGCCTAACTAGAGGGAAAGTTTTCCTATGGAGCTAAAGTTGGTCAAAATGGCTAACACAGGTTCAAAAGGGTTGGTTCAGAGGTTATGTTTGCCCCTGGATGGTTAGGTTCGCCTATCAAGAGGTTAGGTTTGCCTATCTAGAGGTCAAATTCTCCTGTATAGAGGTCAAATTTTCCTATCTAAGGGAAAATTCGCCTATCTAGAGGTCAAATTCGCCTGTCTAGAGGTCAAATTTGCCTATCCAAAGGTCAAATTCACCTGTTTGAGGGAAAATTTGTTTGTCTAAAGGTCAAATTCACCTATCCAGAGATCAAATTCACTTGTCTAGAGGTCAAATTTTCCTGTCGAGAGGTTAGATTCGCTTGTCTAGAGGGCAAGTTCGCCTCACTAAAGGGCAAGTTCACCTAACTAGAGGGAAAGTTCACCTATGGAGCTAAAGTTGGTCAAAGTTGGCTGAAAGAGGATGGAAAAGGTTGGTAGAAGGTCAAGTTCGCCCCTGGGTGGGTCAGGTTCGCTTGTTCAAAGTTTAGGTTCGCCTGTTCAAAGTTTAGGTTCGCTTGTGGACAGGTTTAAACTTGAATTTTGGACAAGATGACTAAGGAAAAGGACCCAAAACACAACAACCATCAATCAAATGGATATGGCTGAGTCAATTAATCAAAAAATCATTGGTTTCGCACAAAGAAGACAATTAAGACAACACAAACCTAAGTCTAGTAGAGAGGGTATGGCCGACAAAGTCTTCTATTATAGGATGAACATGATTGCTAGGGAGCCCTCAATATACACCTGGTACATGAGGCCCAAGCTGTGAACACCAACCCGTTACAAGCATGAGTCAGGAACCTTAGCGAGATATTAAAGGCTCAAACCAACTATTCACGTTATCCCAGCTTCACCAATTACAATGTGGTTGGCTTGAGGTACAACTTTCGCTCTCCCTCCTTTATATACCCCGATGGTACACATGGTTGGAATCATCCCTTGGGGTGATCAAATCCCCAAGCAGGTCTCGCTAAGAAAGAGAAAAAGATGGTGACTCAAAAGTACTTGGCAAGCTACAATTTCTTGTCACCCAGGATCGCCGAATGGTGCAAGGGGATAGGATACGTCAAATAAAAAACCAAAAAACATAACAAAAAAAGTTAATTGACACCCATAGTTAAACTATGTGCCTAGTTAGGGGGTTAAAAACCCTTAAAACAGTCAAAATGAGTGCTAAAAAGTGAAATTTCAGTTTATGGAAAAAGCTGTCTAGGGAAAATCTGCTTGTCTAGAGGGAAAATCCACCTATGTAGAGGGAAAATCTGCCTATCTAGAGGGAAAGTTTTCCTATATGCAAGGAAAGTTCGCCTCTCTGCAGGTCAAGTTCGCCTATCTAGAGGGAAAGTTTTCCTATCTGTGAAAAAATTGCAAAAAAATAGTTTTTGAGTTTGTGGAGGGTAGGTCCACCCCTAGGCAAGGTCATATCTGCTTGTGGAGGGAAAATCCACCTGTCTATTAGGTAAGGTCAGCCCCTCTAGGTTGGGTCTACCCCAGGAAGGTCAAGTTTACCCCTCTGTAGGTCAGGTCTGCCCCTCTGTAACCTATACCTACAAAAAGTAAAAAAAAAATAGCAAACGTGAAAGCAAGAGACCCATTTTTGGGTCCCACTAGGCATGTCAAAAATATGATAGGGCGAATAAGATTGTTAGAAAATTAACAAGAAAAAGAGTGCAAATAACAACTAAAAACACCCTACACCTCAAGATTAGCGTAAAGATTAACTAAACTAAGCAAAATGAAAGATTTCACCTTGTTGAGTTGTCCCTTTGGTTGGCCCTTCGATCTTCAATATTGTATGCTCCTTTGATGGCAAGGGATGCGAGCTATAAGATGAGATGAGGATGGGAAAACAAGTGAAAATGGGTGCAAGTGTGCAAATTTGGCTAAGTATGGCTCAAGGAAAAAAATTGCAAGAGTTTGGCTAGCATGAATGATCTCCCCCAAAATGAGAGAAAAGAGTGGGTATTTATAGAGAATTTTGGACTCTCTAGGAAATGGATGGTTGAGATTGAGCCACCAAGATCAAGATGTAGGGCTAAGGTGAGTTGATAACTCACAAGCCCTCACATCTTGACATGTGGCATGTGAAGTAGCTTGTAAGGGATGATGTGTACATGAGTTGGAAGGAGAGTACATGGCATGGAGGTACTATATAATACCTTGGGATTAGACAGGATCTCCTCATAAAGGAGGTCTGTGTCCCATGTGGGTGAGAGGACTTGTGAGGAATTAAAAATTCCTCAAATATCTACATGGGGATGAGAAAAAGAAAATTTCCAAGGAATGCATTGGGGAATTAAATGTGAATTAAAAATTCACATAGGGAATGGAGTGCCTTCTCCAAAATGAAAAATAATTTAATACGGTTGACTTAGGACACATGGCATGGAGATTAGGTTGACCTAATGAAGTGATTAAGGTTGTGCAAGTACCTGATTAGACAAATTAATGACATATTAGAGGCAAGTGGGAGATTAGAAAGAGCTCACATGTGACTTGATGTGACAAGTCAAAGATCACATGGGGAAGAGAAAAATGAATTTAATATTCCTTGGAAGGATAAAAGGAATTAAAAATTCCTTGAAAGGTTGATTAGGCTAGTTAATGAAGGATTAGAGGAGGGTTAGGTGGCTAAGCGAGATTAGAGGCCAACTTGCAAAATTTGGAGGATGTGACACATCCTAATCAAGGATTAGGCATGTGCACATCACTAATGATGAGATTAGAAGATGGATTAGGATTAGATAAAAATTATGGAAGATGTGACATATGAGGAATTAAATAAATGTCATATTTATCTAATTCATTTGATGAAAGGGGGAATGTATTTAATTATTTAACTAGATACCTTGGGGATTAGAAGAACTTTAGAGGTATTAATTAAATAATAGTGATATTACTTAATTAATGTGGATAAGAGGATATTTAGATGAAAGGGGATAAATTTGGATAAATTAAGTGTCCAAATTTAGGTGTCTACAGGTTCAAAGAAAAATGATCCTAAAATTATGGTTTCTTCACCTTCTCCTATTGTATGTGATGTTTACCACTTCATAGAAGTAGCTACACCCTATGAGTCCCCTAAAGTTGTTTAAAGTTGGATATTAGCAAGAATTTATGCATTTCTTTAGATGATGAGGGAATTCTCTCTCCAAGAAACCCCAATAGAAGGATCTAGGCTTCATTGGAAATTTTTAGATTTAAGGAATTGGATTCATCCTTGCTAGTTTAGAATGAACCTCAAGAGAATCCCTTGATCCAAGTGAGTGAAAAACATAAAAAAGAAGAAAAAAAAGATGTAAGAACTAGTGATACAGCTGGGAAAATTCCCTCAGGAAAATAGAGGACACTTGAGGGTCTCTCCAACCAGCCTAAACCTAAATAGTGAGGTTGGGGAGAATTCTCCCCTTGGGTCATTATTGTTCAAATAGAGGTTGTTGGTTCATCATAATGAAGATTATGACATGGAATATTAGAGGGATAAATAGTCATTTAAAGAAACATGTTTTGAAGTGCATTATAATCAATTTCAAGGTTGATATCCTCCTTACCTAGGAAACTAAAATGTAGGAGACTTTTGAAAAGGTTGTTTAAAACATTTGGCCAAGGGTAGAGTTTTGTGTTATTAATGTTGATGGAGCCTCTATGGAATTGTACATTCTATGGAACATAGAAATAATCTTTGGATCTCAAGGATGTATTAGTAAGAATTATCTAGAAACTATTTTCAAAGTAGGAAGGAAAGACTTGAAGTGGAGCTTCCTTAACATTTATGCCCCAAATACTAGGTCGACAAGAAATCAACTTTGGAATTCATTATTGGGAATATTGTCAAAATACTCAAGAATGTGATGGATGCTTGTGGGGAACTTCAACACCCTGTTCTATCCTTCGAATAAGTTAGGTGGGTTTGAGGATTTCACAGATAACATGTTAGACATTTTTTATTTTATTCTTTTTAATGGTCTCCTAGATGATGACCTTACTAGCTCCAAGTTTAACTAGTAAAAAAGACATTACCATGATAGTTACCATATTCTTGGTTAATCCTGATAGAGTGCTGATTTTTAGGGATTGTGATATTCTTGCTAAGATAAATATTTCTACCTGAACCACAATTTTTTGTAGGTAGACACTCTCTTGCACTTCTAGGGTTTTCACCCAAAATGAGAAAGGTAACCCATATAAAATTGGTGGTTCACTCAAGAATAATGCTAATATGACTTAAATATGTCTAAATGGAAGGCTCTAAGTGCAAATAATTGATAAAAGTAATGAATTATTAATGCAAAACCAATGAAATGCAAGATGTTTGAAAACACATTGTGATATGTAAAATGACCTAAGAATGTAAATAAATTATAAAAAATGGATAAGACTAGAGAGGTGCACCTAGATATTGGAATGTGATGCAGAGAGGCTCTATAATCCTACAGAATTCACTGTTGATTCCAATTGGGACACTTATGCCAAGCTAGGCGACTTAGTCATATTTCAGGGAGATTCTGCTTGAACAAGTTTTAGCCAATAGGGTATCCAAAACTGTAGAAAACACTTTTCAATCCTAGAAGTGGGACTAATTCATCACTGGTGGTGACTTAGTCCACCTTCATCTTTCAAAAATTTTGAAGATGCAATCTATAGCTCTTGGTTTGCACTTTGGTTCCTAACAGTTGTCTAGATCTAAATCTATAGAATTCAGTCTATAGGTGATCTCCAAGACTCTTTTAGGGTTTTGTTGAATTTGAATAAATTTGATGAAATGATGACCCCTTTTAACACCTTTCTCTTTGAAAAATCTACATACAAGACTTGCAAAACACACATGCAAAGAAGGGAGAAAGGGTTAAGGGTTAGTGAATAGGGGTTTGCCTTGGTGAAACCTCGATTTGGGAATTAAACCCTTGAAAATGAAATGAAATGGAAAGATAATGATGAATGAACAACATGCAATGCTACAATTCACCAAACCCTTGATGTAGAAATCTGAAGATATGAAAGTAGAAGCTCCAATGAATGTAGACTTGATAGTGCCTAGAATGCTTGAGAATGATAAATTAGGATATTAAGGAAATTAGGAGATTAGAAGATGAAAAATGAGGGGAAAACCCTTTATTCGCACTTGATTATACAAAATTTCTTGAAAATGCAACATCACAGGCCAACCACAAGGTTTAGAAAATAATATCCTGCTAGAATTTTGAAATAATTTTGATTTTTGTGCCAAGTGGGACTAAGTCACCCATAGGGGCAACTTGGTCCCATCAGAGAAATTTTAATGGATTTCAAGAATTAAAGTGTATTTAATGATGTTTAACGGGATTATTCTCTAAAAAAAACTTAAGTAGGGCCTACAAGTGTATTAAGGGGTCATTTAAACATAAGAAAGGGTGAAATTATTAATGACAAGCCTAGAAAAGCATGAAAGTTTGTTACAACTCTTTACAACACTTTGAAGAAAGGCTTGGTCAGTTATAAAAGTAGGTTATTTAAGTGAATTATAATAAAAAGGTCATAGAAAAGTGTGAAAGTGGGTTACAACACTTCACAACACTTTTACAATACTACATAGAATTCTTATTGATTATCAAGGGTATGATATTATGTGGAACCAACATCTTGATTTTAAGGATTTGATTCCACTGTGATGTAATCAACCTTTTCAAGGTATGCCAATTTTTGTATTAGCTCAAAAGCTTAAAAGAATCAAGTCTAATGTGGTAGAAGGTTGGAATAAAGATTCTTTTGGTAACATATTTCACACAAAATAGAACATCCTTATCAATCTCAAAGATATTCAAGAGAAAATGGGTTATAGATGAAGACACTTCTATAAGAGAAAGGTAGTTGAGGGATTAATGACTCTAGAATGCAAAAATGAAGGAAATTTGTTGGAAACAAAAATCAAGAATCCAGTGGCTCCAAGAAGGTGATAAGCATACAAAATTATTCCAACAATCTACCTTAAAAAATAGAAAGAAAAAAAAATATTTCTATTATTGATGAAAATGGTGAGTTACTATCTAAGAATGAAGACATTAATAATGGGGTTATATCCCTCTTTAAAATTTTGGTGGTGATCCTATTACCCTTTATTCGAGCTTGTTCTCTACTTAATGTCATCCCTAAGGAAATTTCAAAAAGTGATATTTAGGATCTTAGAGAAGCAATATTGATTTAGGAGGTTAAATTAGTTATTTTCTCATTTGGAGCTTATAAAGTGCCTAGCCTTGATGGTTTCTTGCAAGTTCCTTCTTCTAGGACTTTTGTGATATCATGTCCTCCAATATTCTTAATGCAGCTAGTGATTTTTTAGATTAGGAAGGCTCCTTCATCAGCTTAATGCTACCTTCTTTATTTTAATTCAGAAAAAGAAGAGGTGGTTTCCATTTTGGACCATCAACCAACAAGATTATGTAATATGGTGTACAATTTTTTTCTAAGATCATTGTTAATAGGCTAAAAGTTATTCTTGATAAAATGATCTCAATCAATCAAAACAACTTTGTTGTTGGAAGAGAGATCCTTGAATCTTGATGGTTCTATTGTTTCACATGATTGAATTCCCTTATTGGAATACTCCATGAAGCCAAGAATGGTCCTCAAGTTAGATATTTGAAAGGGTTATGATAGAGTGGAATGGTGTTTGTTGTTTTTTTTGTAGAGAAATTTGGTTTTGGAGGAAAAATTGTAAAATTGATAAAAGAATGTGTGTTTACTTATAGATACTATGTCATAATTAATGGTATTCCCAATTACCTCTTATCATGTGGGAGAGGTATAAGAAAAGGTGATCCCATCTTTGTGTATTTATTTGTAATTGTGGTTGAAGTCCTGGGTCATAAACTGTAGAAGTATTTGGACAAAGGATTGTTTAAAGGAATTAGAATAGCTTCATCCCCCCAAGCTTCACACTAGTATTTTGTTGATGACACCATTTTATTTGGTGTTCCTTCTATGGTTGAAGCATCCAAATGGAAGTCCATACTTCAAAGCTATGCCTCAACTTCATGATAACATATAAACTACTGTAGACATACAAAATTAACATCATTCACATTCATCCACTCATTAAATAAATAAAGTTCATTAAATCCACTCATAAAATAAATCAAGTCCTTTTAATTCAATGTCTAAGGATCATCCATTTAAATTGAATAAATTAACTTTATTTAATTTAACCCTATCATTACCTCATTTGATTAAATAAATCAACTTTAATCACATCCTAACATTCCATCTTTTATAAATCATCTCCTAAGTTCATATCCTTCAAATTAATTAACATTTATCTCACATCATCCTTTTAATGAAATAAACCAAAATTTATTTAATTAAATCCCAAATTCATATTCCTCCCTTTTTTATTTAAATAAATCCAGATATTTAATTCAAATGAGTCGAAACACCTAATCATCATCTTAAGTTAATCAAACTATGATTAATCTAATATAATCACCCATCACATCCTCTAGCTTTTCCCACTTGCACAAATAAATCAATTTATTGATTTATTAAATTCCTCATTTTCCCTCAACAAGGAATCTTTGGAGAATATTCCTCAAGTTTGAATTTGAAAACAAGTTGACTTGTCCCCTCCAACATGGCAAAAAATCCCCTCTTACATGTCCCCCACTTGGCATTTAAGTCTCTTTTTCTCCCTCCAACAAGCCAAAATTTAATTTGAAAAGGCCAACCAATCTCATTTATTGGCACATTGACCAAAAATTGCACATCCTCCATCCACTCATAAGGTGACAAGTGGCTATTTCTTATTGGAAAAATCTTTATCCCACATTGCTCTCTCTTGGGCACTCTTAGAATTTGAGATTCTATAAATAGAAGGCTTATTCTTCAACAATCCATCCACAATCTTCATGCAAAGTTACTCTCTTCAATTGAGAGCTAATTTTTTCCATTTCACTCCATCTTCAAGGCATCTATCATTGAGCTTGGAAAGGATTGAGAAAGGGTCACTTTGCACAAGTGACACCAATCCACTATGGAATAGGTATAGATCATGCTTCTTTCATGTTTTCAATTAGTTTTCTTATAAGGAATGATGTATTATTTCATAAGAGTACTTGTAGATGTGCATGGCTTGAACTAACCCATTGCTAATATGTGCTTGAGGTTTGAGTTGTTTGCAGATTTACAGTGCACAAAAATGGCACTAGAAGGAGGGCTTACTATACATAGTCATTGTTGGATTCTTAGCATTGCAATAATTTATTATGGATCATTCTAGAGAAAGTAAAGTGTGCATTTCCCAGTCCTGGATCTATTCATTTCCCTTGCATTTTTTTTCTTTTGCAACTTCAGCGTTGATTTGAAAAGGTTGATTTAGTGGCTATCCTATTTTCTAGGCATATTTTCTAGGTAGCTCTATGGCTATTTCTTTTATTTGAGGATGTGATTTAATCTGTGATGGCTGTAGGAGGCATGATTTTAAGAGGCACAAATTGCATTGGTAAGGCACAATAAATTATTTGTTGGCATGAAGTTTATTTGTAAGACCAATTAGTTGCTCTAGGTTGCATGTGCTAATGTAGAAGGGACATTTTTTTTATGTGAGTGGTGATTTTATTTTTTATAGGTACAGTTTCTTTCCATATTCATTAAGACACAACCATCATGTCAAATATTTGCTTAGTAATTATGTTGTTATCCTACTTTATGTCACCGCTCCTTGTATTTCTTTGCCATCATATACTCAATGAATATGTTCGATTTAGATATATGAATTAATCAAATCGCTATGCAACTTGGAGAAATTTGAACAAAAATATTAAAAAATATCTATGCTATAAAGAAGTTTGTCATTTACTATTCAAAGGAGGATTTTGAAGTAAATCTAGAAAAGGATTTGATGTGCATTAATGTGCATTCTCCTATAGTTTTTCTTTTTGATATCAAGCCTTATTAAATGCTGAAGAGATATACCATTTGCTATATTCAGCTACTACAAACAAAATCATTTGATGTTTGAATGATGGAGCGATTAGTTCAATTAACATTTGATTATTTCTTTGAAGGATTATATCTATGAGCATGTGCCTTCTAAAAGACCTATGTTGCGTATAATTTGTTTGTCTAAAATTTGTTGTTCATTTCATTTAACCATTGTGTAGGACCAGTGTTCCTTCCTAAAGTGTTTCATGATGGAAATACAATGTGTTAGAAAGGTGCTTATCTCTATGGTCAATGACTTTTTTGTTCTTGACTTAAAGCCTGTCAACAACTTCTCAAGACTACATCAATCCTCCTACTATCAATCACCTCATTCTAAGTTTCCTTTTACTCATTCAATATGTGATTTGATGTCCTAACTTTTGAATTTAATCGTGCTGCCATTAATGATAATGTAGTATAATATAGAAAGTCTTTGGGTCAATTTTCAACACTGAGATCTTCCCATGCCCTACTGGCACATTTTTGGCCTATCTATTGGTACTTCTCATCTACAATAGATTGTTGTGAATTAATTATGTGTTTGTCAATTTCATGTGGGGTACCTCTTATTTCATGAGTGCGCAGTAAAATCCATGTGCCTTATCTGTGCTTCCCCGTCTTGAATATATATCTATTAACATTTGACAAAATTCATGCATACTATATGTTTTGATGGATGTCCTCTTCCTTTCACTAAGCTTCATTTGTAGGATGCTGCACAAAGGTTGGGAACTCAATTTTACACCTACCAAATGCATTTGTTTGAATTGTTATATCATTAATGCATAAAGAGAGCCTTTACAACATTTAGGGAGGGAACTTACACGACCATGGATTACATTATTTTATGAGCACAAAGGGCAGAATTCTCATTATTGCTTGCAGGTTTCAAAAGGGTGTTAGGTTTCTCGAAATATGTTTTGTTGTTGTAGATTTAATGCTTGAAATTTAAAAGTTTGATGATTTAAAAGTTGGAGGGAATTAGATCTCTCAAGTATGAGGATGGAAAAATGAGGTATCTAATGTGGTTAGAATATTTTTTTTTTTACGATTTCCTTGCCACATGATTGATGCTTTTGAAGGATTTATTCTTTTGGGGTTGACTTGTTGATACAATTTATTGGCTTTCAAAATTTAAGTTATAAATTGTCACATTATTATGGTTATTTTGAGATAGTCAATATTTAAGATTAATATGATGCTTTTTAAAGGTTTATTCTTTATGGTTGATTTATTGACTCCATACTTCTAGTGATGTAGATTATGATAAGGGAGAGAATGGGTCTAACAAGTGTGATTCCTTCTCAAATGGAATCATTAATGATTTACTTATAAATCATCCTTTTATTATCATAAGCATCATTTGGGATCATGTTATTGTTTGAAGTTAAATCAAAATAAATTTAATTCTCACATGATTATCTTTCTACTTGATGGAATAGGAAAAGCGAGGAGTATTTTGTTGCACAAGGATCTTGCAAGAGATCTTCAAAGGAACTTGGAGATAAATTGAGCATCAAACTTGAAACTCAAA
Organism: Sequoia sempervirens; assembly: GCA_007258455.2. Classification (NCBI taxonomy): domain Eukaryota; kingdom Viridiplantae; phylum Streptophyta; class Pinopsida; order Cupressales; family Cupressaceae; genus Sequoia; species Sequoia sempervirens. The sequence goes on from VDFB02000017.1 coordinate 10,295,793, forward strand.
AGCATTTTTTAATGCTTGGAGATTCCATCTTATGCCTTAATTTTCTATTTTAGGCTAACTCATTTGGTTTTGGGCTTTAAAAAAAACATTTCAAAAGCTTTCAATGTTCATTGCGAAGGGGTTAAAATGAACTTTAGGAAAATTGACTAGATTTCGTTTGAGGGTAACGAGTGAACAAAACAACTTTCATATCTCATTTTGATACTTTAAAACAAACCAAAACCATTGCTTTGTGGACTTAAAACGGACATGTGCAACATTTTTTTTGTGATTTCTTACTTAAACTAACATCATCAAAAAGGACGTATGCACTTCTCTCGCACTTTACAATGATCTTGAGAATCAAAAGGCCTTTTTTGTGATCTTAGGCTGAGATAAAGTAATCACCTCCACACTTCATTTTGGGTTTAAAAATTTAAAAAAACACTTTGCGAGTGTGAGTAAACCTATTGCATGTGTTATCCCCTTGTTTCTAGCTTAACTATCATGCCGGGATATAAATGTGGGTATTGGAATAAAAAAAAATATCATGTAGTTGACTCTGATGAGAAGGGAAGAAATGGTCTCTCGCCATGGTGGGTCAACTCCTATGAATGGAAAGTCTGAATTAAAACCCTTGTTGTAGAATTGCCAAAATCCTTGATCTATTTGTTGGTGCAAGAATGGTCATTCTGAAGCCACCCAACACTTTTACGGTCTTTAGTAGAAATAGAAAGCATTCCATGGGATTTCCATGGGTTTTGATGCTTGGCTATCCTGTATAAGTGAGTGTCATGGAGGGGAGCCAATGGGGTCAAGCATCTAACCATTCGCTAAAGATAAACATAGCTATACTTTTCCAAGTGGGGACTCAACAAATGTTGTCTTTCATATCCATAGTATTGTGCTTGTTCTTGGTTACCAAATTCTTTGCTTGTTCAAAAATATTTAAAAACAAACATTTAACATCATCATCAAAATTTCAAACTCTTTAGGAGGCAAATACAATTGACCAAATTCATGTGTTATTGCTTACCATTGGGATTTCATCCTTAGAGGTTTCTAAACACTTGGATTTACATCTCAATTTTCCTACTAAAGTTAAACAATAGGTAACCCTTGCCTTAATTTCATGAAAGTTTCACATAATATACCTTGTGAAATGAGAAGAAGTTTATACATTGGAAATCTAGTTTGAAAACCTAATCAAGAAGTGTTTGTCGTAAAAAAAAGTCATTAAGCAAAGACTAAAAACAACTGGACCCCACACATTTGTCTCCAATGATTTCACATAAGATCAAGATCAAGAAACCAAAGGTAAAATCCCTTAGTCTGAAAGCCCATCAAAAGCATCTCTCAACGCTATATGAATTCAGACGAAGACTAATTTTTTAACTTTTATAGAAAGGCTTCAAGAAAAAATCCTAGTTTGTACTCATTCTATTACTTTCAAAACCCAAATCTTTTTAGAGAGTTTGAACATCTTGTTTAGGGAAAAGCTTTTTCATCAAAACCGAGGTCTAGTAAACAAGTGTCTTTTTAGGTACATCCTAGGATCAAAATCAAATCTTCATCCATCAAGTTGAATATCAAAACCAAAATCATCTCATCAACAACTCTTCAAAAATCTTGAAAAAATCCTTCATGTTAAACTTTGGGAAAAGCATTTAAAATCAATCCAAAATCACCTTGTTTGATTGAATGTGTGTAGATGCATCCTTCTCCACATATTTGACCAAATTATCAAAAATTGTGAGCAAATTCATCTCGTGATAACATCCAACATCTTGCGATGTATTAGTTCATTATCAATATCATCTTGTTTAGATAGGAGTGTTTAGATGAATCCTTCTTCTCACACATAGAAAAAATATCATCTTGTGAACGATTTAACTCTAGGACAACATCCAACCTCTTAGAATTTATGAGTCCACTGAAATCCAAATCTGAAACAAATCAATCCCAAATCAAGTCCTAAAAGTTTAACATACCATTCAATATTCTCTCAAGAGTTCCAATCATCCATCAAACATCCATCTTACATCCATACCATTACCATTCTTTGATCATCCTAAAATTTCTCTTTTGTACCTAAAGTTAGATCAATCCAAGGAATTAGAGAATTCGACTTCCGCATTCTTGAAGATTGATCCCTATTTTATGGTGCAAACTAGATCACAACACAAGAGGAACATTTAATCCAATAAAGAAGCATATACTTCTAGTGACTTAAGTAAAACCACTCCTGAAATGAATCCTATGGGGTCTGGTAGTCTCACAATTAACCTTCCTCTGCTTTGGCAAGACCATCAAGAGGAAGGTATCCAAATGGAGGATCTCACCAATAATCCCTTCAGAATGTCACATGAGGAAATCACTAAAATAATTCAAAATCTGGAGAACCATAAGATTATCAACATCACGATCAAAATCAATCCCTCACTATACTTGCTTGAATTAGCAAAGCAAGGGGCTAAACTCCCCTTTGATTTTGATGTGAGCACTATTATGGAGCCATCTTTTAGAGTCATGCCTCCAATCTCATCTACCATCCCTGTTTCATCTACCCCCTCATTTCAAAGCATCAATCAAAACATCAAAAAAATAACATCATCTATTGCTCCAACGCAGCCCATTGTTAACAAAGGAAGTGCATTTCTCAATGCATTGCAAACACATCCTCTTATAAACAAATTTCAGGATTTGGACGCAAACACCATCTTGGGACAAATCGTACCCCTAAATTCATTACATACATTTGTCCCTCTCACCTTTCATGATCCAAACGATCTATCATCATCATCATTTCGTGCAACACCCCAAACCTCTCTCCCCATAACCTTGCAAGGAGAGGGTGACATGTTTGGACCAAGGGGCATTTTTGACACCACACCATTTCGTCAAGAGATCAAATCTCTCACATTTGCACCACTTCCACCCTTGTTATCATCGTCCACACCACTTCTTGGCTTAGGGATTACCCCTTTACCAAATATTAATCAAATCAACATTCCAAACACCAACCAAAGCATCACGCCAAACTCTCAAAACTTGTCATCGACATCGCAACAACAGATGACAACTACACAAGCAATCACAACATCATCAACCACCCCCCTAACATCTAAAAGTATGGTCTCTCAAGGACCAACCACATCAATTGTACCATCCACCAATCAAACCCCAATCACCAACATTACAACACCTCTCACCTGCACAATGAACACCATTATGTATCCACCTCCACCTCCACCACCACAAAGCTCCAATATATCAAGCCAATATAGTATGGTGTTTCAAGCCTCTTAGCAAGCTGCTTATCAAAAGGCATTTATGTAAGTAGAAAAACAACAAGCCATGCAACTAGCTACTCAACAAGCCACACAATTAGGTTCTCAACAATTCACTCAAACGGTGCAAGATGCTCAAGCTGCCCAAATCGAACAAAAAGCATAGCAAGCTGCACAATCCCAAGCCTTATTGTAGCAACAACAACAAAAAGTTTCTCAAACTACACAAGCTCAAGCACAAGCCCAAGATCAAGTGCATGCTCAAGCCAAAGCCCAATATCAAGCACAACAAGCACAAGCACAAGCACAATATCTTGCACAACAACATGCAACACAACAATAAGCATATCAGAAAGCACTAAAGAAATATCAAGAAAAGAAGGAAGCAACCCAATTAGTAGGTCAACAACAAGCACCACAACAAGCTTAGCAACATGCACTAATAGTACAACAACAAGAAGAACAAAAAATAATTATTTTTACAAGAATACTTGGCTCAACAGAATATGCAAACATCATCCATCAATATACAAACCAATTAACCCATTCCACCGACAATCGAACCATCTCAGAACACTTTCATCCCACCCCCTGATCCACAAAATGATGTGACAACACAAATCAGGTTTCTCTCGCAACAATTGCTTGACCTTCAATCAGGGAAAACCATGAAATCAGCTAGCAACTATTGCCCTTATCCATTCGACAAAAGCCTTGTAATGAAACCATTCCAAAAGGCATTTGAGATCCCCAAATTTGATAAGTACCATGGGACAGGAAACCCTGAAGATCACATCAGGGAATTCTAGGTTCATTGCATGGAAGTTACGTATGATGATACCTATATGATGCGACTATTTCCTAGGTGTTTGGTTGGAAACACTATGGAATGGTTCTCTTTCCTACCCACATGCATCAAGACATTCCAAGAAATCATAGACGTATTCATCAAAAACTACGTATGCAATATCACCATGGATGTTAGTCTAGAGGAGCTCTTAATTTTGAAATAAGGTAAGAATGAATCATTCTCTTCATTTCTACAATGATGGTGATCCAAGGCCAATCAAAGCAAATGGGTCATGCCCGAGGAACAAAAAGTGTGCACTATCATATCCAACCTTGACAGCCTCTTGGAATTCCATCTAAAGGTACAAGGGATCACCACATATGACTAGTTGATTTCCAAGGTGCTCAGCATCGAACGAGCCCTTATGACACAACTTGAAGGATCAACTTCATATCTTGAACAACAAAATAATCACCCACCTACCAATTACAATGAAAAACCTCACACATGGGAAAGAAACAAAAATATTACCAATGATGGTGTTGTTGATGCCAAAGTTGTCATCAGTTCTCCTCGACAAAACACACACACACCACAACAACAAATCCAATACCATAATCAAAACAACCATCAAACAAACACAACACATCAAACAAACAATCAAGCAATCAATAACATCAATAATCAAAGGGGAGCGCCCCAACAAAACAAGAATTTCATCAAGCGAAAGTACATAGCTCTTGGGGAACTACTTAAAGTCATCATGAAGAAACTGATAAATGAAAACCTCATCAAGATTCCCACCTACAAAAACTACCAAGAACCAAACATTAAACCTCCTTGGTACAATGAAAATTAGCTCTGCAAATTCCACAAAATCAAAGGGGACACCACTAACAATTGCATGAGGTTAAAGAACATAGTCCAAGACCTCATTGATCAAAGAATCATAAATGTGGAAAAGCCAACAGGAAACCAGAACCACAAAATATAAATGAATCCGATGCCTAACCATAACAATAAAGGGAAAAATAACATTGATAAGGGGAAAGGAACCTTCAAAAATGTGAATCATGTGTATTAAATTGTCATTGCCTCCCTAGATGAATAGTGCATAGTAATCACTATCAAAGGAGCTCAACCTGATTGCGAAGTCACCACAAGAGGTAGAAAAGTTATTATCATGGGATCATCCCAACCAAAGAAAATTTCATGTCCAAGTCAAAATCCATTCCCAATGGTTACAATGTCCTTGATTAGCTAAAAATAACGCCAACACAAATCTCCATCATGGAGTTATTAAAAATCTAATCTACCCACAAGAGAATCCTTAAGGAAGCATTGGCTTCATCCACCGTCCCCGCAGATCTTGATGTAGAATAATTTCAAGCTATGTTCAGAAACATCACTCCAAACCTCCTTGCATTTCCTAATCAAGATTTTCCTACTCAACCATCTCATAACCATGCACTCCATTTATAGGTCCTAGTGTAGAAAATTAAATTCAAGCAAGTCTTGGTGGATGGAGGTACAGGCTTGAATATTTGTTCCCTCAAGCTCATTAAATAGTTAAAAATCTCAAAGGATTCCATCGACAAAGGAAAAGGTATTACAATAAGAGCATATGATGATCAAGAAAGAGTGTCCTAAGGCACAATCAGAATCCCTATTCAAGTAGGGCCATCTATCATCGAAACCACTTGCCAGGTCCTGGACCTCGACTTGCCTTATAACATTCTCCTAGGATGTCCATGGATGCATGCAATGCAAGTGGTAGCATCAAATTTCCATCAATGTGTCAAATTCACATATGAAGGACATGAGGTCACCATCCATGGAGATCTTGAACCATTCTCCTACTACAAGAACCTTGAGGAAAAATACTACAAAATCCCTCAAGTACCTAAAAATGATGAAGGCCCATCAACACTGTACATTGATCCAGCCACTCTCGTGTCCACTTCTACGACAGAGAAACCCACCACTCTTGCCATCCCCATCTTTGATATCCAAGTCATCATCGAGGATAATGCTTGTGGAAACTACATGATTCCCAAAAGTGATTTTGTAGTAGGAGAGTTACCACAATCTCCCAGATCACAAGGATGTCTGCAAGCAAATGAAGCCTCCATATCTCAAACATCCCTTGAAGACTATCCCAACTTCAAAAGTTGGGGAGATCTTAGACAAGAAGTCATAGAGGAGGACCCATCTCATCTCCTATACAAAGATAGTAGACTAGCAACCAATCTACCAATGGATGACAAAAGCAAAGGTTTGTAAATGATGCTCGCAATGGGCTTTGACAGAAACTAGAGACTTGGGAAAAATGACAACAAGATTATAATACCTATCATTCTAGAGACACGAATGAGAAATCTTGGCCTTGGATGGACCCCTCTGAGTATAACCATACATGGCCAAAGTCCTCCAGTTAGAAAAGTCAATAAACCTCCTCAACAATCCACAACCAAACTTCGCTTACCCATATCTACAGGTCGAGTCATAGACAACTTCACATTTGACATAACTAACGTCTGTAGTAGTAGTGATGAAAAGGTTCCCATAACCAACCTACCTAGGCTCTTTGAGGATACCACGCTTCTCATGATTAGCACCTTATCCTTTGATTTAGACCATCAAAATCATGAAATCCACCTAGTTTACACCCAACTCATCAATTATGACCAATGAGGACCACTAGTTCTTGACACATTTGAAAATGATGAGGCACTCTCAGAATTCATGGGACTACAGGATAATATTCAGTGTGGGGATCACAAAGTAGGATTCATCATTGAGCTAGATACACAAGCCTATTATGGGGAAATGATTGAATCCCTCAGTCACAAAAGTGAGAAATTAAGAATAATATCTAAGTCCTTGAGTGAAAACCGGACTGTGGCACTCTCCAACATGAAAAAAGTAAAAAGAAAGGATGAATCCAATGGTGAAAACCTCTCTGAGGCACCTGAAGATTGGGGATTTAATCTTCCTTTTAGAGCTCTTCATCAGGAAAAATTAGTAGTCTTAGCAGAAAAGTGCAATCCAGTTAATCTAGGAACATAGGAGACCCCGCACATCACATTCTCTATGGAATCATTACTATCAGAAGAAAAAGAACTCCTAGCAGCCTTCTTACGAGAGAGACAAGATAACTTTGCATGGAGCTACATAGACATGCTAGGGCTTGATCTAGAAATTGTAGTTCATCACCTAGTAGTATACTCTGAAGCAAAGGATGTTATAAAAAAGCTCAAGAAAATGCACCCTCAAATCACCCTATTAGTCAAAATGGAACTAAAGAATCTATTGCATGCAATATTCATTCAACCAATAGATTATCCAGAATGGGTGTCAAACCTGGTGCCTATCTCAAAACTTGATAGGGGCCATCAGAATCTATATAGATTTCAAGGATTTAAACAAGGCATGTCCAAAAGATGATTTCTTGTTGCCCAATATTGACATGATCGTAGACATGATAGCAGGACATGAAATTCTTTCCTTGATGGACGGTTTCTCAGGATATAACCAGATAATGATTGCTAAAGAAGACCAACATAAAATGACCTTCACTTGTCCATGGGGGACTTGCTACTAGAGTATGATGCCATTCGGCTTGAAGAATGTAGGAGCAACATACCAAAGAGCCATGACCTTAATATTTCACGACATGATCCATAAAACTATAAAAAGATTATGTTGATGACATACTAGCCAAATCTCGAAAGAGAAAGGATCACATAGCAATCTTAAGTGCTATTTTTGATAAGCTGAAAGAATATAAGGTCAGATTAAACCCAAAGAAGTGTGTCTTCAGTGCACAATTAGGAAAGTTACTAGGGTACATAGTGTCAATGAGAGGTATTGAGGTAGATCCAACAAAATTAAAAGAAATCCTTGAGGTGGAGGCACCTAAAACATTGCAACAATTGAGAGGTCTCCAAGGTAGGTTTTAGTCCATTCGAAGGTTCATAGCATAGTTGGTAGATAAATAGAATACATATTCACCTACTTCACAATGGGGTATCATACAAATTGGATAATAATTGTGAAGAAGCCTTCAATAAGATCAAATAATATCTACTTACACCACTAGTCTTAATGCCACCAATCCCAAGAAAGCCATTAATTCTCTATGTGTCAACAACAATAGCAACCCTTGGAGCTCTTCTAGCTCAACACGGTGAAAATGGAATAGAAAGGACCATCTATTATATCAGCAGAACAATGGTTGGGCATGAGTTAAATTACTCATTGATTGAGAAAGCATTTTTAGTAGTAGTATTTGCTTCACAAAAAATTAGACATTACATGTTGACACACAAAGTCAAACTCATTGCCAAAATTGATCCCCTCAAGTACTTACTATCAAAGGCAATGGTCACTAGAAGAATGAATAAATGGGTCATGATACTATCAAAGTATGCCATTGAATATGTGGAGCGAAAAACAATTAAAGGATAAGTCATCACAGATCAGCTTGCAGAAGCACCAATCTATTCAGAGAATCCTCTCATCTCATAATTTCCAAACGAATCCATCTTCAATCTCAACATAGCTAACCACTAGAAACTTTACTTTGATGGCTCATACACACAACATGGATTAGGAGCTGATGTCTTCTTTATCACCCCACAAGGGGACTACATACCAAGGTCCTATAAATTGGTGTTTCCCTACACTAATAACATTGCAAAATATGAGGCTTTAACCATAGGTCTCAAAATAGTAGTGCAGTGGCACATCATGGCCCTCAGAGTATACAGAGACTCTCAGCTGATAATTAACCAAGTGAACGGTGAGTACCAGACTAAGGATGATAAGCTCACTCCATACAAGAAACTAGTGTAAAATCTCAAGGAATCCTTTATCAAGATCACATTTAAGCAGATACCATGAGCCAACAATAGAGCAGCAGATGCCATGGAAACGATTGGATCCTTACTCAACATACCTCATAATGTGCCAAAATATGAATTCTTGGTAGAGCAACCTCTCGTACCTTCATTCGAGGTATCAGAATAATTTTTTTGTTCAAAATCATTAGTCCTGGTGATCCTTGGTACCATTACATTTTTACGTACCTAAAAATAGGTGTCATACCTGCTAACTTAGCCTCAACCTTAAAATGAACCTTTGTCAAAAAGGCATCCTGATTCGTCATCCTAGGAGATACCTTGTACCATAGGAGCATAGAAGGAACTTTACTATGCTTTTTAAATGTTGAGGAGGCATTGACCGCTTTAACCAAAGTACATAACGACATTTATGGTTCACACTCGAGTGGAATGACCCTAGCCAAGAAATTGCTAAGGATGGGGCATTATTGGCCTACAATGGAAAGAGAGGCACATGACTACATCAGAAGGTGTCTACAATGTCAGCAGCATGGGGACCTCATCCATGCTCTAGCTCAAGAACTTCATCCCATCATCACACCATGGCCTTTTTCATAGTGGGGACTCAATCTCATTGGAAAAATCACTCCCACTTCATATAATGGCCACAAGTTCATCATAACTACCACTGAGTACTTTACTAAGTGGGTGGAAACCATAACCATGACATATATAACCTGAAAGTAAACATCAAAGTTCATCCTAAACTATCTCATTTTCCGCTATGGTGTCCCACAAACCATTATATTAGATAATGGGACACCATTCAAGAATCAAGATGTCTGTGACTTGTGTGAAAAATTCAAAATCCAACATTGCTTCTCCACCCCATACTATCCCCAAGGCAATGGCCAAGTAGAAGCCACAAATAAAACCATTTTAAAGATCCTCATGAAAGCAGTCAATGAGGTAGGTTGCGACTAGAATCTGTAGCTCAATCCCACCCTCTAGGCCTACCGAACCAACATCCACACACCCACTAGCACCACCCCCTTCTCCCTCGTCTATAGATCAGAAGTAGTATTCTCCATTGAGATCAAGCTCTGGTCACTAAGAATATCATTGCAAAAGCTCATCATGGATGAAGAGTACCGATTATCAAGACTGAATGAGGTGGAGCTATTGGATGAGTAGCGTATAGATGCTTTAAATCATTTGCAAGTCTATCAAAATAGACTTAAGAGGAGCTATAACAAGAAAATCAGAAGGACTTTCCAAGTCAGAGAATTGGTATTAAAGGAGAATCAAAAAAATGTCTCAAATCCAAAAAGCAAAGGAAAATTTGAGCCCAATTGGTTGGGACCATTTGTTATCACAACAAGCTATAAGTTAGGGGCATATCGGTTATCAACACCCTGAGGGGAACCTCTGTAAGAACCCATGAACAACTCTAATCTCAAAAAGTTTAATGCCTACGCTTTCAAGGTATAGAACCCAAAAAATCCAAAAAAAAATCAGAAAATGTCCTTAAAAATGGTTACCTTGGTGAAAACCTGGCAAATAGGAATCTTGGTGACAACAAAAAAGAAGCAAAAAAATTAAAATCAAAAAGGATAAAAAAAAAATAGTAAAGAGAAAAATCGCCCTCTAGTGAAAACCACTTTAGCGGCTCTTTGGACAAGTACCTTGGTGAAAACCTGGCAAACAGGTTCCTTGTGTAAATAAGCATGTTCCATCCACCAGAATCTTCATGGCTTGTTCTGCATCATCCATCACATTTGAATGTTCATCCATCACTCATCCACCCGCATCCACACCATAGCTTGATCCTGTGTTCGTATCATGATCCCTCCTAGTACTACTCGTCCCATCCTCAAGGTTAGTTTGTCCTATAGTTATTAGAGTAGTCTATTGCATCACACCGGGGGAATGTTCTTATCGGATCAAATTCATGTATATTCTTGAAGTCATAAAATTAGAAAATCCAAAAACATAAAAAAATCAAAAAATCCAAAAACATTAAAAAATCACAAAAAAATTCAAAAACATTCAAAACATATCAAAATCCAAAAACATGTCAAAAAGTCAAAAAGTAAAAAATAGAGTCATCTTGTCGAACTATGGGTCTCTGAGCCTTGAACGTAGGCAAGGTTGGTCTTTGATCATCCCCTGAGACACTTAGGTTAGTCCTTAAGGAGTTTGTCATAATAAACTGATATTTCATCATGTATATCTTCATCTGTAAATCGATCAAGTCGTTAGTCAAACTATGTGGTCTCTGCATGTATAATGTAGGCAAGGCTAATCTTTTGATTAGCCCCCGAGGCCCCTAGGATAGGTCTTTAGGTTATTTTCTTCGTCAAAATCTCATAAAACCCCAAAAACATTGAAAAATTAAAAAACAAAACATTTGAAAATCTTGAAAAATACCAAAAATAGGCTCAAAACATTGCAAAATGTCAAAAACATCTAAATATTTGAAAAAAATCCATTTGTCTCATCTCACTTGCACCTGCAATAAGCACCACTCATAATAAACGATCGTCATCCTCAACATTTGGTGAAATATTTAGAAACAAGTCTAGCAGGTGAAAAAGTAAAACTCAAAATGTCAAGTATCAAGTCTAGGTTAGTATGTAAAAAAGTTGGTCAACTCTTTGTGTCAATAGCCTATTATCCAATTAGTCACATTTCAATCATCTGATAACATCATGTCCTAGGATGTATCCTTCATTCAATGGGAATTATTTATCAGAAAGAACACTTTGGATTTAAATGAAATGACATGTCGCCATCCACTAACATGTCCTAGGATGTATCCTTCCTACAATTGGCATTATCTTTTGGCAATAGTTTCAGTTCTTATCCTTAAAAACACATTTCCTTTTGGTTAGCAGCATTGAATAACATCAGCTTGTTTGTTTACTTTATCTTTGTCTTTTGACTTATATTTTTGTGCTCATTCCATTAACCTCTCGATGATGTCCAAACAAATGGATTTAGAGAGATAGGAATGTGGCAACGATCATTATCTTTTTTTTGATGTGCTTGTTGGATGTTCTTGTAAAATAACCCTGGTGAATACTTGCTTTGTTAGATATGTATGGAGGGTGGTTTGGGAAACTTTTTGACTATTGAATTGATAGGTTATACCTTTATGTTTTTTTGTCTAGAGTGTTTGAAACTTCTAAAGTGCATCCTAGCAAGGTTTCCATATGTTAGGTTTGAACAAGAATACTCCTATTTGTTTTTCGAGTCAAATTCCATCACACTAAGTGCAACACCATCCTAGTTCTTTATACCTTGATGCATCATGCTTATGTGTGTTATCAAACATAAGGTAAGTGACCCTTTTAAAATACCAATTCTTGATAAGCAAATCATCCATTTCTCATCATCATCGCTCATAAATTTGGCTTGTTGGATCCTCTTGTCATCATCTCATTTCTCATTTCTTCTTTTTTGCACTAACATCACCTCATGAATAGTTAATCATCATCACCAGTGCATCCATCCTACATCCACAAACCATACATTTGAATAAATAATCCAATGCATAATCATATAGGCATCATCCATGTCATCCATTCCACACGCATTGTATCATCATTTAATTTGTTTAGGATAATATTTATTGACTATTCTAAGCATCTTAAAAAACCATCTCATTTGCATCATCATCATAACCATCCATATTTCTATCTTGAACCTCTTTATTGTGAGATCAACTCTCAAATCGAATCTTTTCACTCTATCTCACGAGGGGGAAATGTATTAGTGTACTTCTTTCAGATGGGGCATCCGAAAAAAATAATATTTTTTTTGAATTTTGATCATGGAAAGTCTATTCTGTGAACCAATGCAGCAAGTACATTGCTTCAAAGAGGGACAAAATGTAGACATATGAAACTAACATCATTCACATTCATCCACTCATTAAATAAATCAAGTTCATTAAATCCACTCATAAAATAAATCAAGTCTTTTTAATTTAATCTCTAAGGGTCATCCATTTAAATTGAATAAATTAACTTTATTTAATTTAAGCCTATCGTTACCTCATTTGATTAAATAAATCAACTTTAATCACATCCTAACATTCCATCTTTTATAAATCATCTCCTAAGTTCATATCCTTCAAATTAATTAACCTTTATCTCACATCATCCTTTTAATTAAATAAACCAAACTTTATTTAATTAAATCCCAAATTCATATTCCCCCCTTTTTGATTTAAATAAATGCAAATATTTAAGTCAAATGGGTCAAAACACCTAATAATCATCTTAAGTTAATCAAACTATGATTAATCTAATCTAATCACCCATCACATCCTCTAGCTTTTCCCACTTTCACAAATAAATCAATTTATTGATTTATTAAATTCCTCATTTTCCCTAACCAAGGCATCTTTGGAGAATATTCCTCAAGTTTGAATTTGAAAAAAAATTGACTTGTCCCTTCCAACATGGCAATAACTCCCCTCTTACATATCCCCCACTTGGCATTTAAGTCTCTTTTTCTCCCTCCACCAAGCCAAATTTGAATTTGAAAAGGCCAACCAATCTCATTTATTGGCGCATTGACCAAAACTTGCACATCCTCCATCCACTCACAGGATGACAAGTGGCTCTTTCTTATTGGCCAAATCTTTATCCCACATTTCTCTCTCTTGGGTACTCTTAGCATTTGAGATTCTATTAATAGAAGGCTTATTCTTCAACAATCCATCCACGACCTTCATGCAAAGTTACTCTCTTCAATTGAGAGCCAATTTTGTCCATTTCACTCCATCTTCAAGGCATATGTCATTGAGCTTGGCAAGGATTGGGAAAGGGTCACTTTGCACAAGTGACATAAATCCACTATGGAATAGGTATATATCATACTTCTTTCATGTTTTCAATTAGTTTTCTCATAAGGAATGATGCATTATTTCATAAGAGTACTTGTAGATGTGCATGGATTGAACTCACCCATTGCTAATATGTGTTTGAGGTTTGAGTTGTTTACAGATTTACAGTGCACACAACTACACTAAAATTAAGTTTTACTTCATTAATTCTAGCTAATCTCTAAAAAATAATGTCTTTAGAATTATGGAGTGTCAAGAAGTAAAGCTATTCTAAATACTTATCTTGGGTTTCCTTTTTATACTAAGATGTCACCTATGTTTTTTGGAATGGAATAATAGAGAGAATCCAAAAGAAACTAGTTGGTTGGAAACATAAATTGTTCAGTCCAGTAGGGAAGGTACAACTCCTGTAGTTTTCTCTTCAAAATATCCTTGTCTAATTCCTCTTCTTTTTTAAGATTCTGGAATTTATTAGATTTATAGGACTTTCCTTTTAATTAGAATGGAAGAGAGAAAAAGATTATCTTCTGGTTATTTGGGAAAAGGTGTGCATCCCTAAAAAGGAAGGGTGTCTAGGAATAAAGAAGTTAAACCTATTTAAAAAATGTCTCCTACTGAAGATTGGCTAATTATTTATTCAAGGAAGGAAGGATTGGGTTAAAATCATAAAATCCAAGTATATGGATAATGAGGAATCCCAACGCTTTCTTCTTTTGAAGGAGTGGACAAATGGTTCAACTGTTTGGAAAATATTATAAAATCAAGGAACATGTTGAAACAAGGTACTAGGAGAAGGGTTGGGAATGGAACAAAAATCATATTTCAACATAAATTATAGGTCAAATGAATAAAAATTAAAGCTCCAAAATATTCATTTAAATAATTTCAACAAATAATATATTAAACAAAATAAAATTTACAAAATTTAATATAGTAATATCAAAAGAAGGAATTAGAACCCTTTTTTAAAGAAATATTATGACCTTATTTAAGGAAGAAGAGTATAATTTTTAAGAACATTGAGTAGTTAAGATTTAATTAAAAATTAATTTGGTTAAAAATATATCATTATCAAAAATATAAATAAAAAATATTTACAAAAGTTTATAATGTAATTTAAAAATGTTTAATAGTTAAATATATTTTTAGTAATGATGGTATTTTTGTATACTCAAATTTATTGTGGATGATCACATTAATAAAATTAGATAACAAGAGAAATAAAAAGGTTAAGAAAAGGAACTTGTGAAAATTTTCTTAGTCAGGAGTGTCACCACCAAAAGGTAGGGGAGAAGAACAATAGTGGCGAGTGGTTGTAATTATCCTTGGTAAGAACAATCTCTTTTTGTAGGAGGTAGATAGGCCTACAAATAAGCATTTTAATTGCAATGAATAGATTGATTAAAACCTCAATGATGGTTATGAGACGAAGAATGAATTGTACTAAAAGTAGGAGTTAGAAGAACCTTGACAATTGTAACACCCCGCAAAAGATCCCAGAGGAAAACACATCTAACTACAATAATCCCCTATGGCACTGACGTCATTTGCATCAAAGGCTGGAGGATGGCCATGATTAGAGATGTCAGAGTCGCTCTTGGCCACTTGGTCTATGGTGAGTCGCACTGTATCACCCAGTCTTCGAGTAGTTCACACTGACCTCCTACATGAGGATCGAGCCCAGGGTGGTGTCTGAATTTATCCAAATTGTCACATGACTCGATCATAGTAGAAATGTTGTACTACATGGTCATGATGATCA
Organism: Sequoia sempervirens; assembly: GCA_007258455.2. NCBI lineage: Eukaryota > Viridiplantae > Streptophyta > Pinopsida > Cupressales > Cupressaceae > Sequoia > Sequoia sempervirens. The sequence goes on from VDFB02000017.1 coordinate 10,311,313, forward strand.
ACCAAAAATCTATCCATTTGCATCCTCCTAAACTGTCTAGTATGATCTTCCACTATATCATCAGTTGATAAGGTCTCCATAGGATCTCATTCTCCTCTAGTTAGTCAAATCATACTCTCATAAAGTGAAAATCACCATAGTTAGATAGTCGCCATAGAGGATAGCCGAAATCCCGAGGATGTGCTACTATTGTCACACACAAGTAGCTGACTGGTCCCAGAGAACATCTAATCACACAAGCCTGTAATCTCGTTTGCTCAAGATTTTTTCATCTCACTTGTCACTCTCACACTAAAAGAAGCTAAAATGAAATGGTAAGTGAAAAAATAATTAAATTTCACCTCTTTTAGCTCTTTTCATTCCTTTTAACTTTATTCATTAAATTAGGATTTTTCCTCTTTTCAAAATTAATAAAGTACTTTTTATTCAAAAAACCATACAAGAGCTAGGGAACTCCATTTTTTACGTCGTTCGATGCGTTGAAATTGTGATTCCACACCCAACATCATCAATTGTCTATCATTATGCGACATGGTACTTGGAAATGTCCTATAGTATGATGTTTCTTATTTGATGAGGCTAGATTATAACCTTGATTCCACCTACATAAAGCAAGCGGAATCAAGGGGCATACATCTACCCTCGAATTTGATTTCTAGAAGTTAGGAAAAAGGATTTTTGGACAAGTAAAAAAATTATATTGTAGGATGTGGTTCCTGATGTTGTGGTTTTGCATATAACTACATTGGGGACTCCATTCTCCTATCTTTTGAATGAGTATTTATTTATAAACTAAAGTGCACACACTGTTTAGAGTCCTTAGCTTACATATGCACATAAATTCATATGGACACTAAAGTGGGGGCTAACTGTGGACACATAAATTGTACTCCTTTGTAGAAAGTACAATCTGTAGCTAATTAGGTCATATTTTAGACATCCTTACGTCAACCACCCCTTAAAAACTACATTTATACGCCACTAATGCTCATGATTTTGGACTTTAAGGCCTATTTCACTCACAAATTATACAAATATCGAAAAGAAACATTCAAACCACTCAAATTTTACAAAACCCACCTCAAAAATCCTTGGTGGGACTAAGTCGCTAGGGTAGTGACTTAGTCTCTTTTGAGGTGTTTTTCACTTTTGAGTGGGAAAATCACTGACCGAATTTAAATTCTTCAGGGATGTTAGCCTGTGAAGTTAAAATAATGAATAATTTAGTGTTAATGCCTATAAATACATGCTTTTAGGTTATTTTTAACAATGTTAAGTCATTTTGACAAAGAAAATTCAAGTGTCAAGAGCCAAATATCTTTCACAAGAAGATTCATTACTCTTTCTACAACAAAGTTGAAGCTTTAGGGCAGCAAGCTAGGGTTTTTGTAGGTCTTCAAGCTCACTTTTTGTTTAATATCTTATATTGAAAAAGGTTGATCATGGATGCCTATGCTGAATCATGGAGAAATCTAGGTTAAGGAGATGCAACTAGCCATCAAATCAAGCCTAAAGACTTGTTTTCAAAGTGATTCCATCTTCCATTTTCTCTCTATATTTAGATTTAAGGTTTGTGTGTCATTAAGATTCATCTATAATGTGATTTTCTATCTCTTAGGGTGATTCTTCCATTGTTTCAAATCCATTTATGCATCTTATTCTTATACATTAGAATAGGGTTGCATCTTATTTTAAGACTTCCTAGTCTTAGACACACTTAAGGCTATGGTTTTATGTAGATTTTATCTTTTTCAAAGTTTAAATATCAACTAGGGGTTTGACCAACGAAATACACCCATTAGAAGTCAATTTTATGCTTTTTTTGTAGGTATTTTGTAGATTTAGATCCGGGTTTCTGTTAGAAAATAGAATACAGACTATGGGCTTCCATTTCAACTTTTAGATTTGTAGAAAATCCAAAGTGGACTAAGTCGCTCGTAGTGGTGAGTTAGTCCCACTGCACTGGTTTTTCAAAAAAAATTATAGTTTCATATACCCATTTGGTAGAAACAACTTTCTGGGCAGTTTTCCTAATCTGGGACTATCACACAACTTGGCGTAAGTGTCCCATTTGGTTCAAAAATCAAGTTTTCCAGAATTTTAGGTCTCTGCAATCTCAATTATGTTCATTATTTTCTAGGTGCACATTTTTTGTTCATCATTTTTATTTTGTTTTGTATTGCATTCATTCCAACATTTTTCATATCACAATGTGTTTTCCAGCACTTTGCATTTCTTAGGTTTTGCATTAATAAATAATTTCCTTTTCAATTTATTTTATTTAGAAATCATATTTAGGCATATTACACCCCACATAACATCAATATTTGAATGTAAACATTGCATTTTGTCCCCAATATTTCCTCCTTTTAGGTGAAAAACCCTAAAAGGACCATAAATATTTTAGGTGCCAAAATCATTGTTTATAGTGTTTATGTGTTGGATTTTAGTTTTTGCATTGGATTTTGATGATTAATCATTTAAGGATTTTTATGCATTAGTTCTAGTAATTAAAATTTATAAAAACTGATTCAACCCCAAGTTGTCCTATTCAAAAATTGGTATCAGAGCTTGGTTCCTTGGTGAAGAGCTTAACTACTTTAGGAAGGTCTAGAATAGATAGAAAAATGGTCTTTGATTATCTAATGTTTTATGGAACTAATTATGGTATTTGGAAAGTATTGATGGAAGAATATCTGGAGTATTGCAGATATGATGTAGAGAAAGCTTAGAAGAATCCTTACATTCCTCCTACTAATGGTCCAAGTACACCTAAAGAGATCATAGCACATGAAGCAAATAATAAGTAAAAGTTCATCTTGAAGAATAGTCTGGTACATTCCAAGTTGATTAAGGTTTAGAATTTGAAGACAACTAAGTATGGGATGCTTTCAAAAGAGTGCATGATAGTGATGAAAGAGTTAAAGAGGAAAAATTATAGAATTTGGAAACATAGTTTGATCTTATACATATGTCTAAACATGAAAATGTTAAAGATTACGTACAAACATTGGATGAGGTAGTGTCTAAAATGTGATCACTTTACACTACTATAGATGAAACCAAGATTGTAAAGAAGATTCTGAGAACTCTTGATGATGCTTACAGTGAGAAGGTAAGTGATATTGAGTAGACTATAGATTATAATAATTGTACAAAGGATATTCTATTAGGATTTTTGACATCATATGAGATGAGGAAGCTAAGTCTAGGAAATGGAGGCAAATCAGAGACAACTTTTAAAGCTACAAAAGCTAAAGATCCAGATGAAGAAAAAAATGATGAAATAGAAGCTAACTTTGTAAGAAGAATGAGGAAAGGATCTGGTAAGTATAAGGATAATTTTCCCTTTAAATGCCTTACTTGTGGAGAAATAGGTCATTATGCTGCAAATTTTTCAAAAACAGCTAAAAGGAATAAACAAAGATGTGAGAAAGGAAAGAAAGTCCAAAGAAGATTAACAAAGCCTACTATGTGAATGAGAATGCCAATATTTTAGATGAGGATTTAGAATATGAAGATCTAAATGAAAATAAATTCTTGTTCTTAGTGATTAAGGATGAACCTACTTCTACTAATTCAAAAAAATAGGCAAGGGAAATCTCTTTGGAGAAGGAGAATGAGAAAAATGAAGGTACGATTATCTCTACCCTACATGCTAAACAAGAAAATATTTTTTGGGTATTTGATAGCAGTTTCTCACATCACATGAGTGGTGATAAGAGTAATTTTGTTAAACTTGATAAATATGATGGAGGCTTGGTTATGTTTGGAGATGATACTAGTGCTAAAATTTGTGGTATAGGTTTAGTAAGTTTTGATGGAAAGCATCATACTAACAATGTTTACTATGTTAAGGGTTTAAAGTTTGTTGAGCATCAGTCATATGTGAAGAAAAGGATATGATCTTGTGTTTAAGGATGAAAAATGTGAGATGCAGAAAGGATTTGGAACATTGATTTTTATAGGAAAGAAATATGAAGGGAATATTTATCAACTTAAGGGTGTTGATGGACAATTGTTTGAATTAGATAAATGATAGTTGGTTATGGCTTGGGAGAATGTGTCACATGAATTTTGATAACTTGGCAAGGATTAGTGTTGTTTAGGCCATGAGAGATTTACCAAGAATTACAAAGCTTGTTAATACTATTTATAGGAATTGTCAGTTTAGGAAGGAAGCAAGAAATCATTACAGATCAAAAGAAAAATCTACTATTGGACTATTGGATTTAGTTCATGCAGATTTCTATGGTCCTATCAGAGTACGAAGTCTACTTGGTGAAATTTAATTTAATATTTTAATTGATGATTATTCTAGATATACATGCATTGCATTTATTAGAGAGAAATCAAATGCATTAGATAGATTCAAGGTAATCAAGGCTATGGTTGAAAATGAAGTGAATTTAAAAATAAAATGCTTACGATGTAATAGAGGTGGATAATTCACCTCCTATGAGTTAAATATGTTTTGTGAAGTTCATGTAATAAAGAGACAATTATCTACTCTAAGAACTCCTCAGTAGAATGGAGTTGTTGAAAGGAAAAATAGAACAGTTCAAGAGGTTGCTAGATTAATGAATATTGAAGCTAGTTTACCAAAATTTTACTAAAAATAAGCTATTCTTACTAATTTTTATGTGTTCAATAGAGTTATAGCAAGGGAAAATAGTACAAAGACTCCCTATGAGATATGGCATGAAAGAATTCCTATAGTTAAATATTTCAAGGTATTTAGAAGCAAATGCTATATCGAAATAGATGAGGAAACTTTGGGTAAGTTTGATGCAAGAAGTGATGAAGGAATTGTTCTTGGATACTCTACCAAAATTAACACATATAGATGTTTCAATAAAATATTGATAAATATGGTAGAGTGCTTGAATGTGAAGGTTGATGAGACAATAAAGAGTTTTGTTGATATTGATGGGTATGTGTTTGATGAACATGTTTGTGTAAGAATAGAAGAAATCATGGAGGAACATGATAGAGATGAGCAAAAAAAGTAGGATGAACATAATGAAAGAGAAGAATATCTAGTGATGTCCCCTAGGACACAAAAATATGTATAAAGGAATCATTTAGAAAATCAAATTATCGGATACAAGACAAAAGGTTTGTTAACCAGAAGCAAAGTTGATGCTAAAGTAAATTTGTGTTTATTCTCTGAGATTGAGCTGAAGACAATAAGTGAAGCCTGCAAAGATGAATATTGGAAGGAAGCAATGAAAGAAGAAATTTTGCAAATTGAGAAGAATCAAAATTGGGAATTGGTCTCAAGATCGACAGATAAAAATATCATTGGATCAAAATGGGTATTCAAAAATAAGTTGAATGAGAATGGAGAAGTTTTAAGAAACAAAGTGAGGCTTATGTGTAAAGGCTACTCACAAGTAGAAGGAATAGACTTTCAAGAGGCTTTTCCCTACTAGCAAGAATAGAAACTATAAGGATTTTCTTGGCATTAGTTGCTCATAAAAATTTCAAAGTCTATTAGATGGATGTTAAGTCAACATTTCTAAATGGTGAGTTGGAAGAATAATTTTACATGGAACAACTAGAAGGATTTTAGTTAATAGATGAACCAGATATGGTGTGTAGATTGAAGAATGATTTATATGGATTGAAGCAAGCTCCTAGAGCTTGGAATGCAAGGTTAGACATGTGTTTGATTCAACAAGGATTTAACAAAGGTAAAACAGACAATAATTTTTACCTTAAAATTGAAAATGACAAAATATTGATTGTAATTCTATATGTTTATGACATGGGTATGTGCAGGAATGTGATGGGCCAAAAAGTGGTGATATGATGGGTATGTGTAGGGTATGTGGCTAACGATTTTTTTTTACCCAAAATTGATGAAATAATAAGGGTTTTTAGAGGAGATTCTCATATTTCCATCAATATAAATTATTCTTTACTTTGAATTTAATAAATAATTATTATTCATTTTCTATTTGAATTACGACTAAAGTCTTGATTGATAGGCTAATTGAAAAACATCTATAGATTTCAAATAGTATCACATTTTTGAATTTGAAACATGTGTCACATTCTATGCTTCGCATACTATAGAATTCAAAAAAAATAAAAAAAATCATGAAGTTTTGACCAAGTTAAGGATGTTAGACATATGCCGGTATTGGCATGGTGTGATGGTTTATAAGTGGCATTGTTGTTCTTGCCACCAAGGTTCAAACCTTGTTGGGGTGGTATTGTTGAATAGTTGTATCCGGTTCATAGCTCCGGTCAAAAGCGTTTACCCCTTGAATTTTTTTTTAAAAAAAGGATGTTAGACATACGAGTTTTTATATTTTTTAAAATTTGTAATAAAAAAATTATAATTGATTATTTACTTGGAAAAAAATTGCAAAATAATATGCATCAAATTGGGACATGAGTCCTCTACTTATATAAAAAATATTATAACAAAATATTTTCATTTTATTTTGGTTAGGGTGGTTAGACAGAATCCTACTTCTTATTTTTTCCCTAAAATTTAAGTACTATTGCATTGAAATTTCAAATTTTCACCAAATAGATTTTTATTTTTTAAAATAAACCTAGTAGTTTAGAAACTAAATTCAATTTTCTACAAATTCTATTCTTACATATTTTTGAAATAATATAGATAACTTATTCAATTTTTTATGTCCAGTTTCCTAACTCTTATTTTTCTAAATTTTTCGCCACTTAAGGGCTTGTTTTTCCCATGATGATCCTGCACATACCCACATTATCTTTGGAGGAAATGAGAATATTTGAAAGTTTTTTGTAGAAGAGATACAAAAATAATTTTATATGTCTATGTTTGGGGAGATGAATTTCTTTCTTGGGCTATAGATTAATCAAATAGAGAAAGGAATTTTCATTTCATAGTCTAAGTATGTGAGAGAGATGTTGAAGAAGTTCAAGATGGATGGTTCCAAACTGATAAGTACTCCTATGGTGACTGGTTACAAATTGGGTAAAGATAACGATTCACCTAAGGCTGATCATAGAAAGTATAGATCTATGATTGATGGATTACTAAATTTGACTGCTACTAGATTGGATATTATGCATGCAGTCTGTTTGGTGGCTAGATTTCAAGAAGATCCGAAGGAAGCACATTTTTTTGTTAAAAGAATATTTAGATATTTGAATAGCACTCTGAATTATGGATTCTGGTATCCTAAAGATACTTTACACTTAGTGCCTATATAGATGTAGATTAGACTGGATGTGTAGATAACATAAAGAGTACATGTGGTAGTGCATTCTTTCTTAGATGCAGATTGGTGGAATGGTTGAGTAAGAAGAAAGATTCAATCTATGTCTACTATTGAAGTTGAGTGTATTGTTGTTGCATCTTGTTGTACACAAGTTCTATGGATGAAATAAACATTGAAAGATATCAAAGTGCTACATGATGATCCCATTTCTATCTTCTATGATAATAAATGTGCAATTAACATTTTGAAGAATCTTGTGAGACACTCGAAGATGAAGTATATATCTATGAAATATAATTTATTGAGAGAGAAGTTCATGGAGAATGATGTTAAGCTTGAGTATGTTCTGACAATGGATCAGATTATTGATATATTTACAAAGCATCTTCCTAAAGATACTTTTGAGTATCTCTGGGAGAAGTTGGGGGTTATTCCCCCTCCTTTCATAAACTAAGATGTATTTGGAGATTCATCAGTATGGTGGATTCATGATTCTATCTTTTTGGACTGACATTTTGGTGGCTACCTCTTAGGGGGTTCTTGTAGTTTCAAGTGATGTCATTTTGAGTATTTTGTTTTCATTTCAAAGGAATATTCAATGCGCATATATTTTTTCATTTCCATTGATGTAAAAGGGGGAGAGAAAGCATGTGAAAATAGGAGAAAAATTTAATGAGAGAAATCATGTAATGAGGAAGATGATCTTCTGAGGGGGAGAAGCAAAAAGAAAAATCTTGAGAAGTATATTCAAATTTGGTATGGTGTATTTGATGGTTTTTCACATCATGTGTTGCCATTAATGACAAAGGGGGAGATTGTTGAAAGAATGGAGAATAGATTGGAGGTGTTTTCATTGATGTAAGCTGGTTAACTAGTTATCTACTAGTTGTTAGGTTTAAATGTTGAGGATATTGAGAACAATTTATTAAAGAAATTTTATAGGTATTCAATTGTTGCTTAGGATGATGATATAGTATTTTCCCATATTTTCATGTCATTTAGATATGTTGGTCATGGTTGTTTACGGTTGCTATATCCTAAATTTTGGTTATTGGTTCATTGTGAAGTTTGAGTTATCTTTGCCATTTGTAAACTATGTTTTTATGTGTTCTAGTTAAGGTCAGGGAGAAAATTTGTTGGTTCGGATTTATAGATTTGATGAAGTATTTTGAATTGCGGTTCTAGAGTTAAGATGTTTCAATTGCATTAAAGATATTTTTGGTTTCTAGAAGTTTCGAGCTTAATTGTTCTACTTTTATACAATGGTTTGGTCGACCATGTGTTAAGCACTATCTTTGAAGTTGATGTAGTGTGTCAGATATATTTTGGGTCCTAGTGAAGTATGTGTTTGGGTCACCCTCATTCTAATTCCACCCCAAGATGTTATAGCACCGACCTAATTTGAATTTGATGTTGGATGGCCAACTTTGTATTTTTTTCAAGGTTGGAGATAGTATAAATATAGGATGAGATAGTAATTTAAAAAATATACAAGAGAAAAGAAGGAAGATAAGGGAAAGAGTAGACGCGATATTGATGATATTCAAAAAGTGTATGAGAGTTTTGTGTGGAAGATTAGTGTGAAGCTTAATGCTAAGTTTTTTGTATGCAGTGAGTAGAAGGTGAACTCTATCATTCATGCAAGTTGATCAAGTGACTATGGTGGAATCCTTTGTTGCATTGGGATTGTAGTCTCTTTGTAAAAGTTTTCTTTGCAATATTTGTATCTCCATGGCAATGAGCCCTCCAGGTTGTAGCCCTATTGGATAGTGACTCCTTGTTTCAAGTAGTGAGCCTTATCTCAAGCAGTGAGCCTTATCTCAGGTAGTGAGCCTTGTTTTAGGTAGTGAGCCTTTTTGTAATTGGTTTTTATATTCTCTATAGTGTGAGTTAATTCTCACTATGGGTTTTCCATCATTTTGTTTTCCACGCAAATCTGGTGTCTTTGTGTTTATGTGTTGGATTTGAGTTTCTACATTGGCATTTGATGATTAATTATTTAAGTAGTTTTATGTATTAGTTCTGGTAATTAAATTGAAGGTTAAAATTTATGATAACTGATTCACCCCCCCTCTCATTTTTTCTATTCAACATTAGAGTGGGTCTAAAATAAATTCATAAAAATATTATACTAGAAATTTATATAGCCTACATCTAACATATTTAGATTTATTCCTCTATAATATTGAGTCCAAAATTAAATCAATATGTATCTCTTTCTTTTTCAAAGAGATGAATACAAAATTATCCTTTCAATATATCATGACTTAGAATTCCCCTTGGCCAAAGATAATTTGAATCACATTAATTGAGGATCCATAATTATCTTCAACTTGATTCAAAGGTGTAGAAATCCTTATTCTATTATACATATTTTACAAATTCAATGGTGTTATAAGCCTTGATAAGTTTAAAGTATTGATATGTTGCTTATCTAGTTTAACTATTTTAACATATTATTTGGTTTGGCATTCTTACTAGAGGGACTGGCTCCTTGGGGACTAAAGTGAAAAGGGATTTCTTGTTTATTATTGCTTTGTCTCACGAAGAGCATTTATCAAGTTCTTCTCATTTAGTTCCCTGGCTTTAAAAGGAAATTTCAACTTCTTATGTGGAAAAAGAGGTAGGTGGGAGTTCCTTTTTGCCATTTTTTAGTTGCTCCCTTACTACCTTTAATGTTTATTGTGAGGTGGATGGTCTGGAAATTAGTTTTTTGGATGAGGTAATTAGTGAGGCTATTATGGGTTTTCAATTCTCCTTCATGGGAATTTTTTTTCTTACCACCACAATATTTATTAGGTGCATAAATGGATACATTATTCTCGATTTTTTAAAAGGGGGTAAATCTTAGTGCTATGTCGAATCATGGGTTATTTTTATTTAGTTATTTTAGCCTAGAAGATATGATAAAGATTCTTATAGGGGGCCCATGGTTCCTATATAAAAACTTCAAAAATTTCCTTTCCCTATGTAAGTGGAAATCAAGGTAAGACCCAACTACTAATTTGGACTTGGCTACCCCCACTTGGTTTAGGCTTCTCGACCTCCCTTTAGAGTTTTGGAACCATAAGAATTTTCAAGGAATTGTTAATTCCTTTGGTAGCCTGCTTTCTATTGATAAGGTGAAGGCTCAAAAATTCCAACTAGTTTTTTTCTGGATTATGTGTTAATGTGATTGTAAATTGTGTTCTACCTTCTACCATAACCCTAAAATGTAAGTTCAAAACCTACAACCAGAAAGATAAATTTGTTCTAGCCTTTCATGGAACTCCTAACAAAAATAGTCTTGTAGGGGCCCAAAAGATGGATCTAAAATCCCATCATAAGAATGGGGATGTGGTAATTTCTCTATCAAAATATGTAAGAGAACCTCCCAATGGTGGTATTGTAAGAAAAAGATGATGGAGATGAAATCCTCTTAGATGAATGAAGCACCAACTCTACCTTTGACAAAAGATGTAATTGTGGATGTTTGTTCGAAGAAAAAATGATCCCAACATTGTGGTTTCTGGCTCGAGCCCACAAAAGGATATGAAAATCACAATAAAACCTTTCCTGGGAATTAGACATTCCAACAGGTGACTTATATCTTTCGATAGACGTCCATTTTACTTGTCAAACCAGGGAACGTAGAATTTAAATGGTGCAGAAAAATATATGCACTAGGAACTAGTTTCGGTCAAATCTTAGCAGAAATAATACTAGAAAGAAATTCTATCTAAGCCACAGAACGGTAATGAAAAATTCTTTAACTCAACTATGATAGGAATCATAACAACTATGACTGAAACACAAACTTTGAATTGGCCTTATGCTGTAGGAACAGTCACAGGGATGGACTCTCTATGCTGCAGGAGCACTATACGACTGAGTTTGTATGAAAACTTCAAAGATGAAAGCTAACTGAAGATCAACAGAAAATAACAACTAACTAACTAGCTATAGATACTTACTAAGTGGCCCCCCTTAGCAAGCATCTACTGATTACACAGATGCTAAACTCAAAACTTCATCGAACTTTATTCATGAAAACAGAATGGTATACATTGCTTTGTTGATGTGGAAACTAACAACAAACTCTGTCTTTGATCATACAGATTTTGTTTCTCATTATCATACTGACTCTTACATGATATCTGCTATTACTATGCTTCCAACTTACTAACTATCATCTCTTATTCATTCTAACTATCCTCTCCTCTCTGTGTCCCTCACGCAGGAGGAGAACTTTATAAACAGGAGAGCAACTAACTAACTAACCCTATCAAAGAAAGTCGTGGAAGTAAAGTATATCCCCAAATCAAGGAAAAGACTTCATAATGAATTTATGCGTTCAACCCAATTTGGAGAAAATCTAGCGCTCCACTCTTTCTAGATTGACTATCATTAAAATTCTTTCCCATAGTTTCGGTCAAAGAGTCTTTGCCAGAGCTTCCTCAAAGTCGTGTAGGAAATGGACTTTACTGCAAGGCCAAGATTAGCTGCGCTTGACTCGATCATTCTTCAAAAACCTACAAAAAAAAAGGTAATAGATGCAAAAGAAAAGGCATATGGCATATACACGATATCTATTCATTAATCACACATTTTAAATCTACTTCATCATTCAAAAACTATATATGATATACCATCCATTTTAGGAAGTCAACGAGGAATAAATGCAATCAAGTCAACACAATGAGCTACAGGAATATGAAAGTATTATGCTACAGGATATCCCCATAAAATATTTCAAAAAAGTTTAAATAGCCATGAAATAACAAAAGTAAAGACATTAAAAGTTTATCATAACATCCAAATTATGAGCATATTTTAAGCTCATCACTGTCCCCTGCTTAGCCCAATGCTGGTCCTCCAACATTAACTTTGCTGGTGGTTTCTCTGAAGTCAATGGTGGCTGCATGACTCTGGAATGGATGTCCAAACTTGTAATAGAATTCTCTGAAATCCTGGCACCTTTCATATCTTCGGTCTTCTAATTCATTGTTAATATTTGTAGCCTGGTGAGGATACAGGGGCCATATTAGCACAAGGGGTCTAAATGTCAGTGACATCCATAGTTCAAATATTTTTTGAAGTCCCAATTGAATATATCTACTGGTTCATTTGAGAGCTGCTGAAAAATTTAGGGGACCATGTGGTTCTGACTTTCTTAACCCAACAGTTAATCTCTCCCATCTTTTCTCACTTCTGGTATATGTTAATCTCGAAAACGAATATTGTTGTGCCTGGAATTCATCATATACTTGCTTTCTGATATCAAATATTTTCTCTCTGGCTAAAACATTATTAATACCATATGTTAGAGCAAACCAATCTTTCAACATTGCATGTGGGTTTGAACTTTGAGAGCGTAATGGGACAGGCTCTGTCTTCTCAGCTTCCTCATATATTTCCCACTGCCGGCCATAATTCGCCTCATTTGCTGCCCATGACATAAATGCTCTCAAATGAATATCACCAATGTATAGAAGAGGATTCCATTCTGTTTCAAATGGTATTAAGTAGCCATGCAAATAAAATTCACATAGAGAATTCCTTAACCAGTTAGGGGCTACTTGGTATGCTTCATAAAACTCTTTGGCAGTGTGAATTATAGGGTCTTGGTTTCTGGAAATTCTCATCAATTGAAACCATAAAAAAATTCTTTAAGGCACAGAGCATAAACTCTGGGTGGCGGTCTGCATTCCATAATTTGACCAGTTACTTTTAACATTTCGTCCATTTTTGCTTTCAACTCAGCAATTTCTTGTTTCTGACTTTCAATTTTCCTTTTCAATTTCTTCTTTTCTACTTCCTATAGACTTTGTTGCATATCAGTCTGGGCTGTGTGTCAAAAATTCAGAGTTTGTAATATAATTGTTTCCCAATTATCTTTAACATATTCCAGAAACTCAATTAAAAACGTCCTCCTATACACAACAATGGCTTTACAAATTGCAGGGTGAAATACAACTTCACTAGGCACATTCAATTGTTCAATTTGTTCTTGCTCTTGCTGCAAGATAAATTCTTCCTGTTGCTGCGGTGGAGAAGTCTGTGCTTCCTCTGAAAATTGCATAGCAGGAGCAGCCAAATCATCAAGATTTGGTAACCCTTGTTCATTATGCCCTGTTTCTTTTGTCTCAACTTGTTCCTCTTCAGGAATGAACGAACTCTGAGCAGCATTCTCAGACTCATTCTGAGAAACATTAAATACATATTCAACAAACCCTTCTAAAATTACAATCACCTCAGGTTGCAGTGAAGCAAGGGAGGTCTTATATTGTTTCCTTGTGGAAACCCTTCTTGGCACAGATGTGGCTACATGAGGTGTTCCGGTAGCTTTTCTTTTTCTTGTTTGTTTAGAGGGCTCTACCCTACCAGAGGATGACGGTGAACTGGTAATAGCAACAAGTGTTGCTGTAGGAGAAACGGCTGCGGGGGAAGGTGCTGCAGGAGAGGAGCATTGTCTTTTTTGAGAATAAGGGTCAGATTCAGGGGACCCTTCTGCCTTTTTTTTTCCTTTCTCTCTCCTAGTGGCAGACCTAGTTTGTACCCTAGCAGAGGATTTGGGTGCAAAAGTTGCAGGACTAGGTGCTACAGGAGTAGATGACCCTTGCCCTGTTCCACTAGTAGATGCAATTTCTTTCTTCTTTCTTTGAGGCCGTGGGGTAAGTACCCTAGGAGGTTGTGGTATTTGCAAACTCTTTTGGGCAACAAATTGTTGCCAAGAGATAGGTGAGATGTCTCTCAAAGAGCACTCAATCAGTAATTTAATAAGGCCATGATGAGTGACAGAATTGTCTTTCCCCTATTAAGTTCCATGGGCACTTTGTTCTAAAAAATTTAACAAGAAATTTAGAACATTTATGACTAACCCATGCCTCATATGGCTTAATAATTTAAAATGATGAGAACGCAGGTGGGAAAAACAACCTTCACAGGTAAAATACCTCATTATATAAGTGGCATACTCTAAATATGGAGGAGGCAGTGACACACGCTTGCATCCCTGCTTGGAGACTTCCAGAGGTCCCTCAACAGGCATTGAAAACTTAGCCCTTGCAGCTGCAGTGTCTGAAGAAAATTTTTCTCCAACGGCTAAAAGCCCAGTTACCTCAGTAATTTTGTCTTCAGTTGCAACAACTGTTAGACCCCATACGGTGGCTTCCCCTTCAGAAAGGGTTCTCAAGAATTCTCCAGTAGCCTCCTCATCAAAATTATTTAAGCTCAAGAAATAATTTAACCATCCGCAGAGACTGAATGTGTGGGCTGTTTACGGATTTTGCAGTAACAATTCATGAGCTACAGGCTCATGTCGCACCAATTGACCACCCATGTTTGCAATTTTTCTTAGCTAAACTCAATTCCTTGCTGAAGATTCAAATTCTTTGTTTCCCCTTCTGCTTTGATTTTGCTTCTATCGTGTCGTCATATTTCTTTCTTTGTTTTTTACAAAAATGAACTTTTTGAATAAGCAATCTTAATTGTAGTTTACAAGAAAAACATGCATTAAAAAAGGACATGCAATCACATTTGGAAAGTACCAGAAAGGCATTAAAGAAAGGTCATTTATGCAGTTATAGCAGCGGCGAAAAGATAGGTTTTAAAATATGGATTACCCCGCCCCCTACTTAAAGTATGACATGTGTCCTCACATGTACTAAAGAACAGGTAGAGATTCAGGTAATAATGACCGGTACATGCATAGCAGTAAATGAATAGAATGAAATAAATCAAATATGTGATAAAAAAAGATATGGCGTACCTTTGATAATTGCACGTACATGTGAAGAAAGATGACGGTGCTGCATGAAGTGACAAGTGGGAAAGATATCTTAATTAAGGTTGATGCGGACGAATGAAGTGGATGGGTGATGTGGCGGATGAAATGTACGAATGAAATGGATGGATGGAATATAAAGAATTGAGATGGGGGCGATAAATGAAAATGGAGAAAAAGGGGTTTCCTTAAAAGAAAACCTTTATTATGGGCATGCTTTTTGAAAATTACGGCAACGCTGCAGGAGAAAGGCTAAAGCCTTCTACTATAGGAAGAGTAGCGGGAGGAAACTGAATGAACTATTTCATGAATTCTTCCTTTGACATTGGTTTATGGTACAACCGGAGTCAGTGGCCATTGATTAGCAATTTAAAACGGACTGGATCAATTGTCACCAGCTGTACAGCTCCATTGTCGAACACATTTTCAACTTCATAGGGGCCAAGCTAGCATGTTGTGAGATTACCCTAGTTTTCTTGATATCTGGAATCATATAATAGGGCCCAATCTCTAGTAGAAAATTTCCTGGTTTTGATGTGTTGATCATGCCATTTCTTTCTTTGCTGTTGGATTGCTTCTGTGTACTGCAGGGCGGCTTTTCTCATTTCGTCCAAAGCATTTAGCTGCAAGAGACAGTCCTTCTATGCTTCAGATAAGTCCATATTGAGTTCAAGAGTTGTCCTCAAAGTTTTATGTTCAAATTCTATGGGTAACATAGCTGTTTTCCCATAAAGTAGCTCAAAAGGTGTAAACCCAGTTGTTGTCTTGCATGTAGTTCTGTAAGCCCAAACTACTTTAGGAAGTCTATTTCTCTAGTCTTTTCTATGGATTTGCACTGTCTTTGTGAGAATCACCTCAATTTCTCTGTTTGTTACCTCCGCTTGACCATTGGCTTGAGGATGATAGGGACTAGACTTCCTATGTTTAATCTTATAGTCATTCATTAGTGCAGTGATCAGATTTGAGGTAAACTAAGCTCCTTGATCAGTTACAATCTCTCTGGGAACTCCAAATCTTGTGAAAATTTGTTGATACAAAAATTCAGCAACTTTGTTATCTCGAGCCTGAGTCATAGCTTTTACCTCGACCCATTTTGTGACATAGTCCATGCAAACTAGAATGTATGACTTTCCATTTGATGGTGGATCAATTGGTCCTACAAAATCCTTTCCCCATTTATCAAAAGGGGTGACTATGACCTGCAGATATAGTGGCATTTCATCTGACTTAGTTGGTCTTCCCATACGCTGGCATCTGTCACACTTCCTTGTATAGACCACAACATCCTTGTGTAATGTTGGCCAGTAGTACCCTGTTGTAAGAAACTTCATTGTTATTCTTTTTGCTGCAAAATGCCCCCCACATGGTTCATCATGTCAAGCATGCAAGATATCATAAGTCTCATCTTCTCTTACACATATTCACATTACTTGATCAGGTCCAGTATAGAACAGACAATTTGCGATCTAGGAAAAGTTAAAACTTTTCTCTATCAACTTCTTTTCTTTTAGGGAAAAGTGAGCAGGTATTCTGTTTGCTGCTAGATAATTGGCAATGTCTGCATACCATGGAGTTTGTGAAACAATAGAGAACAAGTGTTCATCAGGAAACCTATCATCAATAACTTCATGTTCATTAGGTACAGCTGATTGAAGTCTTCATAAAAAGTCAGCTACAACATTAGCTCTTCCTGGTTTGTCAATGATTGTGATATCAAATTCTTGTAACAACAGGAGCTATTATGCCAATCTACCAGAAATGGCAAGTTTGTTGATCAGGTACCTGATTGCTGCATGGTCAGTGTGAACGAATATCTAATAACCTATGACATAATGCCTAAATTTATTCAAAGCATACACTACTGCAAGCAATTCCTTTTCTGTAACAGTATAGTTGAGCTCAGGACCTTGAAGGTTTTTGCTAATAAAGTAGATAACATGCTCAATTGAATTTTTTTTTTGACTTAAAACTGCTCCTATACCAAAATCAGATGCATCAGCATGTATGTGAAAAGGAAAATTCCATTTTGGTCCTTGAAGAACAGGGGCTTTAGTAAGCAAGTCCTTTAGTTGTAGGAAGGATTTTTCATAGGCCTCTGTCCACTCAAATTGGGAATCCTTTGTTAACAAGGAATAAAGTGGGCTGACAATTTTACTGAAGTCTTTTATAAAACTTCTATAATAACCTGCATGACCAAGAAAACTTCTGACATCTTTTTATTTTGTAGGAGTTTGTAAATTCATAATAACTTCAATTTTATCAGGGTCAACCTGAATTCCATTATTTGAAATATGATGACCTAAAACAATACCTTTTGCCATCATCAGAAAACACTTTTCACTGTTTAGAGATAAATTTTTCTCTCTGCACCTTTTCAATACCTTTTTTAAATTCATCAGTGCTTCTTCAAATGTGACTCCATAGGTAGTGAAATCATCCATGTAAATTTCCATACATTCATGAGATATATCAGCAAAGATACTAATTACTGCTCTCTAAAATGTTGATGGTGCATTGCATAGACCAAAAGGCAAGACTGAATAAGCAAATTTTCCCCATGGACAGGTAAAAGTGGTCTTATCTTGATCTTCAGGGGCTATTTTTATCTGATTGTACCCACTGTAACCATCCAAAAAGGAAAAATATCTTTTGCCAAACAGTGAGTCTAGTACTTGGTCTACAAAAGGTAGTGGAAAGTGATCTTTTTTAGTGGCATTGTTCAACTCTCTGTAATCCACACACACTCTCAATTTTCCTCCTTTCTTGGGGAAAATGACTAATGGAGAAACCCATTGGCTGTCAGAAATTGGGTAGATAAAACCAGCATCAAGCAACTTTTGAAGTTCATTTTTCACTATTTCTCTAAGTGCTGGATTTACTCTTCTTTGAGGTTATCTAACTGGTGAAAAATCTTCTTTGATATATATTCTATGAGTACAAACTCGAGGATCTATTCCTTGCATGTCCCCATATTCCCATGCAAAAGCTTTATGCTGTTCTTGTAGCATTTTTAATAAGTTAGCCTCTTGAGACTGTGACAACTTGCTATTAACATTCAAACAATGATCTGGAGACAATTCTATCTTCTTAGTGAGATTACTCATAGAATCAATAGGTAATGTTTGTACCTCTTGTGGAAGCAAGTTATGAAAAATTGTTAGAAGTTTAGGCAATGAACTCTTAGAATCTAGTTGCTGCAGGAAACATTGATGATGATTGCCACTTGGATCAGATGAACTACCTGTATTAGGGTTAAATTGTAGAATTTGAAAAAGCAAAGCATCTTCACTCTGAAGTTGTGAGAATGGATCATTTTGAAGCATCATTAATTGAGCCAAAGAATTGGCTTCTTCAGTCTCTTCCCCCACATCTGGCCAAACAGGTTGGGACAAATCTGGTTGAGGTCTAGCAGGCAGATACAAGGCCAATTTCTTTGTGGATTTCCCATTAGAAATGGTCATATCTCTAGAACGACATCCTATAAAAGCATCAACAGTTGCTAACCATGGTCTACCAAGGATAATTGGATACCCTCCTAAGGTTTCCTTAACTGATAATATTGTGAAATCAACAGGATACTCCCAAGATTCAAGAGTGACAATTACATCTTCCACCATCCCATCAGGTTTAACTGTGGAGCTGTCTGCAAGCTACAGAACTGTGGGTACAGACCAAATGTTTGAAATATTCAAGGAGTCCATAGTATGCTTTGTCATGACATTAATGGCAGCACCTAAGTCAATCAAAATATTTTTTACAACTTGGCCATTTATGTGTATCTATACTACAGGACTTTCGGGATCAATATACTTTGGAATGACTACATTTCCCAACATTATATCAGCCAATTTCCCTAAGACATGAATTGTTTGGGGATCCTTTTTCTTCCGTCTAGACTTCTTCAAACAAGCTTCTTTAATAGTTTTTCCAAAAATGGGAACATCTCTAATAGCTTAAAATAAAGGGATTTGAATCTGTACATTTTTGAGCTGATCTAGAATGTCAAAAGTGGGTTCTTCTATGGATTTAGATTCAGTGCTTTGCAACCTCTGAGGAAAAGGTGGTTTGTCTTGTCTCTGCAAAACAGGTTTCAGAGAAACTGTATCGGGTATAGGCATATGCTCAGTAGGAATAGCAGGTTCAGTAGATTTTTCAAGGGGAGAATCTGGTATTTCAGTAATTAGAGGTGGTTTGGGAGCAGATAAAGTAGTTCCAGACCTCAGATGGATGTCATTAATGTTTAAGGCATAAGCTTGATATTGGTTGGCTTCAACAAGATATGCAGATTATTGTAGCTGTTGTTGTTGCTTATTATTGGGATTGGGCAATGACTAGGCAGGCATAGGCATTTGCTTCGAAGGGCTAGGATTTGTGGTAGTTGTTGTAGGAGGTGGCATGAGGGCCTGTTGTTGTGGCTGTGGAAGCTGCAAGAATCCAAGAGATTGGTTTTGCCATTGTTGAGGACCTCTCCATTGAGGATTTTGTTGCTAATTTCTTAAAGGTGGGGTCCATTGCCCTTGTGGCTGTTGCCAACCTCCTTGAGGAGATTGCCACTGTGGGGTCTGATAATTAGGCCAACTTGGTTGAGGTGGATTCTAGGGTGGTGGTGGTCCATATGCATGTTGCCATTGGTTATTATAGCTAGAATGAGGATTACCAAAAGTTAAAGGATCTTAAGGCATACCTTGTCTTTGGGCCCATGGTCTCCTTTGTGCAACAAAGAACACTTGATCATCATCACCTTCTACTGGTTTGAAGTCAGTTGCTTAGCTTCCAAATTAGCCACCATTTTGCATTTGCAATCACACTTCTTCTATCTGCAGTATGGACAGAACTCAGCCAAAACTACCTCACCCTCTACATGTTTCTTCCAAGCTTACATAGCGTCCAGCTGTGTAGCCATATTATTAATGATGTCCTGCTTGAAATCAGATAGCAAATTTGTTATCTCCGTCTGGGAAACTCCACCAAAAGAAGACTTCCCCACTGTAGCATGATGACCTCGACCTTTCTTAACTATTGCTCGAGAGTAGTTAAGACATATTTTCTTTATATCATCCCAAGGTAGTTGGGTTATATCACCTCCTCCCATCAGGTCCAGGGCGTCAATACAGGGATCACTAATTCCCCTTAGAAAGAGTAGTTTCTGAGAGTCCCCGTTGAGAGTATGGTTTGAGTTCCTTTTTAGTGAAAACAAAAACCCAGAAATATAATCTTCCAGACTTTCATCTTCTTTCTGCTGAATTTGGAATATGTCATCACCTTTGCTGGCACTCTTACAATATTCCTTATAATTTTCAAGGAATTTTGTCTGCATGGCGGCCCAACTATCTACAACACCTCTTCCTAGACTCATAAACCATTTGAGAGCTCATTCCTTCAAGGTGGAAGGAAATAACTTCAGTTTATGAGCGTCTGTGTTGTAGTCATAACTGCGATAGAGGACATCAAATTCAAATAGAAAAGTTTTTGGATCCTCTCTAACCAAGTCATAAAACTTTGGAAGCAAGGAAGAGGGAATATTTTTAATATTGTGGGTATCTTGTTAGGGAACAATGGGAAACTCAAATGCAGGAGGTGGATTATTAAGTGGATTATTTACCATGTCTGGTTGCTGGAATAACAAAGCAAATGGATTTTCCTTAGGTTCGTTATCAGCTGGGTCAAATGGTAGTTCAATAAACAAATTTTCAGGGAGAAACCTTCCCAGTGCGTCTCTTCTTCTTCTATGCATGCAATACGGTGAGTAGTGGCTTGAAATATTTTGAAATTTTTTTACTAACAGACTAAACTAATGCTGAAAATGACTTCTAATAGACTCCTAGCTAGACGCCATCCCCGACAACGGCACCAAAAATGGCTCGAGCCCACAAAAGGATATGAAAATCATAGTAAAATTTTTCCTGGGAATTGGACATTCCAACAGGTGACTTATATCTTTCTATAGATGTCCATTTTACTTGTCAAACCAGGGGACGTAGACTTTAAATGGCATGGCAAAATATATGCACTAGGAACTAGTTTCGGTCAAATCTTAGCAGAAATAATACTGGAAAGAAATTCTATCTAAGCCACAGAACGGTAATGAAATTTTTTTTAACTCAACTATGATAGGAATCATAACAACTACGACTGAAACACAAACTTTGAACTGGCCTTATGATATAGGAACAGTCATAGGGATGGACTCTCTATGCTGTAGGAGCACTATAAGACTGAGTTTGTATGAAAACTTCAAAGATGAAAGCTAACTGAAGATCAACAGAAAATAACAACTAACTAACTAGCTGCAGATACTTACTAAGTGGGCCCCCTTAGCAAGCATCTACTGATTACACAGATGCTAAACTCAGAACTTCATCAAACTTTATTCATGAAAATGGAATGGTATACATTGCTTTGTTGATGTGGAAAATAACAACAAACTCTGTCTTTGATCATACAGATTCTGTTTCTGATTATCATATTGACTCTTACATGATATCTGCTATTACTATGCTTCCAACTTACTAACTATCATCTCTTACTCGTTCTAACTATCCTCTCCTCTCTGTGTCCCTCGCGCAAGAGGAGAACTTTATAAACAGGAGAGCAACTAACTAACTAACCCTATCAAAGAAAGTCGTGGAAGTAAAGTATATCCCCAAATCAAGGAACATACTTCATAATGAATTTATGCATTCAACCCAATTTGGAGAAAATCTAGCGCTCCACTCTTTCCATATTGACTATCATTAAAATTCTTTCCCATATTTTCGGTCAAAAAGTCTTCGCCGGAGCTTCCTCGAAGTCGTGCAGGAAATGGACTTTACTGCAAGGCCGAGATCGGCTGCGCTTGACTCGGTCATTCTTCAACAACCTGCGAAACAAAAGGTAACAGATGTGAAAGAAAAGGCGTATGGCACATACATGATATCTATTCATTAATCACACATTTTAAATCTACTTCATCATTCAAAAACTGTATATGATATACTAGCCATTTTAGGGAGTCAACGAGGAATAAATGTAATCAAGTCAACACAATGAGCTACAGGAATATGAAAGTATTATGCTACAGGATATCCCCATAAAAGATTTCAACAAAGTTTAAACAGCCATGAAATAATAAAAGTGAAGACATTAAAAGTTTATCATAACATCCAAATTATGAGCATATTTTAAGCTCATCAGTTTCTTCACCTTCTTCTATTATATGTGATGTTGAATGCTTAATAGAAGCGGCTACACCCTAAGCTTTGCCTAAAGGATCAAAGCTGGATATTAGCAAAAAATTATGCATTTCCTTAGATGGTGAGGGAATTATCTCTCCGAGCAACCCCAATAGAAGGATCTAGGCTTCATTGAGAATTTTTTGATTTAAGGAATTGGATTCATCCTTGCCACTTCAAAATGAACCTCAAGATAATCCCTTGATCCAAGTGAGTGGAAAACACAGAAAATAAGAAAAAAAAGATGTAGGTAGTTACCAAAAGGTGGGATGATTAAATAATAAAGATGTAAGAACTAGTGATGTAGCTAGGGAAATCTCCTTAGGAAAATAGAGGACCCTTGAGGGTCTCCCCAACTAGCTTAAAACTAAATAGTGAAGTTGGGGAGAATTATCCCCTTGGTTCATTATTGTTCAAATCTAGACTGTTTGTTCATCATAATAAAGATTATGCAATGAAATATTAGAGGGAGAAATAGTCATTTAAAGAAACATGTTTTGAAGTGTAGTCTAATCAATTTGATGGTTGATATCCTCCGTACCTAGGAAACTAAAATGTAGCAGGATACTTTTGAAAATTTTGTTAAAAAAATATGGCCAATGACAAATTTTTGTGTTAGTAATGTTGATGGAGCCCCTGTGGACTTGGCAATACAATGAAACCTAGAAAAACTCTTTGGATCTCAAGGATGTAGTATTAGGAATTATCTACAAACTATTTTCAAAGTAGGAAGGACAAACTTGAATTGGAACCTCAATATTTACAGGCCCCAAATACTAGGTAAACAAGAAATCAACTTTATAATTCACTATTGGGGCTATTGTCGAAAGACTTGAGGATGTTATGGATGCTTGTGGTGAACTTCATCACCTCACTCTATCCTTCGGATAAGCTAGGTGGGTTGGAAGATTTCACATATAACATGTTATATTTCACTTATTGTTGTTAATGGTCTCCTAGATGATAACCTTATTAGCTCAAACTTTACCTAGTGAAATAAACGTTATGATAGTGACCATATTCTTGGTTAATCTTGATAAAGTGTTGATTTCTAGGGATTGGGATATTCTTGCTAAGCTAAATAGTTCTTCCCTTCCCAAATTGACTTCTTACCATAGTGCTCTGATTTTGAATAGAAAATATCAAAGACGTCTTGGCCCCTACCCCTTTAGGTATGATATTATGTGAAATCAACATCTTGATTTCAAGGATTTGATTCCACTATGATGGAATCAACCTTTTCATGGTCCATAAATGTTTTTATTAACTCAAAAGCTTAAAATAATTGTGTATATTGTGGTAGAAGGTTGGAACAAATATTCTTTTGGTAACATTTGTCACACAAAACAAAACATCCTTAGTAACCTTAAAGATATCCAAGAGAAGATGGAAAAATGGCTCATAGATGAAGACACTTCTATAAGAGAAAGGTAGTTGAGAGTTGAATGACTCTGGAATGTAAAAAATAAAGGAATTTTTTGGAAACAAAAATAAAGAATCCAATAGCTCCAAGAAGGTGATAAGAATACAAAATTCTTCCAACAATCTACCTTAAAGCATAGAAGGAAAAAAAATTATTTCTACTATTGATGAAAATAGTGAGTTACTATCTAAGGATGAAGACATTGATAATGGGGTTATATCCCTCTTTAAAAATGTTGGTGGTGATCCTATCCCCCCTTAGTCAATTTTTTTCTCTACTTAATGTCATCCCTAGGGAGATTTCAAAAAGTGATACTTAGAATCTTGGAAGAGCAATATTGATTTAGGAGGTTAAATCAGTTGTTTTCTCCTTTGGGGCTTATAAAGTTCCTATCCCTAATGATTTCTTGCAAGTTCCTTCTTTGGGGACTTTTGGGATATCATGTCCTCTAATATTCTCAATGCAGCTAGAGAATTTTTTAGATCAGGAAGGCTCCTTCATCAGCTTAATGCTACCTTCTTTGTTTTAATTTAAAAAAAGAAGAGGTGGGTTCCATTTTGGACTATCAACCAATAAGATTATGTAATACGGTGTACAATTTTTTTTCTAAGATCATTTTCAATAGGTTAAAATTTATTCTTGATAAAATGATCCTAGTCAACCAAAATGACTTTGTTGTAGGAAGATAGATCCTTGATATTTCCATTGTTTCACATGAGTGTATTCCCTTAGTGGAATACTCCATGAAGCCAAGCGTGGTCCACAAGCTAGATATTTTAAAGGGTTATGACAGAGTGGAATGGTTTTTGTTGTTTGTTGTTCTAGAGAAATTTAGTTTTGGAGGAAAAATTCTAAAATTGATAAAAGAATGTGTGTTTACTCCTAGGTATTATGTCCTAATTAATGGTATTCCTAAGGGCCTCTTTTCATGCGGGAGTGGTCTAAGACAAGGTGATCCCATCTTCCTATATTTATTCATAATTGTCGTTGAAGTCCTAGGTCATACCCTACAAAAGAATCTGGACAAAGGAATGTTTAAAGGAATTAGAGTCGCTTCATCCCTTCTGCAACTTCACACTAGTATTTTGAGGATGATACAATTTTATTTGGTGTTCCTTCTATGGTTGAAGCATCCAAATGGAAGTCCATACTTCAAAGCTATGCCTCAACTTCAGGATAACATATAAACTACACTAAAAGTAAGTTGTACTTCATTAACTCTAGCTAATCTCTAAAAATTAATGTCTTGAGAATTCTAGACTATCAAGAAGTAGAGCTATTCTAAATACTTATCTTGGGTTTCCTTTTTATACTAAAAGGTCACCTAAGTTTTTTGAAATGGAATAATATAGAGTATCTAAAAGAAACTGGCTAGTTGGAAAGGAAAATTGTAAAGTCAAGCAGGGAAGGTACAACTCCTATAGTCTTCTCTTCATAATATCCTTCTCTACTTCCTCTCCCTTTTTAAGATTATAGAATTTATTATTAACAGAATTTATTAGATACATAGTAATTTCCTTTGGATAGGAATGGAAGAGAGGAAAAGATTAGCTTTTGGTTAGTTGGGAAAAGGTAATGACAAGGTTAACTGAGGGAACTTGTGAAAATTTTGCTAGTCAGGGGTGTCACCACCAAAAGGTAGGGGAGAAGAATGGTAGTGAGTGGGTTGTAACCATCCTTGTTAAGCACAATCACTTTTTGTAGGAGGTAGAGAGGCCTACAAATGAGCATTTCAGTTGCAATGAATATACTGATTACAACCTCAATGATGGCTATGAGATGAAGACTGGTTGTACTAAAATTGGGAGTTGGAGGAACCTTACAATAATGTATGAGGCATTTTCCTAATGATCCAATAACACCTCAAAATGAACAATTTTAAGTATAACCTTTTTATTGCATTTGAATAGACATATACATATTAGAACGACTCTAGGAAAACTCACCACTAGCAATTCACGAAAATTAACCACATTAAAATTAATTTGATTAATTTTCCACCGCGATGAATTGCTAGTGGTGAATTTTGCTAGTGGTAAATTTTTCATGGCTATGAATTTTCTCTCCATAAAATGTTGACCATGAATTTATAGTATGCCTATTAGAACATATCATTTTATGTATAATTATTATTTAATACATTCCATAAATTAACACTTATCAAATCAAAATAACTATTAGGACTTTAAAAATAAATAAGATATTAAACAACATTTAAATTCAATTATGAAGATAAATTTAATATTGAGTAATATTGTATTCGACGACTAATTATTTATGTGAGAGCTAAATCTCAACCTAAACAAGTACATCTCTAGGTCTCTACCTCAACGCACGACGACTAATTGTTTATGTGAGACCTAAATCTTAACCTAAAAAAGTACATCTCTAGGTCTCTACCTCGACGCAGTTATTTAAGGAACCTATTCGACATCTTTGTTTGCCCGTAGCTTAGTTTCGCTCAGCATCAAGAGCGATCTCTTTAAGCTTTTCTAGTTGATTTCAAGAAATTTTTTTATCAGGGTAATGCGAATGTTCATTCTTTGTTAAATCAATGTGGTGTTGGCAATAGATGTGGTTAACACGGCATATTCTTCTGTCGATCCGATCTTTTGCAGCGGTATTCATGCATAATTAAATCTTTTCTCTTTCTGGGTTGCTTCCCCTTTGCTGAAGCCTCTAGATTGCAGAAAAAGAAACCGCTGAAATATCAGATCAGAAAAGGATCGACAATGTAAAAATGCCCTTGCTGATCACTCTATTGCCAACTTCACGTTGATTCAACAACGATAAGGTTTTTTTTTTGGCGAGGATGGAAAGGAAGAAGCAAGATCCTATGAAATACTGTGAAAAACAGTCAAAAGAGGGCAAAGAATATATTGCTTTGAATCAATGGCTTACTCCTGCTGAGAGAAAGTCTTGGTTTTCTTTTGGATTACGAACACGGAGAAGGATCGGCTGCAATGTCCGTTTTTTGTGGGTAGGCTGTTAAGTGGTCCAGAACTGTCCCTGAAGGAAAGGGAATTTCAGATTTGTAAGTCACACTCAACGATTTAAAGGAATGTTATGAAGGCTTAATATGAAAGGCCGAAGGACTCAGGCGGTTGTGGTTTGATACGGAGTTAAAAAAAAAATGAATTTGAACTAACTGTGCTTATATTATAGGGTTTTTTTAACTTAACCCTTTTTCATCGTTTTTTCGATGGAACTGCTCTTTTGTTTTTGCTTGTAAGAGATGAGAAAAAATAGTTGAACTTTAGTCTGTAATAAATCAATGAAATATTTTCTGTTTTGTAATGGAAGAGTTAGTAGTGGTTCAGGTTAAATTCTCATGACATTTGCTACTTGCCTAGGATGTTATAACTGAATTGACAAATTCGAATAACTGCCCCTCAATTGTATGAAGCCATTTATTTTGATTTTGTAAATGGCTACTTGTTTCGAAAGAAGCATAGCATTGTATTTTTATTTCTTTAAAAGAGCTTACAAAACTCCAGTTTAAAAAGGTTAGAATCTCACCATTGAGGAATTAGCTCGTGCCTGGTAAAATAACTATTTGGGATTTAAAGATCGAGATAGTTTACTGCTTAAACTTCTGAAACTGGAAGATTTATTGTACTTTGTTTTGGCCTACAAAAGATTTGGTGGCTTTTCTTGGACACAAAGTAACAGTAGTAGTGTGATCCTTGTAGCGTTTTGGTTACTTGGCGTGCTGCACCATCAACAATTAGTTGTCCCATTTTTTTATTGGTTAAGATATTGGAGAACATGTAAAGTAACCAAACAATTATTTGAAGTACAATCCTAGTACTCTTTTAACCCTTTTTCCTTTGATATAAATCTTCACTATACTCCTTCAAATATTTGAGAAAATAGTGACTGACAAATCTTCAATTCACTTTCCTTTTGCAGGAGTGCAAGTGGATTTTCCTTCTCCTCACAAACACTTGCACTGTCTATTTAAAAAATTGAAGCCTCTCTACAGAAAATAGACATTAGATCTGAATCAGGCAAAAGAAGACCAAGACTATGTGCAAGAGTAAGCTCTTGTTTCATGTTTTCACCATTATAGCAGGTAGAACTTCCTAAAGATCTGACAACTTCAAAGGAACTATTATTTCTTGAGCTTCAATATTTCTTATAAAACCGTTATTGTAGATCGCTCTTTTGTCCTGTTCACGTCATAGGACTTACAAACAAACTAATAGTTCATACAAACAATTAAGACGAACATATTAAATGCAAAACTTACAGAATAACTAAAACTGATAAAGAAGAACTCTTTTAAGTGCTCTGAAAAAATTGCAGGCTGTTAAGCTGGTGTTTAGTGACTTCTCTTTCATTATCGACTGATGTCAAATAGTGGGGGCCATATATTAAAAGTATTTCCAGCCCAAGAAAGAGAAAACACGGATCTCCAAAAATACTCTGAATCCCTCTATAAATAACCTCAAAAAAATATAAAAATTCTTATTCTAAATATAGTGTCTAAGAATGAGAAAAATTATAAATATATTTTCTTCAATTGCATACTCAACATCATTTATCAACAAACCTTTCTTTAATGCCCACCAGACTCACAAAATAGTTTTGGAGTGTAAAAAATTGTAGTTTTACAATTATATTTGTAAAAATATCTGCAATTTGTTCTTGAGCCTTTGTATACTTTAATTTTACTTTTTCTTTTCAATCAAATTTTGAAGGAAATAGTATTTCAAGTCAAAATGTTTTGTCTTCTTTTGATGGACATGATTTTTGACCAATTTCATTTCATTTATGTTAGCATTAAAAAATAGTGTACACTGAATTTGTTTCTCCTTAATTTCTTTGAATACTTTTTGATACCATAATGGTTTTGTATCTATAGACAAGATACTCTATTACTATATAAAAAAGTGAAAATAAAACTTAATTCATTAAGATCCATGTAACTAAATTTGAACCATTGAAAAATAGTTATCATATGTGGACTTTTAGTCATCCAACCTATCTTTCCAATCAAAATAACTAAAAACAACAAGTTCAAACATTATAAAAGCACAAAATTTGTGAATATCAAAAGTTGTAGTACTTTTTTCATACCTCAATATCCTCTTGGCTTATTTCATATGAATTGTGGATGGCTCATTCACATGGTTAGAAATAATAGAACTTGAATAAGCAATATTTTAAATTCATCTTTCATCTTATAATGGCTACTCATATACTATAAATCATCAACATATACATTTATAATGAACATAATATTATCTTCTTATTTCTATACAGAATAGGCTCACTCTTCCTTCTCTTAAAGGTAATTTTTAAAAATATTTATCAATCCTAGCAGTGTGCTCTTGTTGCTTTCTTGAGCTATACAAATCTTTCACCTTGCAATATAAAATCCTATGGTTATTGAATAAAAATTTCCTCTTCTAACTGCCCATTTGAAAGACAGCACTTTTCTCATCAATGTGCAGCATGATCCATTTATTTTCAACTAACAATGAAACCATCTTTTTACTAGTGTCTTTGGCCATTATTGGTGTAAATATATCTTCATAATCTAGTCCACATGTATATGTACATATTTTAGTTACTAATTGTGGCTTGTGTCTTTGAACACTACCATCATTTTCACACTTAATCTTTAAGACCCACTTACTACTGATATTTTTATTATCATATGGAAGCTTAATCAGCTCCCAATTATCATTCATATGAGTGGAGTCTATGTCTTATTTCATTTCTTACAATTGGACCTTATTAGTACATGAATTTTTAAAATATGTCATGGTTCAAAATTATCTTATATATATTAACAAAAAAAAAATTGATATGTCACCTCTTGAGTTCACTTCATATGCTTGACTTGTACTTATATGATAAATATTACTTATAATTTTTTTCTTTCTTATAGGAATTGTACTTGAATCAAGACTTACTAGTGTAGGTCAACACTTAGGGAAAATCTACTAAGTTAGCAAACATATAAAACTTTGAGGATATTACAATTTAACACATGTGTGTGGCTTTTAATCTTATAATTATAAATCTTTGACCTAAAAAATTTCCCTACCATTCACTATGAGATCTCGTTCAATCTACAAATAATCACTAACTTCCCACTAATTTACTCTAGTAGACATCTTTAAAAAAGCTCCTTTTGAAAGAGCTCAACATCCTTTTTTATAGCTTTTAAATAGAGTAGAGGTTGTTTTCCAATTATAGGAAATGTGACAAGGAAGCATTGACCCTTAGGATCCATATGTGTAAAATTAAAACAACTTTTTGTAGTGAAAATTTACACTTTAGTAGCAATTGGAGAAATTCAAGGATTACATGGATATATGGATGCTTGACTAGAATGTTTCATAGTTGCATTTTTCAGAGGAAATTGGGCCTACTTCATAGTTTTGAGGAGTATATAGATAATATCCACATTTCACGAAAAATTCCACAAGATCAAAATATCCTACATCATAGTAAAATTCTGCAATTGTACAACTTTCATAGTTTTTCTCAATCTTTTTCAAAATTGAAATGACGTCTTGGACACTAGGAAATCACATAATTTTATAAGTTCCTCATTTTTTCTCAAAACTTCTACAAATTTGAAATATGACATCCATGAGACTAAGAATATTTTGCAAGGCACGGTGGTATGTGTACAGTAATAATTCATTGGACAACAGGTAATTCTAACATTGCTTCAAGGCCTCCACCATATAATATAATTCTTGGTCACAAAATTAATACTTCTTATTTTCTTGATTTAGTTGCTCACTAAATTAGGCAGTGGGTATACCTTCTTCACTAAAATTCCTCCCAATTGCACTACCAATAGCATCACAGTACACTTGCAACACTTTGCCACAGTGTGGAAATACCTTTGAGATCTCTTTTCTATTGCAACTATCCATTCTAACTATTTCCTAATTCCCTTTATTTTTTTATAAGAGATGAACACATTACACTAAAAATTGTATAAATTTCCTATATAATCTCATCAAGACATAAAAAATTATAGCCTCAAACATGCTATCAAGTGAAAGTCAATCCGGTGTTGTCTTAACCTTTGCTAGGTCCATATTTGACCATTATATAGATGCTATAAAACCTAGATATACTAGTTCTTTTTTCATATAACTACTTCAAATTTATAAGAAACTTATCTTCTTACAATAAATGAAAAAAATTCTTAATATACTTTATCTCCTCCTTGATTATAAATAATATAAAAAATTCTAAGGAAATACTTTTGTACCTTATTGATCAATATCATGAAAGTGATGGGTGCATTAGATAACCCAAATGGTATCACTAGTCACTCATAATCGATTCATCTCTAATTAAAATTTGGTGATACACACATTTTAAGTCAACATTTGTGAATTACATTGTTCCACTTAAATGATCCATTGAGTCATCCATTTATGCTAATGAAAAAAATATACTTAATGGTAATAATTTTACAGCCCTTTAATCAATGCACTTTATCCACTCTCCATCCTTCTTGAGTGCAAGTACACCATGTATAACATAACAACTAAGACTCTCTATGATCAACCCCTTATCTAACAAGTCACAAATCTTGCACTTGTCTATTCAATTTTTCATTCTCCATGGGTGTCATTTTGTATGGTGCCTTGTTTAGTAGGATAACACCTAGAATCAAATCCATGCAATAACTTATGATTCTCATTGAAGGTAATCCATCGGGAAAGTTCTTTATAAGTATCTCTATGAACTAAGTTAAAAGTTCATTGAATCCTATGGGAAGCTCTTGCCTTCTCTTTTCTTTCCAATTCTCTATAGGTGTTACACCCCGAGTGGTATTACATATTTACTATCACCTAGCTTGGTTAAATTTCTTGAATATATGAATGAGTTTTATAAAGATACGGAAATTATAATATGTATATATATACTATATACATATGTGTATATATATGTATAAAGTAATATAGTTACATATATATATATATATATATATATATATATATATATATGTTAAAATCATTGGAGATATTCTTAAATTGCAATATATAGTGCTATCATTAATAATGGCGAAGAGCTTAAATGAAAAAAGGTGCATATATGTATATGGCATAGCCTGAGTGTTGCATTATAACCAGCACATAAAAGCAACAAAAATACTTAGTCAACATTTTTGTGAAGTACATATGAAGTAAAGCATTATTGTAAAAATATTGCAATATGAAGTTAGTGCAGTTTTAAACCAATAGAAGTAGTCAAACCTGCACTATTCATAGGGGTTCCATCTTATGAAATGTGCCACCAATATGGAAGAGAATGTAATGCATAAGAATCTTGTATACTACACATAAGCTTGATCATGAAATATTTTACCCTTGAGACTCAGTCAAGTGTAAACTTGGTAGAAGCATGAGAAGGAATTTGATTAAAGAAACTTGTTGTTGAGATTGCTATTCTTTTTCCTTAGTAAAAGAGTCTTGTTGTCCCTTATAAAAGTTTGACTCAGCCATTTAAATGGAGAGTACTATTATGTGTTGGAAACCGTTAAGTTATTTTGACGAGTCATTTCATGAGGATAGAAAAGTGGAAAAATATTAACTTGTTTGTAGCCTTTAGTTGCTCACAATTTAGTATAAATAGAGGTTCTCATTCTACCAATTGCTGCACTAAATTGATTCAAAAATTGTCATACACTCAAATCTAGAAAACTACAAAATTCTATGATATGGATTGTGGAGATCAAATAAAAATTATCTTGTTATTCTATTATGATTTTTGAGATAGTGAGTTGAGAGCTTGAGAGTTTGAGATTTGTATTGTTATTTTGCTTGTGACTATTGAGAGAATTAGTGAGATGTTAGAAGAGGGAATTAAGTTGATCTTGGAGGAAGTATCAAGCAACCTTCAGGAATTGAGCTAGGAAGGGAGTTTAACCAATTGGAGCTTTCATACAGGAATGCTAGTTTTTATACCTTTGTCATTCATGTTCTAAAGGTTGAATAGTTTTGTTTAGAATGTTGTAAATGTTGAATAGTGCTTTTATATAGGAATGCTAGTTTTTATAACTTTGGCATTCATGTTGTAAAGGTTGAATAGTTTTGTTTACAATGTTGGAAAGGAATGCTTTTGAATATGTTGTGATGCTTGTACATGATTACATGTTTCTCAGTTGTTCATTATGTTGTAGAACCTATCTTATTGGTTTATACTTGTATGTACCCTATACATGGGAGTTTGTATGAATGTAATGTTTTTGTACTATACATAGTTGTCATTTTTGTATGTAGGATTTCTATACTTGATGTATGTAGCATAAAGTAAGATGTTACTAAAATCACTTTGGTAGTAGAATCGTTTTGATTATGGGTTGTTAAGAGGGTTATTCTTGGGGTTTGTCTGATCCATGGGAAAGGGGGTGACCTAGATATAGAGTATGAATGGTCATAAAACCAAATCGATCTATGAAGGTGGGTGAAATAAATGGCTCTCACTTGAACTACAAGGTGACAAATTATTCTGCAAAATTAGTGTAAGTAGCCATTGTTTACAATATCATTTCACTATGATCCAAGTTTACATACTAGGAAGGGATAGTCATGCATGTAGGTTGTAGCCACCATATGTCAGCTCTAGATATGTAGGACACAATAGCATGCTTAGAAAATGCTAAGGTTACGAGGTTACTAAACCAATATCTTTGTCGAAGGGTAGGGCCATCTTACTTGTTTGGTAGATATGTGGGGGACCATAGTAAGTCCATGGTTGGTAGAAAAGTCTTTGAGTGATGTTTCTCCTCACACAGTTGACAACCAAGATTTGAGGAGGATATTTTGGACATTTTGTACTTTCTATATATTATGTAATCTTGTTAAAGCTATGTATGTAAACTTGCATCCATCTCTATGGAAATTAAGAACATGTGAAATGTCACATTAAAATTTTGTATCATCATTACTTGTACTAGTGAAAGGAATTCTTTTGTATGCAATGGGAAAGTTTGAAATATGTTTCAAATGTGCATTTATTATTGAAAGGAAAAGATTTTTTTATTTCTCTTAATTTTTAGATTCATAAACTATTCACTTGTGGGTAAAACATAGTTTATAAAATTTCTTGGTAGAACAATGGGTATGTTACAATAGGCTTAGGTAGGAATGAAAAAAATACATTCTCCCTTATGATATCATTAAATAACTTATTTTCAGTCACTAGAAAAGTTCTATTGATTTTCTCAACCTCCTCATTCTTATTCTTTAAGGGATTTAATAAATTTTCCTTTCCATCATTCTTTATCTTTTGAAAAATATTCTTGCATTATGAATGGCCTTCACATCGTACTGCCATGTTTCTCCTTATATAATGTCGCATTGCACCCATTAGAATGATATCACACATTATCTCATCTTTAAAGCTCATAATGTAAAAATTAACAAGGAAAACCTTATAAGGGGTTGTATGCTTTAGCCTCTTTCTATTTATTTTCTCCACCATGTCTTCAAACACTATGTTATGAGTGTTGTCACTATCCACAAAAATATTGTAATATTTTCCTCTAGAAATTTACATCTAGTTCTAAATTGTAAGAACTTAGAAAAGAAACAATAGGATCAAGAGATCAAAGATAACACAAAAAAGAGAGAAAATATGAGAGAATATGATAATTGTATTCTCAATATACATGAAGATGTACCATTACAAGTATGTACAAGGCTTGCTTATATAGGAAAGGTAGGACAAAATAAAGGGATATGAATGAGATAAGTGTCCCAATCATGTGTAGGGTAGGTAGAGAGAAATAATAGACAATTCCATGAAAGGTGGATCACCCACCTAAAGTGGAATTATCATGCAACAAAAAGTAGAGATAAATAGGCGATAACTTGATCACACCTCAAAGAGTAGAATTTATCCTACACACACTTCCCTAGGTGTCCAACTCATATCTCTCAAGATGGGTCCTAGCAACTGAGCCATGTTAGGTATGCATGTACAAGTGCAATGCAATCTCTCACAAGTGAGAAAAGGGAGAAAACATCATGGGAAAAACTCCCCCTCAAAAGAGAGAAGAAAACCAAATGAATGTACAAATGGAGAAGGAAAAAACCCCAAAAGGAGGAAAAAGTCCCCCCCATGAAAGAGAAGAAGAAGAGAGACAAGGCAGCTCCCCCTCAATGTACAATTTTCACCCATGGAAGATGCTCAAGACGGAATGAAGAAGTTGCTCCAAAAGTGTCGAACAACGTTCCTCCCCTTAGGAAGAAACAATACCAAAGGTGCATGAATGAAGTCTCCCCAATCCACAAGTGAAGAAGGAAGAACCCTCAAAATGTAAGGAGTCTTTGAAATCTACTCAAATTTCATTGTATTGATGCTAAAAGATGCCTTTCCCAAACCATGTGAAGCTGCAATGGAAAGTGCAAAGGTTGCAATGTAGTCACTTCTTGTAACCTATGAGAAACCCTTTGAAACAACACTCCCATCTGCTAAAAAAGACAACTCAAGATCAAAAAAGGATGAAGGTAGAACATACTCCAAAGATGCAAGTGTCTCCTCAAGAGAGAAAGTGGCCTCCTCTAACTGTTGTACATATGCATCCACAATCACATCAACCTCGAAGGAATGATCATGTAGAGGAGGTTCAAAGTGTTCCCTTGCAACAACTGAAGAAGAATCACCTTCATCAAAGAGAAGATATAAGTAATCAAATGTGTATCCCAAATCTGCAATGTAGGACTCCACAAACAAGCTACCAATTTCTGTTAAGTAGTCATCCCATGAAACTGTTGTTGGAAGACAAGGTATGCACTGTTGCACTGAATCACAAGGCACTGAAACTAGTGGAACACAAGTATCAATAGGTACATTAGTCGATGGAGGAGATGGAATATCAATAATAGGCTCAAGAACCTCATGATTAGTAAGCACTCCAAGATTCAATCAACCATACACAATCTCCTCAAGTGTGTCCACACTAGGGTGAACTGAATCATCAGTAGGAGAAAAATATGAGAAGGTGCAAAACTGAGAATTATTATCAACCTCCCCAACTGCAATAAGAGCCCTGCTATGCAAATCTCGAACCTTGACAGAATCTGGTGTGAACTCTAGACTCTTTCATGTACCACTATGTGTAATTTGATAGATGGAAATGATGTTCCTTGACAAAGTAGGCACACATAGAACATCATTAAATGCTCCACCTTCAATGTCAATAGATCCCTTCCCATAAACTGCCAAAGAAGTGTTTTTGGCCATCAAAATGGGTGGTGATGAATAAGAATGAAATGAAGAGAAAATATACTTGGAAGAAGTCATATGATGTGAAACTCCTGAATCAAGGATCCTCCTATCTAAATTGGAATCTACAATTGCAAGAAATGCTCACCTCTTATGTTTCTCATGTTGAGATGATGTAGATGAAGGAGATGAGCTTGATGTTATTGCCATGAGAGTTCTGATTTTTCCCTTAGAAGTAGAAGTGGAAGGAGATGAGTCCTTCTCCCAATATGCATTTGGAAAATTGATGTTGTTCTTCTTGAGGATATTTTCCAACTCATCAATTTGCTTAGCATGACAATGATGCTCCTCATCACCAAAATTTTTGCAATATGCACATGTTGGTTTCTCCTTCCTTGATTTTTTCTTTGAAGAATATGATGATGAGCCTTGTTGTGAAGGAGTGGATTGATTGTTTTCTCCTTGTGGCTTTGGTGAAGATTTCTTTTGGCCTTTCCCTTTTCCTTGCTTGTTGTTTCCACGATTGACCACCAATGCTTTTGAAGTTGAAGACTTGAGAATGCCCATTTTCATTAACTTATTTTCCTCAAGAATCAAAAGATCTATGAGAGCCTCAAAATATGGTGATGTAAAGCTGCTAATTTTCAACCATTGATTCTGAAAACTTGAAACAAAGGCCATATACTCAACTGGAAGTTTTCCCAACAAGTTGAAGACCAATTGATCATCCTCTTTCTTAATACCACAATCCTTTAGTTGTGCTCTTAGCTTATTTTTCTTAGTGAAATAATCTTGAATGGTGTCAAAATCCTTGGGATCAAGGCTTAGGAGATCATGTTCAAGCATGTATCCCCTAACCTTATCAAGCTTTCCATACAAAGTAGCAAGCTTATCACAAGCTTCCTTGGCTATAGTACATTTATCAACATGGAAAATGAGATCATCTGAAATGAACTTTCTTAGTGTACCCAATGCCATAGAAGTTTTAGTGAGCCAATCCATATATGTAGTTGGATCTGTCTTAGTATCCAAAGGTGCAGTTATGGTTCCATCATTGCAGTAAATTAAACCTTTTCCATTAGTTTACTCTATGCATGTACTTTCCATGTAGCATAATTATGTGCAGTTAAGAGTGGAACTTTAGATGAACCCATGATGGAATGAAAGAGCACAAGAGAGAAAATAGGCACAATCACACAAGAGACACACCCCCCCAAATTCACTCAATAAAAGTACCCCCCTAAAAAGATGATTTTGGCACTTTATAATGCAATGCGTGTACAATATGCCACTTGCAACTTGGCTAAGTGGACTTATGATTTCTTATTTACAAATTTCTAAAAAATAGGATGAGAATAGAATAGAACAATGAAGCAGAGACCTGAATTGAGATCTATGCAGTACAAGTGCCAAATTGGCCAAAAAATTCCATATGCAAAAAGTACAAAATCCACTCAAGATTGCTTCAAATAGATTGAAGATTCAAGAAGTAGACAAAAAATCATGCACTTTCAAAAAAAAATGGCACATGAAAAGGAGTTTATATGTGGCTCAATGGACTCCCAAAAGTTGCAAAATGAGGATTGGAAAGGTACATTGTTGAAAAACTAAAAATTCTAGAAAATCTATCCACCAAAATTAGAAGTCGAGTACATGATTGTGAAGTACATGAAAAATTATCCCAAATAAAAAAAATTGCTCAAAAAAGGAGCTCAAATGAGCAAGATATGGGCCTATGAAGTTGAGCTGCAAAATTGAAAACTCCAACAGAGAGGGGGTCCAAAATCTCAAAAAGCATGTTGATGTCAGTGATCTACGCAATTAAATTTGACATATTCTTGGCCTTCAAAAAAGAATATTCTCCTGGACCAGGAATATGCTACAAACAGAATATTCTCCTTGCAAATGCAGTTAAAATTGACATCTGAGAGGACATCACTGGTCGCTTTCGGCCCGTGAGAATATTCCAAGGAATCTTCAATGCTCAAAATCTTTGTTTGCTGCCAGAATTGAAAATCATCGGATTTTCTTTGAAGCCGGTTTAATATTTGATGACTATCGGTAATGAGGGGCTTCAGGGGCCACGGTCCTAGACCACATGGCCTTTGTTGGTTACCTGGTACCTATAGGTACCAGCAAATTGCAGGTACTCTATAGACAATTTTTTTTTCTTTCCGATTTCTCAATAAAAATTTCTTTACAAAATTTAATAGCCCCAATTTTTTTTTTTTAAATTTCATATAAAAAACAACCAGCATATATAATTTGGTTTGTGAGATTTTTCAATACAAACTTTGCGAAAAAATTTAATGGGATATTTTAAATTTTTCTAATTTTTTTTTTCAAAAAATATAAAAAACCCTAAATAGGTGTTTTTTGATCTAGGGCTTCTGGTGTCGGATTTCGGTGAAACAAAAGGCTATCTTAACTGAAAATGGCCTTCTAAATCTGAACTTGAGGTCATATCTGGTCTAGGATGTACAAAAATATCACTGCTCTTCAGATTTTCCTCTTGACCACTTTCACATGAGCTAAGATCTCCCACCAATGGCTATGCAAAGAACGTCCAACAACTTTGATACCATGTAA
The DNA here is from genome assembly GCA_007258455.2 of Sequoia sempervirens. Taxonomy (NCBI): domain Eukaryota; kingdom Viridiplantae; phylum Streptophyta; class Pinopsida; order Cupressales; family Cupressaceae; genus Sequoia; species Sequoia sempervirens. The sequence continues at coordinate 10,349,737 of VDFB02000017.1, forward strand.
GAACTTATGAAAAGCAATAGTAGGATCAAGAGATCAAATATAGCACAAAAGAGAGAGAAAAGATGAGAGAATATGATAATTGTATTCTCAATATGCATGAAGATGTACCATTACAAGTATGTACAAGGCTTGCTTATAAAGGCAAGCAAGGACACAATAAAGAGCTATGAATGAGACAAGTGTCCCAATCATGTGCAGGGTAGGTAGAGAGAAATAATAGATAATTCCATGAAAGGTGGATCACCCACCTAAAGTGGAATTATCATGCCACAAAAAGTGGAGATAAAAAGGTGATAACTAGATCACACCACAAAGAGTGAAATTTCTCCTACACACACTTCCCTAAGTGTCCAACTCATATCTCTCAATGTATGCACAAACCTAGATGCAAGATGCAAATAAATAGGTGCCACAAGTGGAAACTACAATGATATGCATTCCCTAAGTAAGCTTAAGTAAAGTGTAATAAGTAAAATACTTATTTACACCAACATAAATATATTTCTTATTTGTTTTTGGTTCTCCTTATACCTTCTCTAGTTTTAGGAATCTCCTCAACATCAAGGGTTCTCAATCAGCAAGCTCTCCTCTATGATTTTTTGAGGCTACAATTGCCACTCTCTCCTCCTCAACTTGTGCTATATAAAATCTTGTTCTTTTCCCATTCCCATTTCTCTACTACATTTGAGGACATTCAAATTCCCTATTTATATATTGTCCACATTTGAAACATGTTCCATTGAATCATCTTCCTCTTCCAAAAAAAAATTTTCCTCTAGGGTAATCACCCCTTGGCCATCTCCTTGGGAACTAGGTTTTGATATATTGGCTTCTCCTTTCTTATCTTAATAACCACATCTAGTATTTGACTACCTTCTCACTCTTGAGGATATACCTCTTCCCTTAGATCCATCCTATTTTTGGGAGTTATTTTCATAGGAATTCAATAAAAAATTGTATGGTTATTATACATATGTAATTCTAACCATGCCAGTTTCATCTTTAGTAGAATAACTTAAACCATTAACATACATGGAGATAATGTCCACATCAGCCTCGATATGACCAACCCTAATGTTCAATCTATATAACTCATTTATATAATATTGTACACTCTTCTCCATTTGTTTAAGGTTGTACAACTTCTTGAATATGGTGATTTGATGGTCTTCTAGTGAGAAAATTTCCTTCACACTAGTGACCATTTTCTCCTAGGCTCTAATTTTCTCTTTTCCTTTCTTTTTCTCTCAACTTGTACACAATCCTATGATATAGATTAGTGTAAATTTATCCTTGTAGATATAAACTTTACCATCTTAGGGTATTTAGTGAATTCCAAATAAAAATATTTCTCCACCTTTAAAATCTAGTCTATCAACTACTCTAGATTAAGGGTACTAATATAACTTGGTAGGCCCCCCTACATGTGAGGTTTAATGGTAATATTGGTCATTTCACTTAGAAAAATTCTTTGATAATTGTTGTATCCTCCTTCTAGGTATGTGCAGGATCATGATGGGCCAAAAAGTGGTGATATGATGGGGTTTTGTAGGGTATGTGGTTGACGACTTTTTTTTCACCCAGAATTGACGAAACAAAAAGGGTTTTTAAAAGAGATTATATACTTTCCACCAATATAAATTATGCTTTACTTTGAATTTAAAAATTAATTATTATTTATTTTCTATTTGAATTACAACTAAAGTCCTAATTGATAGGTTGATTGAAAACCATCTATAGCTTTCAAACGGTATCACATTTTTTTAATCTGAAACATGCATCACATTCTATGCTTTGCATACTATAGGATTAAAAAAAAAAAGAATTTCATGATGTTTTGACCAAGTTAAGGTGGTTAGACATATGAGTTTTTTTTTTAAAATTTGTAATAAAAAATCATAATTAATTATTTACTTGGAAAAAATTACAAAAAAATATGCATCACATTGGGACATGAGTCCTCTACTTATATCTAAAATCTTATAAAAAAATATTATCATTTTATTATGGTTAGGGTGGTCAGACAAAAACCTACTTCTTATTTTTTCCCTAAAATTTAAGTACTACTGCATTGTAATTTCAAATTTTCACCAAATAGATTTAAAAAATAAAAATAAACCTAGTAGTTTAGAAATTATATTCAATTTGCTACAAATTCTATTGTTATATATTTTTTAAATAATATAGATAACTTATTCAAATTTTTATGCCATGTTGGATAACTCTTATTTTTTTGAATTTTTTGCCACTTAAGGGCCTATTTTTTCCATGATGATCCTACACATGCCCTTCTTCTTCATTTACTTCTTCCTCATTATCACTCGCATCCTCTATGGGAACTCCTCTATGTTTTTTTGTCTCCATTCCATTCAATCTAGTTGTAATTCCTACGATCCTTTTTACAAGTATTGTGTCCATATCTCATGGAATAGCTCTTTATCCTCTTCGTTTGTGTTCCATATATGTATACCCTCTACATTTTTAGGTTCTACTTCTTCACTCTCCCTACAATAATTTCCTTTAAATCCTAGATTAACATTTCCACAGTCTCAAGGATTTAGACTAGCTTTGATACCACTTGGGGTAGGTCAAGAATGAAGCAATTTTATAAGCTATTGAGTCAACTAGAAAGTAAAACATACATGCATCAAATTTGAATATCCTTATATTAACTTGTAAAAAAAATTGTAATAGAAATATTAAAATATTTAAAGAAAATTATAGTTCAAAACACATTGTGACTTCTTACATTAAAAAAATAGCTTTATAATAAAAATATTTAAATCCAAGATAGGTTCCTTGAAATTCACCTTGAAATCCCCTTCAATTTGCAAACACTCACTAGCTTCCCTCAATTTTACTCTTGTAGAAGAAGTCTCTAAAAAAATTCCTCCAAAAGAGCTCAAGATCCTTATTTATAGCTTACAAACAACATATAGCCAATTTCCTCATCATAGGACACATGGCATGGCCTTGCTAAGCCTTGGGATCCACATCCAACCAATTAAAATCACCATTTTTTCATTTTCTAGAAAAAATTTGCATTACATGGTAGTAGTTGTTGAAATTCAAGAGGTACAAGGATATATCATCTTGACTAGAAATTTCAACAATTAAATGATTTTGAAGGAAATTAAGTATGTTGTAGATTTTTTTGAGGTATTTAAATAATATCCATATTACTTGGAAAATTATATAACTCCCAAATATCTTCAATTGCATAACTTAGACATTTTTTTTTATTGAATCTTCCTTAAAATTGAAAAATGGCATCCAAGACACTAAGAAAATCCCGTAATTGCGTAACTTCATCAATTTTTCTTGGATCTTCACCAAATTTGAAATGCAACATCTCATACACTAAGAAAATCATGTAATTGCATACCTTCTTAATTGTTTCTTGTATCTTCCCAAAATTTGAAATATGTCATCTTGAACACTTCAAAGGTTCTAAAATTGCATAACTTACTCATTTTTTCTTATATCTTCACCAAATTTGAAATGTTACAACCCATTTATCCCCTTTTCAAGGTGAAGTAGTCACTTGTCTATGAACCATCAAACATTATTTGAAACTTGCATCAACCATTGTTGCAAGAAAAGAATTAAGAAAAACAAATAAGAAAAGAAAAGACAAATCTTTTTAGGGGATGTAGGATTGCTCGTGGACTCAAATTCTCCTTCTTCACTTACCTTAGAATTAAAAAAGGGGCATGGTGGAATTTTTCTATCATGAACTAAACTATTAGTGTGCTTCTCATTAACAATATTATAGGCAATGCAACCATTATAAATGGACTTTCCCTTGTCAACATGGTCTTTTTGATGATTATAAACTCCCCCTGAAAACTCACACCTCTTGACATAAAAATTCGATTGACGAAAGGATTATATAGTTTATAAACCTTAATTTATTCACTATAATGAACAAAAATGAGTGATTTAGTTTTTGGATATAATTATTTTTTATTTTGATTAGCTACATGAACATATGCTCAATAACTATTTTTAAAAATAATTAATATTAAACATTTTCTCATACTAGCATTCACAAGTCATCCTATAGAGTGAATTTGTGATACTTCAATTGAGAATATATGTTTATAACAATGAAATTAGTCCAAAAATAATTGCATAATCCCTTGCTATGTATAGACACTAAAATAATTCTTATTATAATATTACTTATATTCAAATTATCTATTATCATTCATAATCCCTTATTAATTATCAATCATTCTATTATCATTATTAATTATTAATTATTAATTAATATAACTATTCATTCTTATTAGTCATTAAATTATGAACGAACTATTCATCTACTTTAAATGAGTTAATAATTTCATAATTAGTTTTTGAAAGTTAAATCACTCATCAAATCATCAACTTACTCATCTAATCTTTCTTTTTTAATGAATTTATAAATTTATTATTATCTTCTCAAGAGTTTCAAATAAAAAAATACTAAATAATATAGCTAATGCACCTCTTCAACTCTTCATCTTTGATGGAATATACAATATCCATCTATTTTAAATTGAAAATATAAAATTTATTATTTTCATTAAAAAATATAAGAAAAATAATTGTGTTCATTGTATAGTTAAAAAGTCATTAATGTTATGTTGTAGAGATGAGTATCCACAATTCATTCAAGTGAAAAATTTACTATTATCTAAGCCAACATTTTTAGAAAAAAATGATAAAGATAAATAATAGAAAATCAATAGGACATCAAGACCAATTTCCTAGAAAAAATAGTACATGATCTAATGAATAGAAAAGTCTTAACAAGAGAAAAATGAAGAAGTTGAGTTTGATCATTATATTTATTTTCTATTTGTAATGAACATAGTATTTTCCATAGACATCATAGACATCAAACTCTCAAAAATTTATACATTATGAAATTGAATTGCAACTAAATTATAATTAATAATAAGTAAAATATGTTACAAATTATTATATGTTATCAATCTATGTTTAAGAATTCATAATTTTATTAAAATAAATAAATTATGTGTTATTAAATAAATGCCACTTTTTTAAAAAACTATTACATGTAAAAAATAACATAAAATTTTTCACAAAATATTCAAACAAAATCTAAAAAAAAGTTAATTCATATTTTGTTTCAATTGTTAAGAGTTTAGTTGAGGTGAGAGACATTAAAAAAATTACTTAAAATAGTTTTTAATGTCTCAATTTGAGATAAGGGAAAAAAAAGGGGGACACGGTATAAAATCATTATCCGCTTTTATCACCATTTATTGAGAAACACGGCATGGTAGAAATCAGTGGTTCTCAACCAACTTTGATCACAACATAGATAACTCACCCCCCTCGCAAGCCTGCGTGACTACCAATGCCAGGCAGGTAAACTAGCGCAAAATCCCATTATATTATGGACCAAAATATTTCTCAAATCTGCGAGTTCGGTGCGAGTTCCCACGAAAATTTGACTGAACGTGGGCTCATTTCTAAAATACAATTTCAAACCAATTCAAGTCTATAACATAATCACATACGCTTGCAAGAGATATAATGTTTTACAAAATTCAAGAACATTAAGATCTTGAGAAAAGGCGAGCTCAAGAACAAAACGGAAAATGAAAGATAGCTCCATTAAAAGATGATTGGTGGGCTCGTCAGGCAGATCTGGAGCATGACTTGCAGATTTTCTTGTCTCGCACTATTTATAGAGCTTTGAGGCCAGTGGAAGACAGAAAGGCGAAAGCAATACAATCTGGACCTGTGGAAGCATAGGGGATTGCAAAGAAAATGGACAAAAATCCGAGGAAATATGGATGTCTATGAGGATAAGGATTGCATGCAAAAATAGCAAGTAATTGGACACAACAAAAATTCAAATATGTCATCAAACTACGAAGCAAATGGACAAAAATCCATAGACTACGAAGCAAATGGACAAGAATCCGAGGAAATATGGATGTCGATGATGATAAGGATTTCATGCAAAAATATTAAGTCATTGGACACAACAAAAATTCAAATCGGTCATCAAACATAAGCTATGCCCAAGGAAAGTTGATATGACACAGCTGTATCATATGGGTAGATTACGATGCTAGATTTAAGTTGATACCAAACGGATGCATGTATGAATGAATACGAGTTAAGGCTGGGCACTTCTTAATGGAGCCCACTGAGAAGCAAACAAAAATTGACAATCTAGGAAGAAGCGCAATCACTGACCACGGGCAATGAAGGAAGTGTTGAGAAGCTAACAGGTTCTTTTATGTGAATAATTTTAATATTTTTATTTTTATTTTTAATTTATTTATGGAAACGAACTGAGAGTTTAGAGCTTAGCTTTTTTTATATTCATCATTTGTGGAGGTCATACTATCCACAGTTCATTGGTGAGAATGAGACATCCATTAAGATTATAGTGAAAATTTTACATAGAAATGCTAATAAGTATGATAAAGATTGATATTTTTGATTCTTTTTACTTTGTGGGATTAGTATGAGTTTTTATAATTTTATAGGTGTACTTTTCTATATTCTTTTGTTTATGGTGTTAAAGTGGTTATGTTTTTGGATCTTGAGATTCATTTTCTCTGTTTTTCATTACACAAATTTATTTATGACAAATATTGTTAGCACCATCTCCAAGAGCTTAAAATGCTTATGCCCTTCATGTAGATTCTTTGGTACACCTTCAAGCCTACCAAATGAAATTTAGAGAATCCTATAATTAGTCTATTCTTCCTAACTCTTTTCTAATTGGTGATCTTATTATTTATGAAAATAAAGACTCTACAAACATGTTCTAAAAGGTAGGTTTAGTCCTAATTGGTTTGGACCTTATGTCATTTATTTTATTTTGACTTAGGCACTTATGGCATGACTATATTGGATGGCTATGAAAGATTCTACCATTGTTATGAATCTTCATGGTTTTTATACATAAAATCATGTTCTACTTCTTCTAGGCTATCTTTTTATGCATTGTACATGTAGGGAAATTTGATTTCAATACACATAATTGATTTGTGGTATAGAAGTTTGATAATGTTATATAATTTTTGCATGATTGTACAAAACTTAATTTTCAGTACATATATTTTCTATAGCTATTTTCTCTTTTTCCCCCATATTCAATACAAAATTATGTCTTTGGACATGACCTCAAGTATTTTGGTCCACATTCCTTTCCATACCTTTTAGTTATTTTCCTCTAACCTAAAATCATGTCTATAAACTATATTCATATCTTTTGTTAAGGTAATCATTTTCATGTCAAGTGTGAAATTAATTAATTATGTAACTTTGTTGTTAATTGGATAATCTAGTTTACATCAATCATGGATATTCTGTATTTTTATACATAACATAAAATACTTGTGTGTATAAATTATCTAATGACATAATCTATTAAATAAATTTTAATTTTAAACATTAGATATTTTCATACAATCATAATCAACATATCCATATAACAAATTAAATACAGGCATAATAACATAATCCTTAAATAAAATTGCATAAAGCATTTGATACTCTAACAAAAATATACATGTTTATATATCTCAAAGTTATGTACATATTACTCATACAAAATATTTGTCCACGACTAAAATAAAATAAAAATCATATACATCCCTAGGTAGTAGCACCTAACACCACAACAAGAATCTATTGATCTTTAGGAGGAGGAGAAGGAAATTCATATGTCTCTTCCTCCATTTAAATCATCAATGTGATCCAAATCACTTTACTTTATATCTCACTTCTTGTTATGTGACTTTTTCGCTAAGAGAAGAAAAAACTATGAAATGCGCATGTGTTGAGCATTCTTATGATAAAAAAAACTTGTGTAGAGCATAATAGTGTGCTATATTTTGAAAGGAATTGTGTTCTCCTAGATTGTTCCATAGTGGCAACCATTACCACTAACACCTTCCTATGGCGAGAGTGGATTTTCCAAGTGTTTCTATTTAGATAAGTATTGAAATTCATTGATATTAAAAGATATGGGTTCATAATATGACTATGATGCTAATCTGATTGGATTATATGGATGTGATATTATATTTACTATGTCTGTTATTTATTTGAGAACCCTTTTCTAGCTTTTAATTATTATAGTTTACATTTCTTTTTTATGCAATTTTTGCACATCATTTTAGTGATATTACATCTTGTAAATTATCTCTACTCTAATATTTTTTCATGGGCTAAAACATAAGTCAAAAGAATGCAAATAAGAAGAAATAAAGTGTTATTAGGAACCAAAAAATGAGTAAAAAAATCCCCATTTTAGGCTAGAAATATGTCATCATGGAGCTTAGCTTACAAACAACATACACATAATAGTTACAATTATTTTTCATTAAATTTGAATTGGGGTGAAATACTTGAACTTCATAGAAGATGACAATAAAAATAAATTCAGTACATCAAAGTGGTAAGTTTGTTTACATTTTAGTGACTTTTTAAGTTTGTTTCACATCTTTATAACCATAAGAATACCTTTATTGACCACTATAACCTATTTTCAATGCTTGATCTAGCCTCATTGATTTCCCATATGTAGTTCCTATTTAAAGAGAAGTATCATCAAATTATTAATCCAATAGATCTATTGAATGCATCTAGCCTTGTTCAACATACATGGGAACATCATCCAAGTATAAATTCTAATGTTTTGATCTATGCATTAGCTCCCATGTAGATGATTGGATTCATCAACATAGATGTTTAGTAGCTCCATAAATTAACTCTAGTTTTCCCTAGGATAAGGAGGACTCCTTGATAATTGTGTTTAATTACAAGTATTATTGGATTTATTTAATCTTAATCTTTTTATATTTCAATTAATATTTTTTCCTACATTTAAATTTTTGTTTTCTTAAAATATTTATAATATTATAGTGGGTCTAAAATAATTTCATAAAAATATTATAAGTTATATAGCTTGCATCCAAAATACTTAGATTTATTATATTGAGTCCAAAATTGAATCAATATGTATCTCTTTCTTTTTGAACTAATTGAAGAAAAAATATCCTTTCAATCTATAATGACTTGGAATTCCTTGGCCAAAGATAATTTGAATCACATTAATTAAGGATCCATAGTTATGTTCAATTTGATTCAAAGGTGTAGACACCATTATTCTATTGTGCATATTTTACAAATTCAATTATGTTACAAGCTTTGAGAAGTTTGAAGTATTAACATGTTTCTTATCTAGTTTAACTATTATAACATATTATTTGGTGTGACATTCTTACTAGGGGGATTGGCTCCTCGGGGAATAAAGTCAAAAGGGATTTCTTGTCTATTATTTCTTTGTCTCATGAAGACAAAAGGATCATTTATCAAGTTTTCCTCATTTAGTTCCTGGGTTTCAAAGGATATTCATGCTTCTTATGTGGACAAAGAGGTAGGTGGGAGTTCCTACATTTAAATTTTTGTTTTCTTAAAATATTTATAGTATTAGAGTGGGTCTGAAATAATTTCATAAAAATATTATAAGTTATATAGCTTGCATCCAACATACTTAGATTTATTATATTGAGTCCAAAATTGAATCAATATGTATCTCTTTCTTTTTCAAACTAATTGAAGAAAAAAATATCCTTTCAATCTATAATGACTTAGAATTCCCCTTGGCCAAAGATAATTTGAATCACATTAATTAAGGATCCATAGTTATGTTCAATTTGATTCAAAGGTGTAGACACCATTATTCTATTGTGCATATTTTACAAATTCAATTATGTTACAAGCTTTGAGAATTTTGAAGTATTAATATTTTTCTTATCTAGTTTAACTATTATAACATATTATTTTGGTGTGACATTGTTACTACGGGGACTGGCTCCTCGGGGAATAAAGTCAAAAGGGATTTCTTGTCTATTATTTCTTTGTCTCATGAAGACAAAAGGATCATTTATCAAGTTGTCCTCATTTAGTTCCTGGGTTTCAAAGGATATTCAGGCTTCTTATGTGGACAAAGAGGTAGGTGGGAGTTCCTTTTTTCCAAGTTTTGGTCACTCCCTTACTGTTAATGTTGCAGCATCTAGATGGCCACTTCTAGCCATGACCTGCTATAATAAATATTTATATAGTTTTCCAGCTATTCTATTTATTGATGGCAAATTGTCTACATGAAGAAGCGCTTCATCTAACATTATTTATATTTAATGATTTACTAAATTAAGGCTGACTTGTATTATTAAGAAACACATATTTTCTTAATAGGTTGACTTCCTTCTTGAAGAGGCATGGACCTTCACCTATTTGTGTATATATACAAGTTGAGGTTCTTTCATTTGATTAATAAATTCATTCATAATTTAGGAAATACTCTTCATCACTACTTGGTGTGAATTCTTATACAAGGTAAATCGAGTTATATGCATGATCAGTTCGGCATTGTTGAAGGCATTGAAGGCTGAGAGTTCATCAACAAATTTTCTATTTATAATCCTGTGTTGCATTATATCTTGGTGCATATTATAGGCCATCATATCGGCCTTTATTCTAAAGGATATCTTATTAGTGATGCAATATATAAGTGATATATTTTTTGCTGGGTTTTTCTCCCTCAAGAGGAGGGTTTTCCCAGGGTATTTGTTGTGTCTTTGTGTCTGATTTTGAATTAATTTTCTGTGCACTTAATCTAATAATTAAAACTAACATGGTATAAGAGTCGGTTTGAAGAAGATTGTGATCAAATCTTTTATTGCAGTGATACTGTCTATTCTCTTTTTCATATCTTCGTTTATCTCTATTTTTAGTCAAGATAGTGAATGGTTTTAAGGTTGAAGATAGAATTGAGGGAGAATCCAAATACACATCATGGAGGTTTAGAAACATGCTCACCTTGGAAGAGAATGACTTGGCTGAGTTTGTGGAAACCAAATTTCCTGAACCAATAGAGGAAAGAGAAGTTGTAGCAGAGAAAGAAAGACATCAAGGCGAAGAAGCTATTGGTTGATTCCATTCAGGATCATATTGTTCTGATTGTCTCCAATTTTAAGATGACAAGAGAGATGTTCAAAACCTTGGAAGAGATGTATGAAATCAACAACACTAGCTGGGCTCTTACACTGAAGCAACAACTACACCATGTGAAGATGGTAGAAGGAGAATCTGTCACTGCTTACTTCATGAAGATTTTTGAATTAAGAGATCATCTCTCTTCTATTGGTCATTTTTTTGATGTGAAAGAGTTGACCATGCTTGCTCTTAATGGTTTTCCTTCATCTTGGGAGTTCTATATTCAAGGAATCAGTGCAAGATTGAAACTTCCCATGTTTGATCATTTGAGGGCAGATTGTATTCAAGAAGAGTCTAGGTTGGCTGTGAGAGGTATTGGTCCAAGCTCTAAGGAAGACATTCATGTTCTTTCTGCTCAATCCTAAAAGGAGAAAGGGAAAGGTGGAAAGAAAGGATATTTCAAAAGGAATAGAGATAAAGGAACTGATGGTGCTCTTACATTCAAGAAGAAGTGGGACCTCTCCAAAGTCCAATGTTTTTGTTGTGACAAGTTTGGTCACTATGCAAAGGATTTCCCCACCAAGCCTAATCAACATGCTTCATTTGTAGATGTGGATGTGATATCTCCTCAGAAGGATTCTAGGGAATTTCTATTCTAAGCCATGGTCCTGTGTTCAAGCCGTGAAGGCTGTGTGCTAATCTACGTGCAAGAAGCAACGTATCATACTATGTCCAGTATGTGCTTCCATCATAATATTTAAAGATATAAGTATTCTTTGTTTGAGTTATATCATTTTTTAGTTAGATCTTGTATTTACTAAAGAGAGATAGTGGCTTCTCTTGAATTATGTTCACTAGCATATGATCCTTTGAAAAAATCATTAATTGCAAGTTATTTAATGTTGGTTGTGAAGATTTATGAGTGTGACTCTGAAATAAAAAGAAAGAGAATTGCAATTTTGATGGTGATTTTTTGGTCACATCAATATCATTCTCTAATGTATGAAGTATGATAGAGCCTTGAACTCTTGGAGAGATTTGGGTTTACATGCTAATTGCATAATGCATTTAAGAAACCTATATTTGTGCAGATTGCTGTGCTGATTTTGGCACTCTCGAGAGGAGTAAAAGTTGGAAGAAAGAGTTGTATCAAAATTATATAAAGATAAGTTCTTTAGCCCTTCATTCTAATATTTTGATATATTTCTCTTATAGGTTGTTTCATTTATGTTTTAATATTGCTCATAAATCATTATGTATTTATACTATAATCTGAGATAGTAAACCTTGTATGATTCTAGCCTTGATATTTCTTTGGATAATTATAAACTATTAGTAATCTCTCTCTAAAATGATTTCTAGACATTTCTAGGAGCAAGAAGGTGGTGAGAGATTTCTTAGTGATGAAAAGCTTGAGGCATCTTGTGAGGAAGTCATGCTGACCAAAGAAATGATCAAGCGTGAAGTCACAACTTGCAGCCATGAGAATGAGTTGGTGACTAGAGGGAGTTCACTTCCAGAAGTCTTCTTTGAAATCTCTAATGTAGGGATCAAGAGGGAGTTTTCTGCTCATTGAGAACAAGTGAAGGTTGTTGTATTGCAAGGCTAGGTGCTAAATCCTTAGAGGATCCCTTTAGCTATTGAGATCATAAATGCTCAAGACTATCTTCTGGATTTGACATTGGTAGCTCCGCAAACCTATTCAGAATAGAGTGATATGGGATGAGGTCAATGAGGACAATCTTGAAATCTCTAAAGTACCAGAGGTGTGCATTGGAAAACATTTATCTAAGGCAAGCGTTGTAGGAAATCTTAGATGATGAGGTTAGAAGGTTGATGCAAGTACTTAAAGATTCAAACTGAGCCTACTATTGATATTTTGAAGAGAATTGGTATGATGGATTGCAAATACATGTCTACACCTATGGAAACCAACTTGCACAAGTTTAAGAAGGCTGCAACTAGTTCAGACTTGGTGGATCCCACGATGCACAGGAAATTGATTGGATCCTTGATGTATCTAGTTAACACTAGACCTGGAATTTGTTATGCAATAAGTGCACTTAGTCAGTGGTCGCACCCACAAAAGGATATAAAACTCACAGAAAATCCTAACCTGGGAATTGCACATTCTAGCAAAAAACAAACATCTTCTTATGGTCGTTCATTTACTTTGTCAAACTAGGGAACGCATACTTGAAATGGAGTGGCACTATATGTGCACTAAGAACTAGTTTCAGTCATGATTTACCAGAAATAAATGTGTGAAACGAATTCTACTTATGCTATAGGAATGTAATGCGAAGCCTTCTAAAATTAATCAAAGCAGAAACCATAACAACTATAACTGAGAAACAAACTATGAACTGGCCTTATGCTATAGGAACAAACACATGGATGGATTCCTGATGCTGCAGGAATAATATAAGACTGAGTTTGCACTGAAACTTCAAGAATGAAATCTAACTTATGATCAATAGAAAATAAACAACTAACGAACTAACTACAGATACTTACTAAGTGGGCCCCCTTAGCAAGCATCAACTAATTATGCAAGAATTGAACTCAAAACTTCATCAGCTTTTATTCATAAACTCAGAATGGTATACATTATTCTGCTCATATGAAAACTAACACAAAACTCTATGTCTTATCATAGTACTAACTCTTACATTTTCTGCTTCTTATTATCATACTAAATTTTACATGCTATCCTTTCTATGCTTGTCATGCTTTCCCATTTGCATAGGAGGAACACTTATTTAAAACAAAAAAGGAACTAACTACCTAACTCTAACAGAGAAAGTCGTGGACATAAATGAATCCTGAAACTGAGGAACAAACTTCTCATAAATTAAAGAATATCCATTCAACCCGATCCAGAGAGAATTAAGCATTCCACTCTTCCTGGATTAATGATCAAAGTTTCTTCACAATGACCCAGACAGAGAGTCTTCATTGGAACAACTTCCTTGATGTTGTGCAGGAAATGGACTTTACTGCAGGGCTGAGATCCGATGCGCTTGACTCATTCATGCTCCCTTGAACAACCTACGATGCACAAGGTGACATAGGTGAAAGAAATCATGCGTGGAAAACAACACGATACATTCATTAATCACATATTAAATCTATCCCATTATTTCAAAAACCATATGCATTATATCAGTCATTCAGGAAGTCAAACAAGGTAATTAGTAAGACACATAGAGATGTTAGGCTACATGAATGTAGGAATGTATTGCTATAGGATACTACCCATTTTTAGATAAAGAGTCTTTAATAAAAGAGTTAAAACATCCATTAGCAATAAAAGTAGAGATATTAAAAGTACATCATGATACTCAAATTATGAGCATATCCTGAGCTCATCTGCCCCCTACTTAACCTGATGATGGTCCACTAGCGTTAAGCTTCCTGGTTGTTTCCCTGAAATCCATAGGAGTAGTATGGATTTTTGGCACAGTCCCAAATTTATAATAGAAACCTTTGAAATTTTGCCATCTTTCATATCTGAGGTTCTCTTTATCTTTATTAACATTTGTAGCTCGACAGGGATAAAGTGGCCACATTAAAATCAGAGATCAAAATTTTATTGGCAACCATAATTTGAACCTCTTTTGAAGACCAAGCTGTATGTACATCTCTGTCCTTGCAAGGGCAGCTTCAAAATTCAGGGGGCTATGTGGTTTAGATTTCCTAAGCCCAACAGTCAATATCTCCTATCTCTTTTCAATTCTAGAAGAGGCAAGCTTCCAAAATAGATACGGTTGGCTTTTTAATTCCCCATACACTTGCTTTCTAACATCAAATATTTTTACTCTTTCTGCTTGATTGTTGAACCCATATGCAACAGTGAGCCAAGTTTTTAGCATTGTGTAAGGATTTGTGCTTTCTAATTGCAATGGTATGGGCTCATCCCTTTCAAATTTTTCATAGGCTTCTAGTTGTCTACCATAATTGGTTTCATTGGTTGCCCATGACATAAGTGACCTCAAATGGATATCACCAATATAAATAAGTGGATTCCACTCTGTTTCAGAGGGACTTATCAATCCATGCAAATAGGAGCCACCTGGTATGCATCATAAAATTCTTTGGATGTATGAATAACATGATCTAAATTCCTTGAAATTCACATTAATTGAAACCAAATAAATTATTCCTTTAGGCACATGGCATAGACTCTAGGAAGTGGTCTACACTCCACAATCTTACTAGTTATTTTCATCATTTCATCCATTTTCTTTTTCATCTCTTGGATTTCCTATTTCTGCCTTTCAATTTCTCTTTTCAGTTTATTCTTCTCTTCCTCCCAAAGACTTTGTTGAATTTTAGTCTTGGCTAAGTGGCAGAAACTCAAGGTTTGAAATGTGACTGGCCTCCATGTGGTCCTAAGGTATTCCAAAAATTCAATCAAAAATGTCTTTTTATATACAACCATGGCTTGACAAGTTGCAGGGGGTAATGAAGCTTCATTGGCCACTTCGAATTGTTCAAGTTGTTCTTCCTGTTGTTGCAGGATGAATTCATGTTGCTGTGCAGGAGGAGATTGTACTTCCTCTGAAATTTTTCTAGCTGCTTTAGCCAAGTCATCAAGACTTGGAATTCCCCTTACATTACTATCATATTGTGCTTCGTCATCTTCCATTGGTTCATTTTGCATTTCCTTAGGCACAATAGGTGGGCTATGTGAAACATTCTCAGGTACATTCTGAGAATCATCATGGTTGTATTCTTCAGACTCCTATGAAATTATTATAACTTTAGGTTAAGCAGACGTTGAGGTGACTTTATGTAGTTTCCTTGTTGAAACTCTTTTTGGAAATGTGGCAGCTGCAGGAGGCACTCTCGTGGCTTTCCTCTTCCTGACTTTCCTAGAGGGTTCAAACTCAATAGAAGAGGATGATAGAGAAACTGTAGTGGCAATAGGTGTTGTTGCAGGAGAGGGACACTGTTGTCTTTGAACATGAGGGTCAGACTCTAGGGTTTGTTCTGCCCTAGATGACTCTTCTACCTTTGTTTTTCCTTTTTCTCTTCTACTAGTAGACCTGGTTTGTACTTTGGTTGAGGGTTCTGATGTGGAGGCTGCAGGAATAGATGTTGTAGGGGCAGGTGTTGCAAGGATTGCTCTAGGCAGCCCTGGAAGTTGTAGACCCTTTTGGGCAACAAATTCTTGCCAATAAAAGGGTGACACATCCCATAGGGAATGCTCAATCAACAATTTAATGAGGGCATGATGGGAAATTTCATTGTCCCTTCCCCTCTGGGTTTCATAGGAACTTTGTTTTAATAGATTTAACAAAAAATTTGGGACATTAACAGCTAACCCACGCCTCATATGGCTCAATAACTTAAAATGGTAAGAATGTAAATAGGAGAAGCGTCCCTCATAGGTTAAATACCTAATTATAAATGCAACATATTTTGAATATGGGAAGGGCAGCGATACTCGTTTGCATCCTTGTTTAGAGACCTCCAAGGGTCCATCAGTTGGTACTGTAAACTTTGCCCTAGTAGAAACAACATCTAAAGAGAAATTTTCCCCTACTGCAGGAAGCCCAGTTACTTCAGCAACTCATTCTTTTGTTACAGCCACTATCAGACCCCATACTAAAGCCTCCCCTTCTGAAAGAGTTCTTAAAAATTCACCAGCAACTTCCTCATTGAAATAATCTAACCTTAGAAAATAGTTTAGCCAACCACAATTATTGAATGCCTGCACTATTTGAGGATTTTGTGTTAAGAGCTCATGAGCTACAGGCTCAGGTCTTACCAATTGACCATCCATATTCACAATTACCTCCGCTGGGATTCCAAAAACTCAAACCTTTTCTGAAAGTTCAAAAGAAAATTCTTTTGCTTTGCTTCTTTTTGCTTCGTTCTATTTTTTTCTGTCCTGCCGTCACTTTCTCTTCTTTTCCATGAATGACTCGAAAGATAATTGCATGTAATTATTTTAGGAACTACTCATATCAAGCAGTTAATGTTGTTTAGATAAAACACGCAGCTATATTTGGAAAGTACAAGAAGAAATAAAAATATCTTATTAGTTGTGACAACAACATAAGAAAAGGTTTGAAATGGATTATCCCGCCCCCTACTTAAAAGTTGACATGTGTCCACACATGGGTGAAAAAGACTGATATGTACATAATAGTTGTTGAATAAATGAAATAAATAAATAATGTGATTAAGAGAATATATTGCGTACCTTTCAATTAATACTCGTATGTGCTAGGAAAATCATAGTGCACCATGAAATGACAGCTGGAATAGAAACCATGAATGATGTGCTATGGCAGGATGGATGACATGGAAGAAAAGAGAATGAATGGTAGTGATGGATGGAAAAATGGAGAATGTAGCATCCTTTAAAAGGAAACCTTTATTATGTGTATGCAACGTGGAATTTAAAGAGATGCTGTAGGAGAAAGACCAAAGCCTTTCACTGTAGGAAGATCAGTGGCCATATTTGAAACAAACTACTATAGAAATTCATCTTTGGATGTTGGCTTATGATACAATCGAATACGGTGTCCATTAACTAGTAGCTTGAATCGAACTGGATCTAGTGTGGCTAACTGCATTGAGCCATTATCAAATACATGTTCTATTTCATAAGGGCCAAGCCAGCATGTGTTTGGTTTACCTTGATTTTCTTTGTACCTGGAATCATAGAGCTGCGCCCAATCACCAGCAGAGAATTGCTTAGTTTGAATATGATTGTCATGCCATTTCTTTCTTTGTTGTTGGATAGTTTTAGTATGCTATAGGGCAGCTTTCCTCATCTCATCCAATGCATTCAGCTATAGTAGGCATTCCTTTTGAGCATCATAGATATCAATTTTAAGCTTGAGAGCAGTCCTCAAGGTTTTATGCTCAAACTCTATTGGCAACATGGCAGTCTTACCATAGAGTAACTCAAAAGGAGTAAACCTTGAAGTTGTTTTCCATGTTGTCCTATAGGCCCAAACTGCTTCAGGAAGGTGACTGCTCCAATCCTTCTATGTAATTGGACTGTCTTTGTAAGGATTGCCTCAATTTCTTTGTTGGTAACTTTTTCCTTACCATTTCCTTGAGGGTGATAGGGGCTAGAATTTTTGTGTCTGATCTTGTAATCATTCATCAATGTAGTAATTAAGTTGGATGTAAACTAAGCTCCTTGATCAGTAAAAAGTTCCCTTGGGACTCCAAACCGAGTAAAAATATGCTCATACAGGAACTCAACAACTTTATTGTCACGGGCATGTGTCATTGATTTCACTTCCACCCACTTGGTTACATAATCAGTACACACCAAAATGTATGATTTTCTATTGGATGGAGGATCAATAGTCCCAAAAAAATCCATGCCTCACTTGTTAAAGGGGTTGACTACCACTTTAGGATTCGAGGGAATTTCATCAAACCTTGTTGGTCTCCCCATGCATTGACATCTGTCACATTTCTTGGTGTAGGCTGTTGCATCTTTGTGTAGTGTAGTCTAATAGTATCATGTATTAAGCACTTTCATAGCTGTTCTCTTGGCTACAAAGTGTCCCCCACATGGCTCATCATGACAGGCATGCAAAATGTCATAGGTTTCATCTTCCCTCACACATCTTCTCATGACTTGGTTAGGTCCTGTATAAAATAAACAATCTACAATCCATAAAAAGTTAAAACTTTTCTCAACTAACAATTTGCTTTCCTTTGGTGAGAAGTGAGCTAGGATATTGTTTGCTGCTAAATAATTTGCAATATCTACATACCATGGAGTTTGAGCAGCAATAGAAAATAGATGTTCATTAGGGAAGCTATCATCAATTACCTCAGGAGTGTCAGGTGTAGGTGTTTGAAGTCTTGACAAGAAATCAGCCACCACATTAGCTTAGTTTGGCTTATCAATAACTGTGATAGCAAATTCCTACAACAATAGGAGCCATCTTGCTAATCTGCCAGATATGGCAGGCTCATTCATGAGGTACCTTATTGCTGCATGATCTGTATGAAAAAATATTTGGTAACCAGTTACATAATGCCTAAACTTGTTCAGGGCATACACAACTACTAGCAATTGTTTCTCTGTGACGGTATAGTTTAATTCAGGGCCTTGAAGATTTTTGCTAATGAAATTTATGGCATGCTCTATGGAATTCTCTTTCTGTCCTAAAACTGCCCCTATGGCATAATCAGAAGCATCTGTGTGTATATGAAAAGGAAGACTCCACTTTAGTCTTTCAAGAATAGGTGCCTGAGTAAGTAAATTCTTAAGCTATAGGAAAGATTTCTCATAGGCTTCAGTCTAGGTAAATTAAGAATCCTTAGTCAATAAAGCATATAATGGACTAGCTATTTTGCTAAAATCTTTGATAAATCTTCTATAATATCCAGCATGTCATAGGAAACTTCTAACATCCTTTTGTTTTGTAGGTGTTGGAAAAGTTAAAATAACTTCTATTTTTGCAGAATCAACCTGAATTCCTGCTTGGGAGACATGATGGCCTAAAACAATTCCCTCTTGCATCATCATAAATCATTTCTCATTATTCAAAGACAAATTCTACTCCTGACATCTTTTCAACACTTTTTCCAAATTGGCTAATGCTTCTTCATAAGTAACTCCATAAGTAGTGAAGTTAGCCATGTAGATTTCCATAGAATCATGAGAAATATCAACAAAAATACTAATCACTACCCTTTGAAATGTTGCAGGTGCATTACACAGCCCAAAAGGTAAGACAGAGTAGGAAAAAGTACCCCATGGACTGATAAAAGTTGTTTTGTCTTGATCTTTAGGGGTGATTCTAATTTGATTATAGCCACTATATCCATCCAAAAAGGAGAAATACTTTTTCCCAGACAATGAGTCTAGTACTGGGTCAATAAATGGCAGTGGAAAGTGGTCATTTTACTTGTTGAGTTCAGCTCCGTGTAGTCTATACAAATTATCCATTTTCCACCTTTTTTAGGGACAATCACCAATGGAGACACCCATTGACTATTTGAAATGGGGTAGATAAAACCAACATCAAACAATTTATGGAGCTCTATTTTAACTATTTCCTTGAGTGTTGGGTTTATCCTTATTTGAGGCTGCCTGACAGGTAAACAATCTTATTTAATGTAGATCCTATGAGTACAAAGTTGAGGATCTATTCCCTTCACAACCCCATAGTCCCATGCAAAAGCTCTGTGTTGTTCTTCCAACATTGTGACTAGGGAAGCTTGATGAGATTGAGGCAGCTTATTATTGATATTCAGATAGCGGCCTGGAGACACTTCTACTTGCTTGATAAGATCATTCATGGAGCCTACTGATAAAGGTGGTGTCTATATTTCATATGGAAGCAAATTATGATAAACTATAGGAGATTCGGGTGACAGGTTTTTAGAATTCAGTTGTTGTAGGAAACACTGCTGAAGACAACTATCTGTAGCAGATGGGCTACTCAAACTAGGGTTGGACTACAAAATGTGTAAAAGTAGGTCATCCTCACTCTGAAGCTGTGAAAACGGATTAGTTTGTAGCATCATTAGTTGAGCCAATGAACTGACTTCTTTAGTTTCCTCTCCTAAATCTGGCCAAATTAGTTGAGAAAAGTCTGGCTAAGGTTGAGCAGGTGGGTATAAAGCCAATTTCTTTCTTGATTGACCACTATAAATTGTCATGTCTCCTAAACAACATCCTATTAAAGCATCAGTTGTAGCTAATCATGGTCTACCTAAGATAATAGGATATCCTCCCAGATTTTTCTTAGTGGACAATATGGTGAAGTCTAGTGGGTTTTCCCAAGACTCAAGGATGACAATAACATCTACCATTCCATCAGACTTTACTATGGAACTATCAGCAAGCTGCAGGAAGGTAGGTGTAGACCGAATGTTTAAGATATTCAAATACTCTATTGTATTCTTGGTCATTACATTCATGGCTACACCAAGGTCAATCAAAACATTCTTTACTATATGGCCATTAATATTTATTTGTACCACAGGACTCCCAAGGTCAGTATATTTTGGAATGACTATCTTCCCCAACATAATATCTGCCAACTGTCCTAGAACATGGATAGTCTGAGGATCCTTTTTCTTTCTTCCTAGTTTATTTAAACATGCCTCTTTAATGGCTTTTCCATAAATTGGGACATCTTGAATGGCTTGAAAAAGAGGAATTTGAATGTGTACATTCTTTAATTGATCCAAAATATCAAAGGTAGGCTCTTCCATAGACTTTGATGTACTAATTTGCAATCTCTGAGGAAAAGGCAGTTTGGCCTAACACTGCAGGATAGGCTCCTTAGAGATAGTATCAGATACAGGTATATGTTCTATAGGTTTAGTAGGTTGTTTAGAGGCAGAATCTAGAATTTTTGTAATTACAGGCAGTTGTGGAGTAGGAAGAGTGGTTCCAGACTTGAGATGGATATCATGAATATCCAGGGCATAAGTTGGATACTGATTGGCTTCTACAAAATACATAGGTTGTTGTTGTTGCTGCTTATTATTAGGATTTGGCAATGGTTGAGTAGGCATAGGAGTTTTTTTTTTAGGGCTAGTATTTGTTGCAGGTGTTGCAGGAGGTGGCATGAGGGCCTAAGGTTGTGGCTGCTGAAGCTGCAGGGAGGCAAGGGATTGGTTCTACCATTGTTGTGGACTTCTCCATTAAGGATTCTACTACCAGTTACCCTGGGGTGGAGTCCATTGTCCTTGTGGTTGCTGCCAACCTGCTTGAGAAGATCTTCATTGAGGACTCTGATAGTTAGGCCAATGAGGTTGAGAAGTATTCCAAGGTGGTGTTGGGCCATATGTAGGTTGCCATTGGTTATTAGAATAAGGATTACCAAAAGTCAAAGAATGTTGAGGCATACCTTGTATTTGAGCCCATGGTCGCCTTTGTACGATGAAGAATACTTGGTCATCATCACTCTCTACCATCTTAAAGTCAGTAGGCAACTTCTTAGCCTCCAGGTTAGCCACCATCTTACATCTACAGTCCCATTTCTTCTATCTGCAATGTGGATAGAACTCCGCCAAGATTGCTTCAGCTTCCTCATGTTTCTTCTAAGATTGCATAGTATCCAACTATGTAGCCATATTGTTTATTATATCTTGTTTGAAATTAGACAACAAATTTGTGATCTCCATCTGTGAAACTCCATTAATAGAAGGCTTTCCCACTGTGGCCTGATGACCTCTACCCTTCTTAACAATTGCTTGAGAGTAGTTGAGACATATTTTCTTGATATCATCCCAAGGCAGTTGGGTTATATCACCTCCTCCCATCAGGTCCAGGGCATCTATACAAGTATCATTGATTCCTCTTAGGAAGAGTAGTTTTTGAGACTCTTCATTGAGAGTATGGTCTGAATTCTTTTTCAGGGAAAACAAGAATCTTGAGATATAGTCTTCCAGACCTCTCATCCTCCTTTTGTTGAATTCTAAATATATCATCTCCCTTACTACCACTCTTACAATATTCCTTGTATTTCTCAAGAAATTTAGTTTGCATGACTGCCCAACTATCAACAACACCTCTTCCTATACTCATGAACCATCTAAGAGCTCCTTCCTTTAAAGTAGAAGGAAACAACTTTAGCCTGTGAGCATCTGAAGTGTAATAATAGCTGGAACAGAGGATATCGAATTCAAACAAGAAAGTGACTGGGTCCTCTCTAACTAGTCCATAGAACTTGGGGAGTAATGAAGAAGGAATATTTTTAGGGTTATCATTATCTTGCTGAGCAATGATGGAAAAATCAAAAGCAGGAGTTCGATTAGGTGGATTTCGTGCCATATTTGCTTGATGGAGTATTAGAGCAAATGGATTTTCTTAAGGTTTTTCATCAGCTAGGTCAAATAGCAACTCAACAAATAGGTTTTCAACAAATGGATTGATATCTTGGTCTCCTTCTTCCTCAAATAGATTATAAGCTGGTTCAGGATTATTATCAATGAATGGAAGGTCAGGGAGGAATCTTCCCAGAGCATCTCTTCTTCTATGCATGGAATAGAATGAATGGTGAATTGAAGGAATTTGAAAATTCTTGAATAACAGACTAAACTACTGCTAACAATGACTTATGAAATGTTCTTAGCTTGACACCATCCCCGGCAATGGCGCAAAAAATGGTCGTGCCCACAAAAGGATATAAAAGTCATGGAAAATCCTAACCTAGGAATTGGACATTCCAGTAGGCAACTAACATCTTCTTAAGGTCATTCATTTACTTTGTCAAACCAAGGAACACATACTTGAAATGGAGCAGCACTATATGTGCACTAAGAACTAGTTTCAGTCACGATTTACCAAAAATAAATGTGTGAAAGGAATTCTACTTATGCTACAAGAATGTAATGCGAAGCCTTCTAAACTTAATCAAAGCAGAAACCATAACAACTATAACTGAGAAACAAACTATGAACTGGCCTTATGCTATAGGAACAAGCACAGGGATGGATTCCCGATGCTGCAAGAACAATATAAGACTGAGTTTGCACTGAAACTTCAAGAATGAAATCTAACTTATGATCAACAAAAAATAAATGACTAACGAACTAACTACAGATACTTACTAAGTGGGACCCCTTAGCAAGCATCAACTAATTATGCAAGAATTGAACTCAAAACTTCATCAGCTTTTATTCATAAACTCAGAATGGTATACATTGTTTTGCTCATATGAAAACTAACACAAAACTCTATCTCTCTCTTATCATAGTACTAACTCTTACATATGTTGGTTCTTATTATCATACTAACTTTTACATGCTATCATTTTTATGCTTGTCATGCTTGCCCACTCGCACAGGAGGTACACTTATTTAAAATAGAAAAGTAACTAACTACCTAACTCTAACAGAGAAAGACATGGAAATAAATGAATCCTGAAACCGAGTAATAGACTTGTCATAAATGAAAACATATCCATTCAACACAATCCAGAGAATTTAGCATTCAACTCTTTCCAGATTAATGATCATTTAAGTTTCTTCCCAACGACCCAGACAAAGAGTCTTCGCTAGAACAACTTCCTTGACGTCGTGTAGGAAATGGACTTTACTGCAGGGCCGAGATCCACTGCACTTGACTCGTTCATTGTCCCTTCAACAACCTGTGATGCACAAGGAAATAGAGGTGAAAGAAAGCATGCATGGAAAACAACACGATACATTCATTAATCACATATCAAATCTATCCCATTATTTCAAAAACCATATGCATTATATCAGTCATTCGAGAAGTCAAACAGGGTAATTAATAAGACACATAGAGATGTTAGGCTGCAAGAGTGTAGGAATGTATTACTATAGGATACTACCCATTTTTAGATAAAGAGTCTTTAATACAAGAGTTAAAACATCCATTAGCAGTAAAAGTGGAGATATTAAAAGTACATTATGATACTCAAATTATGAGCATATCCTGAGCTCATCAGTCAGTTCATGTGTGAACCGAGGGATGTACATCTTGTTGCAGCAAAACATGTCCTAAGATACTTGCATGGGATAGTTGGATATGGGCTGAGATATTCTCCAGGTGTGATCCTAGCGTTGCATGGTTATACGAATTCTATTTCGGCAGGTTGTGTTGTTGACCAAAAGATCACCTTTGGATGTTATTTTAGTTTGGGGTCTGCGATGATCTCCTGATCTAGCAGGAAGAAGTCTTTAGTGGTATTGAGTGCTACAAAGGTCATGTACATCATAGCATGTGTGGTAGTTTGAGAAGCAATGTGGCTTAAAAAACTCCTTACAGGATTGGTTGGACAATCGTTGGAGCTGACTATCATCCATTGTGTTAATTAAACTATGTGGAGCTTTCGTGAGAGAACTAACATGTTGTTAAGGAAAGAATTTCAGTTGAGGTATATCAACACTGATGAGCTGATGACAGATATTCTCACCAAGCCTCTCTCTAGGATAAATTTTGTGTACTTTTGAGATAAGCTTGGTATGGTGGAGAATCCATCCTTAACTAAGAAAGAGTTTCAGTATCAGTGATCCTCTTTAATGAGTTCTTCTTTGTGAGAGAATTTTGAGGTGAAATCCCTTGATTAATGAGTTCTTCTCTCTGAGAGAAGTTTGAGGTTGAATCCCTTGATTAATGAGTTCTTCTCTGTAAGAGAAGTTCGTAGTGAAATCGCTTGATTCCACCCTCTAGGAGAGCCATGGTGGATGTCATGTGTGTGTCTCCATGACAACATCACATGAGAGAGTCTGTGATGGTTCCTCTTGTACTTGTGTTTTCATCCTCTGGGAGAGCCATGGTGAAAGTCATGTTGAGGTGACAACATCACGCAAGTGATGAACACTTGTACATACCATACATGGTTGTAGCCATTATGATTGATATCATGATGAGGTGATATTGTTTCTTTTCCACATATGGTTGTAACCATTGTGGTTCACATCATGATGAGGTGATATGTCTTGTACAGTTGGATGTACTCCTCCCTAGCTAAGAGGGAGTGCTGATGTTGCAACATCTGGATGACCACTTCTAGCCATGACCTACTATAATAAATATTTGTATAGCATGTCGGCTATTCCATTTATTGATGGAGAATTTTCTACATGAAGAAGCGCTTCATCTAACATTATTTATATTTAATGATTAATTATTAATTAATGGCTAAATTTATGAAGAGACATGATTTACTAAATAAAGGTTGAATTCTATTATTAAGAAACACGTCTTTTCTTAATAGGCCGATTTCCTTCTTGAAGAGGAATGAACCTTCACCTATTTTTGTATATATACAAGTTGAGGTTATTTCATTTCATCAATAAACTCATTCATAATTCAGGCAATACTCTTCATCACTACTTGGTGTGAATTCTTGTACAAGGCAGATCAAGTTATATGCAAGATCAGTTCGACATTGTTGGAGGTTGTTGAAGTCTGAGATTTCATCAACCAATTGTCTATTTATAATTTTGTGTTGCATTATATCTTGGTGCATATTATAGGACATCATATCAGCCTCTATTGTAAAGGAGATCTTATTTGTGATTCAATATATAAGTGATATATTTGTTGTTGGGTTTTTCTCCCTCAAGAGGAGGGTTTTCCCAGGGTATATGTTGTGTCTTTGTGTCTGATTTTGAATTAATTTTCTGTGCACTTAATCTAATCATTAAAACTAACACTTACTACCTTTAATATTCATTGTGAAGTGAATGGCCTAGAAATTAGTTTTCTAGATGAGGTATTTGATGAGGTCATTATGGGTTTGCAATTGTCCCTCATGATAAAATGTTTTCCTTACCACCCCACTATTTATTAGGTTTATAAATGGATACATCTCAATTTTTAAAAGCGAGGGGTAAATGTCAGTGCTATGTCTAATGGGCTATTTCTATTAATTTATTTAACTTGGAAGATATGATAAACATTCTTACAAGAGGCCCATGGGACCTATATAAAAAATTCTAAATTTCCTTTCCCCGTGTAAGTGGAAATCGAGGTAGGACCCGACTAATGATTTGGGTGTGGCTACCCCCACTTGGATTAGGCTTCTTCGCCTCCGTTTAGAGTTTTGGAACCATAAGAATATTCAAGGAATTGTTAATTCCTTTGGTAGCCTACTTGCTATTGATAAGGTGATAGCTCAAAAATATCAACTAGCTTTTTCTAGATTATGTGTTAATGTGGTTATAAATTCTATTCTACCTTCTACTACAACCTTAAAATCTAAGTTCAAAACCTAGACCCAAGATATTAAGTATGAGAGGGCTAGTCTCTTTCTCCAAATATGTGGTAATTTTTTCCACACTTTTCATGAATGTAAAAGGCATGTGAATCAGAAAGATAAAGTTGTTCTAGCCTTTGATTCTCCTT
Organism: Sequoia sempervirens; assembly: GCA_007258455.2. Lineage (NCBI taxonomy): Eukaryota > Viridiplantae > Streptophyta > Pinopsida > Cupressales > Cupressaceae > Sequoia > Sequoia sempervirens. The sequence goes on from VDFB02000017.1 coordinate 10,376,543, forward strand.
CTCCTAAAAAAATAGTCTTGTAGGGGCCCAAAATATGAAGCTAAAGTTCCCTCATAAGAATGGGGATGTGGTAATTTTCCTATCAAAAGACATAAGAGAACCTACCAATGGTGGTCTTGTAGGAACAAAAATGATGGAGATGAAATCCTCTCAGATGAATGAAGCACCAACTCTATCTTTGAAAAAATATGTAAGTGTAGATGTTGGTTCAAAGAAAAATGATCCTAAAATTATGGTTTCTTCACCTTCTCCTATTGTATGTGATGTTTACCACTTAATAGAAGTAGCTACACCCTATGAGTCCCCTAAAGGCTCAAAGTTGGATACTAGCAAGAATTTATGCATTTCTTTAGATGGTGAGGGAATTCTTTCTCCAAGCAACCCCAATAAAAGGATCTAGGGTTCATTGGAAATTTTTGGATTTAAGGAATTGGATTCATCCTTGCCAGTGCAGGATGAACTTGAAGAGAATCCCTTGGTCCAAGTGAGTGAAAAAAATAAAAAAGAAGAAAAAAATATATATGTATTGACCAAAAGGTGGGATGATTAAATAATAAAGATGTAAGATTTAGTGATACATCTAGGAAAATTGCCTTAGGAAAATAGAGGACCCTTGAGGGTCTCTCCAACTGGCCTAAACCTAAATAGTGAAGTTGGGGAGAATTCTCCCCTTGGGTCATTATTGTTCGACTATAGGTTGTTGGTTAATCATTATGAAGATTATGACATCGAATATTAGAGGGATACATAGTCATTTAAAGAAACATGTTTTGAAGTGTAGTATAATCAATTTGAAGGTTGTTATCCTCCTTACCTAGGAAACTAAAATGTAGGAGACTTTTGAAAAGGTTGTTTAAAACATTTGGCCAAGGGAAGAGTTTTGTGTTATTAATGCTGATGGAGCCTCTATGGACTTGTACATTCTATGGAGCCTAGAAATAATATATGGATCTCAAGGATGTATTAGTAAGAATTATCTAGAAACTAAATATTTTCAAAGTAGGAAGGAAAATCTTTAAGTGGATTTTCCTTAACATTTACGCCCCAAATACTAGGTTGACAAGAAATCAACTTTGGAATTCACTATTGGGAATATTGTCAAAATACTCAAGGGTGTGATGGATGCTTGTGGGGAACTTCAACACCCTACTCTATCCTTCAAATAAGCTAGGTGGGTTGGAGGATTTCATGGATAACATGTTAGAATTTTTTGATTTTATTGTTGTTAATGGTCTCCTAGATGATCACCTTACTGGCTCCAAGTTTACCTAGTAAAACATAAGTTATGATAGCTACCATATTATTGGTTAATCTTGATAGAGTGTTGATTTTTAGGGATTGGGATATTCTTGCTAAGCTAAATATTTCTACCTAAACCACAATTTTTTGTGGGTAGACACTCTTGCACTTCTAGGGTTTTGCACCCAAAAGGAGAAAGGTAACCCATAAAAACTTGGTGGTTCACTCAAGAATAATGCTAATATGACTAAAATATGTCTAAATGGAATGCTCTAAGTGCAAATAATTGATAAAAGTAATGAATTATTAATGCAAAACCAATTAAATGCAAAAAATTTGAAAACACAACGTGATATGCAAAATGACCTAAGAATGTGAATAAATTATAACAAAAATGGATAAGAATAGAGAGGTGCAGCTAGAAATTGGAATGTGATGCAAAGAGGCTCTGGAATCCTACAAAATTCGTTGTTGAATCCAATTGGGACACTTATGCCAAGCTGGGCAACTTAGTCCTATTTTAGGGAGATTATGCTTGATCAGGTTTCAGCCAAAAGGATATCCAAAACTGCAGAAAACACTTTTCAGGCCTGGCAATGGGACTAATTCACCACTAGTGGTGACTTAGTCCACCTTCATCTTTCAAATTTTTTGAAGATACAATCTATAGCTCTTGGTTTGCTTTTTGGTTCCTAATAGGTGTCCAGATCTGAATCTACAAAATTCAGTCTATAGGTGATCTCCAAGCTTCTTTTAGGGTTTTGTTGAATTTGAATGACCTTGATGAAATGATGACAACTTTTAACACCTTTCTCTTTGAAAAATATACATACAAGACCTGCAAAATAAACATGAAAAGAAGGGAAAGAGGTTTAAGGGTTAGTGAATAGGGTTTTACCTTGGTGAAACCCCAATTTGGTAATTCAACCCTTGAAAATGAAATGAAATGGAAAGATAATGATGAATGAACAACATGCAATGCTACAACTCACCAAACCCTTGATGTAGAAATCTGAAAATATGCAAGTAGAAGCTCCAATGAATGTAGAATTGATAGTGCCCACAATGCTTGAGAATGATAAATTAGGGTATTAAGGAAATTAGGAGATTAGAAGATGAAAAATGAGGGAAAAACCCTTTATTCACCCTTGATTATACAAAATTTCCCAAAAATACCACATCACAGGCTAACCTCAAGGTTTAGAAAATAATATCCTGCCATAATTTTGAAGTAATTTTGATTTTTGTGCAAAGTGGGACTAAGTTGCCCCTAGTGGTGACCTGGTGCCCATAAGGAAATTTTAATGGGTGTCAGGAATTAAAGTGTATTTAATGATGTTTAATCAGATTATTCTCTAAAACAAACTTAAGTAGGGCCTGCAAGTGTATAAGGGGTCATTTAAACATATGAAAGGGTAAATTATTGATGACAAGCTTAGAAAAGAATGAAAGTTTGTTATAACTCTTTACAACACTTTGAAAAAAGGCTTGGTAAGTTATAAAAATAGGTTATTTAAGTGAATTATAATAAATGTAAGAGTTATTCATGAACTCGAGCACCCAGGATCACCTGCAAAATGAAGATAAACCTTCCACATGAGAGCAGCAAGAGATAAAATGCAGGAATATAGTGCAATAACAAAATGATGTTATTATCACACACTAAATGATATAATATTCCTCAACTCTCCTTTGAATTGATTGAGTTAATATGAACTCATCTTGACTAGATAGGAGGGAGAGGTGAGTGCTGATTATATAGCACAATATGGGAAAATAATTCCAAGAGGGGTAATAACTCCCAAATAACCAAATTAGGTGGGAGTTATGCCTACTTGGAAAATGCCAAATAGGTGGCATAACCTACTCAGAAAGAGACAAATGAGTGGTTTTGTGAGGTGGCATATAAGGCCAAAAGAGGGTGTGAAACTCAACCACCTAAGTGTGAGTGGGAGCAACACATGTAACCGATGGATTATGCCATGTGTCCTCACATAAACCACATCTCCTATAACCTAAGGTATGCTTAATAATGTGTAGGAAAAATATTAAAAAACCTACACTAACACCCCCCCTTAAGCATAGCTTAGGTGGGTGAGAAGACACAAAGATGCAAATATGGGTCCCGGCTACTAGGCCATGTTAGGTACCCATGTACAAAATACTTTCTCACAAATGAAGTAAAGGAGAAAACCCAGTGGGACAAAACTCCTCCCCAAAAGAGAGAAAAGAAAACAAGTTTCCCAACACAAGAAGAATCCCATGCAAGGAAGAAGTCCCCTCCAAAATAGAAAGGATAGGAAAGACCATGTAGTCTTCCCCAAAGTAGTCAACTATGCCAATGGTTGAAGCTCGAAACTGAATGTAGAACATGGTCCATGATCGTTGAACAATGTTCCTCCCCTTAGGAAGAAACAAAACCAAAGGTGTATGAAGAATGTCTTCCCATTCCTTGAAATGAATATGAGGGAAGAAAGCTCAAAATGTATGAAGTCTCTGAAAACTGCTCATCTGTCTCCACGTCGATGCCGAAAGTTGCCACCACCAACTCGGGTGTTATAGGCCACACTGATGAAGATGACAATCCAAAACCTAGTAGAGATGTGTGTAGAACAAAATCCAAAGACTCAACTACCTCCTCTGAAAACAAAGATGCCTCCTCCAAATGCTGCTCAAAAGTATCCACACTCATGTCAAACTGTGATGAATGATCATGTGGAGAATGAACAAGAGGATCCACACGTTCCTCCATAACAACTGAAGAAGAATCAACTTCATCAAAGAGAAGATGGATGTCATGAATAGTGTCTCCCAAGTCTAAAATATGAGACTCTATGAACAAACCTGCAATGTCTGTCAAGTAGTCATCCCAAGCAACTATATCTGGAAGACGATGTTGATCCTGTTGCACTGAATCACAAGTAGGAATGAAAGTAACACAAGTATCTTCAGAAGCAACAATCGTTAGAGGAGAAGGAATGTAAGGCTCAATAACTGGATCTGATGTGAGAATACCAAGATTCAAATAGCCAAAATTCTCCTCAAAATCAAATGTCACACAAGGAGTGTGATCAATAGCCAAAGGATCAGAACCATCATCAGGTGCAAAGTCTGAAAAGGTATACAACCGAGATTCATTATCAACTATCCCAGTAGCAATTATCTCTGTGCTCTCCAAATCTCTGATGATAACTGAATCAGGTGTGAATTCCACAGTCTTGCCTGCTCCACCATGAGTGATCTGATAGATGGAAAGAAGATTGTTTGTCAAGTGAGGTACACACAAAACATCATTGAAGGTTCCATCCCCAATATCAACAGAACCCTTCCCAATTACACTCATGTAAGTGTTGTTGCCCATCAGAATAGGTGGCATAGCACAAGGCTCAAAAGAAGAGAACATAGACTGTGAAGAAGCCATATGATGAGAAGCTCCAGAATCTAGGAGCCATTTCCCTGATTCATGACTTGTAGAAGCACAAAGAGCTTTACCTTTATTTTTCTTAGACTCAGAAGCAAATTCTGCATGACCTTTATCCTTACTAGATCCTGACTGTTTGGAATGTGAAGAAGAAGAAGTAGACTCAGACATTCTAGAAGGTAGATCAATGTTGTTCTTCTTAAGAAGATGTTTCAGTTCATCAATATCCTTCTTATAACAAGAATGTTCTTCATGTCCAATCCTCTTGCAATATGAACAAGTAGACTTCTCCTTCTTAGATGAGTCCTCCCTTGTAGAGGATTTGTGTTGTGCTTGATCTGTGTGTGGATTTTTCTTAGATTTCTTTTGTTTCTTGTCAGATTGTCCTAACTCTTTCTGTCCCTTAGGCTGACTAGCCAACAAGGCTTGATTCTGTGATGGCTTTATGAGACCCATAGAAAGAAGCTTTTGTTGTTCATGCATTAACATCTCAGAAAAAGATGCAAATGAAGGCATAGTGTATGCAGATCCCATAGTCAGTCTATGAGTATGAAAGCTAGAAACAAAAGCTGCAAATTCAGGACCAAGTTTATTCAGTGTATTATAGATTAATTGAATGTCCTTTTTATCAATACCACAAGCTTTACATTGTGCTCTCAGATCATTGACCTTAGTAATATAATCCTGGATGTTGCCAAAGTTCTTTGGATCAAGGCTCATCAATTCATTTTCAATCTGATAGCCTTTGACTTCATCTGTTGTACCATACAAAGATTTTAACTTTTCCCAAGCATCATGTGAATTTGTACAAGATTCAATCTGAAACATAAGATCAAGGGAAACAAAGCTACGAAGACATCCAAGAGCTTTTGTATGTTCAAGCATCCATTTTATCTTTTCCTTATCATCTTCAGGTTCAGCTACCTTGTTTTCAACATATGGAGTATACCCAAGTTGCATTAAGGCATTCCATGCATGTTGATGCCATGTTGCATAATTATAAGGTGTTAGCAAAGGAACCTTAGAATGATCCATGTGTGAAGGAAAAGAAAAGCACAAGTGAACAGATCAAAAAACACACACACACAAAGAGAGACCCCCCCTTTTTCACTCAATCAAGAATCCCCCCCAACAAAAAATAATTTGGCACTTTATAAATCAGTGCGTTTACAATGCTGGAGTTGTTTTCCAGAGTTTTACAAATGTCTAAAATAGACCCAAATACTGAAAGTACAATCAAATCTCAGAATTAGAACCTCAAAATAGCACCAATGTGTAGTGCTCAAAAAAATATTCACTTTCAAAAAAAGAATCACCTCAATACGAGGTCGTATGTGAAAGTTACATCAATTTGAAGTTAAAAAAATGAGAATTGTCCTTCAGATCTGCTGATAAAACTGATTTTCTGGAAAATCCGGATCACTTGAGAAAAAATGGATCACACCACTGCAAAGCCTGTGAAATTCTACCCCAAATCAAAAAAAAATTCTCTGAAAAAAGAGCTTGTATGACTGAATTATGGCCCTCCAAAGATTGACTGCAAAATCAAAAATGCAATTGGAGAGGGGGTCTGCAGAAATGTTCTGATTTAGATTCTGCAAAATATGTAACCTGTATGCAGAAACTAGCAACAACCCAGATGGTTTTTTTTTAAGACAAGCAAAGGCATGTTGCAACCTGCAATATTGATTAAACACTCACAAATCTCTCAAATTTGAGAAGGGGCTTGCAGATCTGACGCTCTGATACCATGTAAGAGTTGTTGATGAACTCGAGCACCCAGGATCACCTGCAAAACCAAGATAAACCTTCCACACGAGAGCAGCAAGAGATAAAATGCAGGAATATAGTGCAATAACAAAATGATGTTATTATCACACACTAAATGATACAATATGCCTCAACTCTCCTTTGAATTGATTGAGTTAATATGAACTCATCTTGACTAGATAGGAGGGAGAGGTGAGTGCTGATTATATAGCACAATATGGGAAAATAATTCCAAGTGGGGTAATAACTCCCAAATAACCAAATTAGGTGGGAGTTATGCCTACTTGGAAAATGCCAAATAGGTAGCATAACCTACTCAGAAAGAGACAAATGAGTGGTTTTGTGAGGTGGCATATAAGGCCAAAAGAGGGTGTGAAACTCAACCACCTAAGTGTGAGTGGGAGTAACACATGTAACCAATGAATTACACCATGTGTCCTCACATAAACCACATCTCCTATAACCTAAGGTATGCTTAATAATGTGTAGGAAAAATATTAGAAAACCTACACTAACAATAACAAGGTCCTAGAAAATTGTGAAAGTGGGTTACAACACTTCACAACACTTTTACAATACACCACAAAGTTCTTATTGATTCTCAAGGGTCGAAGACCTAATGTGAATGTGTTGACCACATTACAACATTAAACATAGGAAAAAATAGGCCAACATCCATAAGAAAGACCCAAATGAGTGTAAAAACGTCCAAAGATACATTTTTTTGCAACACACTTCCCTTCCCAAATTGACTTCTTACCATAGTGCTCTAATTGTAAATAGCGAAGATCAAAGAAATCTTGGCCCCTACCCCTTTAAGTATGATATTATGTGGAACCAACATCTTGATTTTAAGGATTTGATTCCACTATGATGTAATAAACCTTTTCATGGTATGCCAATGCTTTTATTAGCTCAAAAGCTTAAAAGAATCAAGTCTAATGTGGTAGAAGGTTTGAATAAAGATTCTTTTGGTAATATATTTTACACAAAGTAGAACATCCTTATCAATCTTAAAGATATTCAACAACAGATGGAAAAATGGGTTGTAGATGAAGACACTTCTATAAGAGAAAGGTAGTTGAGGGATGAATGACTCTGGAATGCAAAAATGAAGGAATTTTTTTGGAAACAAAAATCAAGAATCCAATGGATCCAAGAAGGTGATAAGAATACAAAATTCTTCCAACAATCTACCTTAAAAAATAGAAGGAAAAACATTATTTCTATTATTGATGAAAATGGTGAGTTACTATCTAAGGATGAAGACATTGAAAATGGGGTTATATCCCTCTTTAAACTTTTGGTGGTGATCCTATTTCCCTTCAGTCTATCTTGTTCTCTACTTAATGTCATCCCTAGGGAAATTTCAAAAAGTGATATTTAGGATCTTAGAAAAGAAATATTGATTTAGGAGGTTAAATAAATTGTTTTCTCCTTTGGATCTTATAAAGTGCCTAGCCCTAATGGTTTCTTGCAAGTTTCTTCTTCTAGGACTTTTGGGATATCATGCCCTCGAATATTCTTAATGCAGCTAGTGATTTTTTAGATTAGGAAGGCTCGTTCATCAGCTTAATGCTACATTCTTTATTTTAATTCGGAAAAAGAAGAGGTGGTTTCCATTTTTGACTATCAACCAACAATATTATGTAATATGGTGTACAACTTTTTTCCTAAGATCATTCCCAATAGGCTAAAAGTTATTCTTGATAAAATTATCTCAATCAACCAAAACGGCTTTGTTCTTGGAAGAAAGATCCTTGAATCTTAATGCTTCTATTGTTTCACATGAGTGCATTCCCTTAGTGGAATACTCCATAAAGCCAAGAATGGTCCTCAAGCTATACATTTCAAAGGGTTATGATAGAGTGGAATGGTGTTTGTTGTTTGTATTTTAGAGAAATTTGGTTTTGGAGGAAAAATTCTAAAATTGATAAAAGAATGTGTGTTTACTCCTAGATACTGTCATAATTAATGGTATTCCCAACAACCTCTTATCATGTGGGAGAGGTCTAAGACAAGGTGATCCCATCTTCCTATATTTATTCATAATTGTGGTTGAAGTCCTGGGTCATAAACTATAGAAGTATCTCGACAAAGGATTGTTTAAAGGAATTAGAGTAGCTTCATCCCCCCTAGCTTCAGACTAGTATTTTGTCGATGATACCATTTTATTTGGTGTGCCTTCTATGGTTGAAGCATCCGAATGGAACTCCATACTTCAGAGCTATGCCTCAGCTTCATGATAACATATAAACTACTGTAGACATACGAAATTAACATCATTCACATTCATCTACTCATTAAATATATCAAGTTCTTTAAATCCACTCATCAAATAAATCAAGTCATTTTAATTCAATCTCTAAGGATCATCCATTTAAATTGAATACATTAACGTTATTTAATTTAAGCCTATCATTACCCCATTTGATTAAATAAATCAACTTTAATCACATCCTAATATTCCATCTTTTATAAATCATCTCCTAAGTTCATATCCTTCAAATTAATTAACCTTTATCTCACATCATCCTTTTAATGAAATAAACCAAACTTTATTTAATTAAATCCAAAATTCATATTCCTCCCTTTCTGATTAAAATAAATCCAAATAGTCAAATGGGTGAAAACACCTAATCATCATCTTAAGTTAATCAAACTATGATTAATATAATCTAATCACCCATCACATCCTCTAGCTTTTCCCACTTGTGCAAATAAATCAATTTATTTATTTATTAAATTCCTCATTTTCCCTCAACAAGGCATCTTTGGAGAATACTCCTCAAGTTTGAATTTGAAAACAAATTGACTTGTCCCTTCCAACATGGAAATAAATCCCATCTTACATGTCCCCCACTTGGCATTTAAGTCTCTTTTTCTCCATCCAACAAGAAAAATTTTAATTTGAAAAGGCCAACCAATCTCATTTATTGGTACATTGACCAAAACTTGCACATCCTCCATCCACTCACAAGGTGACAAGTGGCTCTTTCTTATTGGCCAAATATTTATCCCACATTTCTCTGTCTTGGGCACTCTTAGCATTTGAGATTATATAATAGAAGGCTTATTCTTCAAAAATCCATCCACAACCTTCATGCAAAGTTACTCTCTTCAAGTGAGAGCTAATTTTGTCCATTTCACTCCATCTTCAAGGAATCTATCATTAAGCTTGGCAAGGATTGGGAAAGGGTCACTTTGCACAAGTGACACCAATCCACTATGGAATAGGTATAGATCATGCTTCTTTCATGTTTTCAATTAGTTTGCTTATAAGGCATAATGTATTATTTTATAAGAGTACTTGTAGATGTGCATGGCTTGAACTAGCCCATTGCTAATATGTGTTTGAGGATTGTGTTGTTTGCAGATTTACTGTGCACACAAATGGCGCAAGAAGGAGGGCTCACTGTACATAGTCATTGTTGGATCCTTAGCATTGTAATAATTTATTGTGGATCATTCTAGAGAAAGTAAAGTGTGCATTTCCCGGTCCTGGATCTATGCATTTCCCCTGCATTTTTTTTCTTTTGTAACTTCAGCCTTGATTTGAAAATATTGATCTAGTGGCTATCATATTTTCCAGGGACATTTTCTAGGTATCTCTCTAGCTATTTCTTTTATTTGAGGGTGTGATTTAATTCGTGATGGCTATAGGAGGCACGCTTTTAAGAGGCACACATTCCATTGGTAAGGCATAGTAAAGTATTTTTTGGCATGAATTTTATTTGCAAGACCAATTAGTTGCTCTAGGTCGCAAGTGCTAATGGAGAGGGGACGTTTTTTTTTTATGTGAGGGTATGTGCAGGATTATGATGGGCCAAAAAGCGGCGATATGATGGGTATTTGTAGGGTATGTGGCTGACAAATTTTTTTCACCCATAATTGATGAAATGAAAAGGGTTTTTAAAGGATATTCTTAGCTTTCCACCAATATAAATTATGTTTTACTTTGAATTTAATAAATAATTATTATTCATTTTCTATTTGAACTATGACTAAAGTCTTGATTGATAGGCTGATTGAAAAAAAAGTATAACTTTCAAATGGTATCACATTTTTGGAATCCAAAACATGCATCGAATTCTATGTTTTGTATACTATAGGATTAAAAAAAGAAAAATTGAATTTCATGAAGTTTTGACCAAGTTAAGTTGGTCAGACATACAAGTTTTTATATTTTTTAAAAGTTGTAATAAAAAAATCATAATTAATTATTTACTTGGAAAAAAATTACAAAACAATATGCATCACATCAGCATGAGTCCTCTACTATGTGGAAAATATTATAAAAATATTCTCATTTATTGTGGTTAGGGTGGTTGAGCAGACACCTAGTTCTTATTTTTCCCTCAAATTTAAAAGTACTATTGCATTGAAATTTCAAATTTTCACCAAATAGATTTTCTTTTTAAAATAAACCTAGTAGTTTAGAAACTAAATTCAATTTTCTAAAAATTCTATTCTTACATATTTTTTAAATAATATAGATAACTTATTCAAATTTTTACGTCGAGTTGCCTAACTCTGATTTTTCTAAATTTTTTGCCACTTAAGGGCTTATTTTTTTCATGATGTTCCTGGACATACCTATGAGTGGTGATTATATCTTTTGTAGGTGCATTTTCTTTCCATATTCATTAAGACACAACCATCATGTCAAATATTTTCTTAGTAATTGTGTTGTTAGCCTACTTTATGTCGCCGCTCCTTGTATTTCCTTGCCATCATATACTCAATGCATATGTTGGATTTAGATATATGCATTAATCAAATTGCTATGAAAGTTGGAGAGATTTGAACAAAAATATTAAAAAATCTCTACATTGTAAAGGAGTTTGTCATTTACTATTCAAAGGAGGATTTTGAAGTAAATCTAGAAAAGGATCTGCTATGCACCAATGGGCATTCTCCTAGAGTTTTTGTTTTTGATGTCAGGGCTTATTAAATACTGAAGAGATATACCATCTACCATATTTGACTGCTATAGACACAATCATTCGATGTTTGAATGATGGACTAATTAGTTCATTTAACATTTGATTATTTCTTTGAAGGATGCTATCTATGAGCACATGCCTTCTAAAAGACCTCTAATGCATATTTGTTGGTCTAAAATTTGTTGTTCATTTCATTTAACCATTGTCTAGGACCAATGTCCCTTCTTGAAGCATTTCATGATGGAAATACAATGTGTTAGAAAGGTGCTTATCTCTGTAGTCAATGACTTTTGTTGTTCTTGACTTAAAGCCTGTCGATAACTTCTCAAGACTGCATCAATCCTCCTGCTGTCAATCGCCTCATTCTAAGTTTCCAAGTTTACTCATTCAATATGTGATTTTATGTCCTAACTTTTGAATTTGATCGTGCTATCATTAATGATAATGCAGTATAATTTAGAAAGTCTTTGGGTCTTTTTTCAATGTTGAGATCTTCCCATGCCCTATTAGCACATTTCTAACCTATCCATTGGTACTTCTTCTGATCTGCAATAGATTGTTGAAAATTAAGGATGTGTGTCAATTTCATGCATGGTACCTCTTATTTCATGAGTGCACAGTAAAATCCATGTGCCTTATTCATGCTTCCCCATCTTGAATATATATCTATTAACATTTGACAAAATTTCTGCATACTTTATGTTTCGATGGATGTCCTCTTCCTTTCACTAAGCTTCATTTGTAGGATGTTGCACACAGGTTGGGAACTCAACTTTACACCTACCAAATGCATTTTTTTGAATTTATAGATCATTAATGCATAAACCAGGCCCGTAAAATGTTCAGGGAGGGAACTTACATGACAATGGATTACATTTTTTCATGAGCACGTAGGGAAGAATTCTCTTTATTGCTTGTAGGTTTCAAAAGGGTGTTAGGTTTCTCCAAATATGTTTTGTTGTTTCATATTTAATGCTTGAAATTTAAAAGTTTGATGATTTAAAATTTGGAGGGAATTAGATCTCTCAAGTATGAGGATGGCAAAAGGAGGTATCCAATGTGGTTAGAATATGATTTTTTTTTTTATGATTTCCCTGCCACACGATTGATTCTTTTGAAGGATTTATTCTTTTGGGGTTGACTTGTTGATACAATTTATTGGATTTCAAAATTTAAGTTATAAATTGTCACATTATTATGGTTATTTTGAGATAGTCAATATTTGAGATTATGATGATGCTTTTGAAAGGTCTATTCTTTATGGATGATTTATTGACTCAATACCTCTAGTGATGTAGATTATGATAAGGGAAAGAATGGGTCTAACAAGTGTGATGCCTTCTCAAATGGAATCATTAATGATTTACTTATAAATACTCATTTTATTATCATAATCAACATTTGGGATCATGTTATTCTTTGAAGTTAAATCAAAACAAATTTAATTCTCACATGATTGTCTTTTTACTTGATGGAATAGGAAAAGCGAGGAACATTTTGTTGCACAAGGAGCTTGCAAGAGATCTTCAAAGGAACTTGGAGATAAATTGAGGATCAAAATTGAAACTCAAAAGAATTTTTTAATGCTTGGAAATTCCATCTTATGCCTTGATTTTATGTTTTAGGCTAACTCATTTGGTTTTGGGATTTAAAACAAACATTTCAAAAGCTTTCAATGTTCATTGCAAAGGGGTTAAAATGAACTTTAGGCAAATTAACTAAATTTCGTTTGAGGGTAACAAGTGAACAAAACAACTTTCATATCTCATTTTGGTTCTTTAAAACAAACCAAAATCATTGCTTTCTGGAATTAAAAAAAACATGTGCAACTTTTTTTTTGTGATTGCTTACTTAAACTAACATCATCAAAAAGGACGTATGTGATTCTCTCCCTCTTTACAATGATCTTGAGAATCAAAAGGACTTTTTTGTGATCTTAGGTTGAGATAAAGTAATCACCTCCACACTTCATTTTGGGTTTACAAATTGAACAAAACAATTTTTGAGTGTGAGTAAACCTATTGCATGTGTTCTCCCTTTGTTTCTAAATGAAGGTTGATCGAACTATGAATATTTTTACTCACTTTTGTCTATCTTAGAGGGCCTATCTTGGGGAAAAAGTACTCACCCAAGGGAATGACTCAACTAGTAACACTCTAAAGCCAAGAGTATTTTTAGCTAGGATATAAATGTGGGTATTGTAATAAACGCCAATATCACACGGTTGACTCTAAAAAGAAGGGTACCAGCAATGGTCTCTTGCCATGTTGGTTTCAACTCCTATGAACGGAAAGTCTAAATTAAAACCCTTGTTTTAGGAATTTTCAAAATCCTTGATCTATTTGGTGGTGTAAGAATGGTCATTCTAAAGCCTCCCCATACTTTTATGATCTGTAGTAGAAATGGAAAGCATGCCATGGGAGTTAAATGGGTGTTGATGCTTGGCTGCCTCGTATAAGTGAGTGTTGTAGAGGGGAGCTAGTGGGGTCAAGCATCTAACCATTTGCTAAAGATAAGTGTAGCTGGACTTGTCCAAGTGGGGACTCAACAAATATTGGCTTTCATATCCATAGGATTGTGCTTGTTCTTGGTTACAAAACACTTTACTTGTTCAAAAAAATTTGAAAACAAACATTTAACATCATCATCAAAATTTCAAACCCTTAGGACAAAAATATAATTGACCAAATTCATGTGTTATTGCTTACCCTTTGGATTTCATCCTTAGAGGTTTCTAAAAACTTGGATTTACATCTCAATTTTCCTACTATAGTTAAACAATAGGTAACCCTTGCCTTAATTTCATCAAATTTTTCCATAATATACCTTGTGAAATGAAAAGAAGTTGAGACATTGGACATCTAGTTTGAAAACCTAATAGAGAAGTGTTTGTGGTAAAAAAAAGTCATTAAGCAAAGAATAAAAAAAATTGGACCCCACACATGTGTCTCCAATGATTTCACGCAAGATCAAGATCAAGAAACCAAAGGTAAAAGCCGTTAGTTTAAAATCCCATCAAAAGCATCTCTCAACACTATACAAATTCAGACGAAGACTTCTTTTTAACTTTTACAGAAAGGCTTCAAGAAACAATCATGGTTTGCACTCATTCTATTACTTTCAAAACCCAAATATTTTTAGAGAGTTTAAATATCTTGTTTAGATAAAAACTTGTTCATCAAAACTGAGGTCTAGTAAACAAGTGTCTTTTTAGGGACATCCTAGGATCAAAATCAAATCTTCATCCATCTTTGAACATCAAAACCAAAAGAATCTCATCAACAACTCTTTGAAAATGTTAGAAAAATTCTTCATGTTAAACTTTGGGAAAATCATTTAAAATCAATCCAAAATCACCTTGTTTGATTGAATGTGCATAGATGCATCCTTCTCCTCATATTTGACAAAATTATCAAAACTTGTGAACAAATTCATCCCTTGATAACATCCAACATCTTGGGATTTAGGATTTCATTATCAATGTCATATTGTTTGTATAGGAGTGTTTAGATGAATCCTTCTTCTCACACCTAGACAAATTATCATCTTTTGAATGATTTAACTCTAGGACAACATCCAACCTCTTAGGATTTATGAGTCTACCAAAATCCAAATCCAAAACAAATCAATCCCAAATCAAGTCCTAAAAGTTTAACATACCATTCAAGATTCTCTCAAGAGTTTCAATCATCCATCAAACATCCATCTTACATCCATATCATTACCATTATTTGATCATCCTAAAATTTCTCTTTTGTACCTAAAGTTAGATCAATCCAAATAATTAGAAAATTCACCTTCCGTATTCTTGAAGATTGATCCCTATTTATTGGTGCAGACTAGATCACAACACAAGAGGAACATGGAAGCCAACAAAGAAACATCTATTTCAAGTGACTTAAGTCAAATTACTCCTGAAATGAATCCCATGGGGTTTGGTAGTCTCATAGTTAACCTTCCTCCGCTTTTACAAGACCATCAAGAGGAAGGTATCCAAATGGAGGATCTCACCAATAATCCCTTCAGAATGTCACATGAGGAAATCACTAAAATAATTCAAAATCTAGAGAACCATAAGATTATCAACATCATGATGAGAATAAATCCCTCACTATACATGGTTGAATTAGCAAAGCAAGGGGATAAAATTCCCTTTGATTTCGATGTGAGCACTATTGTGGAACCATCTTTTGGAGTCATGCCTCCAATCTCATCTACCATCCCCATTTCATCTAGCCCCTCATTTCAAAGCATCACTCAAAACATCCCACAAATCACATCATCCATTGCTCCAACGCAACACATTGTTAACAAAGGAGGTGCATTTCTCAATGCATTGCAAATGCATCCTCTCATAAACAATCAGGATTTGGATGCAAACACCATATTGGGACAAACTGTACCCCTAAATTAATTACATACATATTTCCCTCTCACATTTCATGATCCATCATCATCATCATTCTGCGCAACACTCCACACCTATCTCCCCATAACCTTGCAAGGAGATGGTGACATGTTTGGACTAGGGGGAATTTTAGACACAAGACCATTTCCTCAAGAGATCACATCTCTTAGGTTTGCACCACTTCTTGGCTTAGGGCTTCCCCCTTTACCAAATATCAATCAAACCAACATTCCAAACACCAATCAAAGCATCATGCCAAACTCTCAAAACTTGTCATCGACATCACAAAAATAGATGACAACTACAAAAGCAATAACAACATCATCAACCACCCTCCTAACATCTCAAAGCATGGTCTCTCAAGGACCAACCACATTGATTGCACCATCCACAAATCAAACCCCAATCACCAACACGACAACACCTCTCATCTCCACAACGAACACCATCTTGAATCCACCTCCACCTCCACCACCACCACCAAGCTCCAATATATCAAGCCAATATCGTATGGTGTTGCAAGCCTCTTAGCAAGCTTCTTATCAAAAGGCATTTTTGCAAGTACAAAAATAACAATCTGTGTAATTAGTTGCTCAACAAGCTACTCAAGCGGCGCAAGATACTTAAGTTTCCCAAATCACACAACAAGCGTAGCAAGCTACACAAGCCCAATCCTTATTACAACAACAACAACAACAACAAGCTACTCAAGTTGCACAAGTTGCACAAGCTCAAGCACAAGCCCAAGCTCAGGCGCATGCTCAAGCCAAAGCCTAATATCAAGAACAACAAGAACAAGCACAAGTGCAATATCTTGCACAAAAACAGACAACGCAACAACAAGCATATCAGCAAGCACTAAAGCAATATCAAGAAAATCAAGAAGCAACCCAATTAGCAGCTCAACAACATGCACTAATAACATAGCAGTTGAACAAGAACAACAAGCATTTTTGCAAGCATACTTGGCTCAACAGAATATGCAAACATCATCCATCAACATACCAACCAATTCACCCATTCCACGGACAATCGAACCACCTCAGAACACTTTCAACCCACCCCCTGATCCACAAAATCATGTGACAACACAAATTAGGTTGCTCTCGCAACAAGTGCTTGACCTTCAATTAGGGTGAACCATGAAAACACCTAGCAACTTGTGCCCTTATCTGTTAGACAGAAGCCTTGTAATGAAACCATTCCTGAAGGGATTTGAGATCCCAAAATTTGATAAGTATCATGGGATGGGAAACCTTGAAGATCACATTAGGGAATTCTAGGTTCATTGCATGGAAGTCGTGTATGACGATACCTATATGATGCGACTATTTCCTAGGAGTTTGGCTAGCCATGGTATGGAATGGTTCTCTCACCTACCCACAGGCATCAAGACATTCCAAGAAATCATAGACGCATTCATCAAAAATTACTCATGCAATATCACCATGGATGTTAGTCTAGAGGAGCTCTCAACTTTGAAACAAGGTAATATTGAATCATTCGCATCATTCCTACAATGATGGTGGTCCAAGGCCAATAAGAGAAAATGGGTCATGGTTGAGGAACAAAAAGTGTGTAGTATCATATCCAACCTTGATAGCCTCTTGGCATTCCATCTCAAGGTCTAAAGGATGACTACTTGTGACCAGTTGATTTCCAAGGTGCTCAGCATCAAACAAGCCCTTATGACACAACCGAGAGGATCAAATTCATATCTTGAACAATAGAACAATCACCCACCTACCAATTACAATGAAAAACCTCACACATGGGAAAGAAAACAAATATTACCAATGATGGTGTCGTCAATGCTAAAGTTGTCATTAGTGCCCCTCAGAAAAACACACACACACCACAACCAAAAATCCAAAACCATCATCAAAACAACCATCAAGTGAAGACAACACATCAAATAAACAATTAAGCAATCAATAATGTCAATGATCAAAGTGGACCACCCCCACGAGACAAGAATTCCATCAAGTGAATGTAAACCACTCTTGGGGAACCGCTCGAAGTCATCATGAAGAAAATGATAAACAAAAACCTCATCAAGATTTCCACCTACGAAAAACTACCAAGAACCAGACATTAAACCTCCTTGGCACAATGAAAATAAGCTTCGTGAATTCCACAAAATAAAAGGGCACACCACTAACAATTGCATGATGTTAAAGAACATATTCCAAGACCTAATTGATCAAAGTATCATAAATGTGGAACAGGCAACAGGAAACCAAAACCTCAAAATATACATGAATCTGATGCCTAACCATAACGATAAAGGGAACAATAACATTGATAGGGGAAAGGAACCTTCAAAAATGTGAATCATGTGTATGAAACTATCATCGCCTCCCTAGATGAATACTGCACAGTAATCACTATCAAAGGAGCTCAAGCTGATTGTGAAGTCACCACAAGAGGAGGAAAAGTTATTATTGTAGGATCATCCCAACCAAGCAGAACTTTCATGTCCAATTCAAAATCCATTCCCAATGGTTACAATGTCCTTGATCCTCTAAAAATAATGCCAGCACAAATATCCATCATGGAGTTATTAAAAATCTCATCTGCCCACAAGAAAATCGCTTAGGAAGCATTGGCTTCATCCACTGTCCCCATAGATCCTGATGCAGAACAATTTCAAGCTATGGTTGGAAACATCATCACTCCAAACCTCCTTACATTCTCTTATCAAGATTTTCCCGCTCAACCATATCATAAACATCCACTCCATTTAGAAGTCCAAGTGTAGAAAAGTAAAGTCAAGTGAGTCCTAGTGGATGGAGGTGCAAGCTTGAATATTTGTTCCCTTAAGCTCATTAAGTAGTTAAAAATCTCAGAGGATTCCATCGACAAAGGAAAAGGTATTACAATATGAGCATATGCTGATCAGGAAAGAGTGTCCCAAGGCACAATCAAAATCCCTATTCAAGTAGGGCCAGCTATCATGGAAACCACTTGTTAGGTCCTAGACCTCGACTTGCCTTATAACATTCTCCTAGGATATCCATGGATCCATGCAATGCAAGCGGTAGCATCAACTTTCCATCAATGTGTCAAATTCACATATGAAGGACAAGAGGTCACCATCCATGGAGATCCTGAACCATTCTCCTACTGTAAGAACCTTGAGGAAAAATACTATAAAATCTCTCAAGTACCTAAAAATGATGAAGGCCCATCAACACTGTACATTGATCTAGTCACTCTCACTTCCACTTCTGTGACAGAGACACCCACCACTCCTACCATCCCCACCATATTTGATATCAAAGTCATCATCTAGGATAATAGTTGTGGTAAGAGAGTTACCACAATCTCCTAGATCATGAGGACATCCACAAGCAAATGAAGTCTCCATATCTCAAACATCCCCTTAAGACTATCCCAACTTCAGAAGTTGGGGAGATCTTGGATGAGAATTCATAGAGGAGGACCCATCTCATCTCCTATACCAAGATAGTAGACTAGCAGCCAATCTACCAATGGATGACATAAGCGAAGGTTTACAAATGATGCTAGCAATGGGCTATGACAGAAACTAGAGAATTGGGAAAAAATGACAATGGGCTTATAATACCTATCATTCCAAAGATGCAAATGAGAAATATTGGCCTTAGATGTACCCCTCTGATGTATAACCATACATGGCTGAAGTCGTCTAGTTAGAAAGGTCAACAATCCACAACTAAACTTCTCTTACCTGTATCTATACGTTGAGTCATAGAAAACTTCACATTTGACATAACTAACGTCTGTAGTAGTAGTGATGATGAGGATCCCATAACCAACCTACCTAAGCTCTTTGAGGATACCACCCTTCTCATTATTAGCATGTTATCCTTTGAGTTAGACCATCAAAATCATGAAATATGCCTAGTTTACCCCCAACTCATTGATTATGACCAACGAGTACCACCAGTTCTTGACACATTCAAAAATGATGAGGCACTTTTAGAATTCATGGGACTACGACACAATATTTCATGTGGGGATCACAAAGAAGGATTCATCATTGAGCTAGATACATAGGCCTCTTATGGAGAAATGATTGAATCCCTCACTCACAAAAGTGAGAAATTAAGAATAATATCTAAGTCCTTAAGTGAAAACCACACTATGGCACTCTCTGACATGAAAAAAGTAAAAAGAAAAGATGCATCCAATAGTGAAAACCTCTTCGAGGTGCCTGAGGATGGGGGATTCAATCTTCCTTTCAGAGCTCTTTATCGGGAAAAATCAGCAGTCATAGCAAAAAAGTGCAATCTAGTTAATCTAGGAATAGAGGAGACCCCGAACATCACATTCTATGCAAAATTGTTACTATCATAAGAACAAGAACTCCTAGCAGCCTTCTTAAGAGAGAGACAAGTTAACATTGCATGGAGCTACACAAACATGCGAGGGCTTGATCTAGAAATTATAGTTCATCACCTAGAAGTAAACTCTAAAGCAAATCCCATTAGACAAAAGCTTAGGAAAATGCACCCTTAGATTGCCCTGCTAGTCAAAATGGAACTAAAGAAGCTATTGGACGTAGGATTCATTCAACCAATAGATTATCTAGAATGGGTGTGAAAAATGGTGCCTGTCTCAAAACCCGATGGGGGCATCAAAATCTGCACAGATTTCAGGGACTAAAACAAGGAATGTCCAAAAGATGATTTCCCATTGACCAATATTGACATGATCATAGACATGACAGTAGGACACAAAATTCTTTCCTTGATGGACGGTTTCTCAAGATATAACCAGATAATGATTCCTAAAGAAGACCAACATAAAACGGCCTTCACTTGTCCATGGGGGACTTACTGCTAGAATATGATGCCATTCAGCTCGAAGAATGCAGGAGCAACATACCAAAGAGCCATGACCTTAATCTTCCATGACATGATCCATAAAACTATCAAAGATTATGTCGATGACACACTAGCCAAATCTAGAAAGAGGAAGGATCACATAGCAACCTTAAGTGCTATTTTTGATAGGCCGGAAGAATACAAGGTCAGATTAAACCCAAAGAAGTGTTTCTTCGATGTATAATCAAGAAAGTTACTAGGGTACATAGTGTCAATGAGAGGTATTGAGGTAGATACGGCAAAAGTAAAAGAAATCCTTGAGATGGAGGCACCCAAAACATTGAAACAATTGAGAGGTCTCCAAGGTAGGCTTCAGTTGATCTGAAGGTTCATAGCACAGCTGGTAGATAATCATAATCCATATTCTCACCTACTTCACAAGGGAGTAGTGTACAAATGGGATAACAAGTGTGAAGAAGCCCTCAATAAGATCAAAGAATATCTACTTACACCACCAGTCCTAATGCCACAAATCCCAAGAAAGCCATTAATTCTCTATGTGCCAACAACAACAGCAGCCCTTGGAGCTCTTCTAGCTCAACACAATGAAAATGGAACAGAAAGGGTAATCTATTATATCAGAAGAACAATGGTTGGGCATGAGTTAAATTACTCATTCATTGAGAAAGAATGTTTAGCAGTAGTGTTTTCTTCACAAAAATTCAAACATTACATGTTGGCACACAAAGTCAAACTCATCACCAGAATTGATCCCCTCAAGTACTTACTATCAAAGGAAATTATCACTAGAAGAATGGCTAAATGCATCATGATACTATCAGAGTATGACATTGAATATGTGGAGCATAAAGAAATTAAAGGCTAAGTCAATCTCAACATAGCTAACCATTGGAAACTTTACTTTGATGGCTCATACATGCAGCATGGATCAGGAGTCGGTGTCTTCTTTATCACTCCACAAGGGGACTGCATACCAAGGTCTTATAAATTAGTTTTTCCTTACACTAATAACATTGCAGAATACTAGGCTTTAACTGGATAGGTCTCAGAATAACAATGCAGTGGCACATCATGGCCCTCAGAGTATATGGAGACTCTTAGCTGATAATAAACCAAGTGAACTATGAGTACCAGACTAAGGATGATAAGCTCACTCCATACAAGAAACTATTGGAGACTCTCAAGGAATCCTTTATCAAGATCACATTTAAGAAGATACCCAGAGCTAACAACAGAGCAACACATGCCATGGAAATGATTGGATCCTTACTAGACATCCCTCATAATGTCCCAAAATATGAATTCTTGGTAGAGAAACTTATCGTGCCCACATTCAAGGTACCATAATTAGATTTTGTGTGCGAAATTGTTGGTCCTAGTTATCCTTGGTACCATGCATTTTTACCTACCTATGAATAGGCATCATACCTGTTGACTTACCCTCAACCTTAAAATGAACCTTTTTCAAAAAGTCATCCCGATTCATCATCCTAAGAGATACCCTATACCGTAGGAGCATAGAAGGAACCTTACTATGTGTTTAAATGTTGAGGAGGCATTGACTACTTTAACCAAAGTACATAATGACATCTATGGTTCACACTCGAGTGGAATGACCCTAGCCAGGAAATTGTTGAGGATGGGGTATTATTGGCCTAAGATGGAAAGAAAGGAACATGAGTACGTTAGAAGGTATCTAGAATGTCAGCAACATGGGGACCTCATCAATGCTTTAGCTCAATAACTTCATCCCATCATCACACCATGGCCCTTTTCGCAGTTGGGACTCGATCTCATTGGAAAAATCACTCCCACTTCATCTAATGGCCACAAGTTCATCATAACCGCCACTAAGTACTCTATGAAGTGGGTGGAAGCTATACCCATGACATATATAATCAAGAAGAAGATATCAAAGTTCATCCTAAACTATCTCATTTGCCGCTATGGTGTCCCACAAGTCATTATCTCAGATAATGGGACACCATTCAAGAATCAAGATGTTCACAACTTGTGTGAAAAATTCAAAATCCAACATCGCTTCTCCACCCCATACTATCCCCAAGGTAATGGCCAAGTAGAAGCCACAAATAAAACCATTTGAAAGATCCTCGAGAAAATAGTCAATGATGTAGGTCATGACTGGAATTTGTAGCTCAATCCCACCCTCTGGACCTACCAAACCAGCATCCGTACACCCATCGGTGCCACCCCCTTCTCCCTAGTCTATGAATTAGAAGCAGTACTCCCCATTGAGATCGAGCTCCCATCACTAATAATATCACTACAAAACCTCATCATGGATGAAGAGTACCGAGTATCAAGATTGAATGATTTGGAGCTATTGGATGAGTAGTGTATAGATGTTTTAAATCATTTGCAAGTCTATCAAAACATACTCAAGAGGAGCTATAACAAGAAAATCAAAAGTAGGACTTTCCAAGTTGGAGAAATGGTATTAAAAGAGAATCAGAAGAATGTCCCAAATCCAAATAGCAAAGGAAAATTTGAACCTAATTGGTTGGGACCATTTGTTATCACAACAAGCTATAAGTCAGGGGCATATCAGTTATCAACACTCAAAGGGGAACCTCTACAAGAACCCATGAACAACTCTCATCTCAAAAAAATTTATGCCTAATCTTCCAAGGTATAGAGCCTAAAAAAAATAAAATCAGAAAATGTCCTAAAAAAAAGGTTACCTTGGTGAAAACCTGGCAAACATGCGTTTTGGTGACAACAAAGAAAAAAAATCAAAAAGCAACAAAAAAAAGCAAAAATCCAAAAGAAAAAGGATTAAAAACATAGTAAAGAGAAAAATCATCCTCTGGTGAAAACCACTTCATGGCACTTTGGACAAGTACCTTGGTGAAAACCTGGAAAATATGTGCCTTGTGTAAATAAGCATGTTCCATCCACTAGGATCTTCATGGCTTGTTCTGCATCATCCATCCATTACGTTTCCATCATCCATCACATTTGAATCTTCATCCATCACTCATCCACCCCATCTGCACCATAGCTTGATCCTGTATTTGTATCATGATCCCTCCTAGTACTACTTGGCCCATCCTCAAGGTCAGTTTGTCCTGCCTTTATTGAGTAGTCTATTGCATCACGCTCGGGGCATGTTCTCATCGAATCAGATTCATGTATATTCTTGAAGTCATAAAATCAGAAAATCCAAAAACATAAAAAAATTAGAAAAACCAAAAACATTAAAAATCACCAAAAAAATCCAAAAACATTGAAAACATATCAAAATCCAAAAATAGGTCAAAAATTCAAAAATAGAGTCATCTTGTCGAACTACAGGTCTCTGAACCTTGAACGTAGGAAAGGTTGATCTTTGATCATCCCCCGAGACACTTAGATCAGTCCCTTAGGATTCCGTCATAATAAACTGACATTTCATCATGTATATCTTCATCTATAAATCAGTCAATTTGTCAGTCAAACTATGTGGTCTCTACGTGTATAACATAGGGAAGGCTAATTGTTGATCAGCCCCTAAGCCCCTAAGATAGGTCTTTAGGTTAGTTTCTTGGTCAAAATCTTAGAAAACCCCAAAATCATTGAAAAATTGAAAATCAAAACATTTAAAAATCTTGAAAAATACCAAAAATAGCCTCAAAACATTGCAAAACGTCAAAAACATCCAAATATTTGAAAAAAATCCATCTGTCTCATCTTGCTTGCACCCACAATAAACACCACTCATATAAACGATTGTCATCCTCAACCTTTGGTGAAACAGTTAGAAAAAAGTCTAGCAGGTGAAAAAGTAAAACTCAAAATGTCAAGTCTCAAGTCTAGGTCAATATGTAAACAAGTTGGTCAACTCTTTGTGTCAATAACCTATTATCCAATTAGTCACATTTCAATCATTTGATAACATCATGTCCTAGGATGTATCCTTCGTACAATGGGAATTATTTATCAGAAAGAACACTTTGGATAAGCGAAATGACGTGTTGCCATCCACTAACATGTCCTAGGATGTATCCTTCCTTCAATGGGCATTATCTTTTGGCAATAGTTTCAATTCTTATCCCTAAAAATACATTTCCTTTTGGTTAGCAGTATTGAAGAACATCAACTTGTTTGTTTACTTTATCTTTTTCTTTTGACTTATCTTTTTGCACTCATTCCAATAACCTCTCAATGATGTCCAAACAAATGGATTTAGAGAGATAGGAATGGGGCAATGATCATTATCTTTTTTCTATTGTGCTTGTTGGACGTTCTTGTAAAATAACCTTAGTGAATACTTGCTTTGTTAGATATGTATGGAGGGTGTTTTGGGAAACTTTTTGACTATTGCATTGATAGGTTATACCTTTCTGTGTTTTGGTGTAAGGTGTTTGAAACTTCTAAAGTGCACCGTAGCAAGGTTTATGTATGTCAGGTGTGAACAATAATACTCCTATTTGTTTGTCGAGTCAAATTACATCACACTAAGTGCGATGCCATCCTGGTTCTTTATACCTTGATGCATCATGCTTATGTGTGTTATCAAACATAAGGTAAGTGACTCTTTTAAAATCCCAATTCTTGATAATCAAATCATCCATTTCTCATCATCACTCATAAATTTGGCTTGTTGGATTCTCTTGTCATCATCTCATTTTTCATTTCTTCTTTTCTGCACTAAAATCACCTCATGAATAGTTAATCATCATCACTAGTGCATCCATCCTACATCCACAAACCATACATTTTCATAAATCATCCAATACATAGTCATATAGGCATCATCCATGTCATCCATTCCACATGCATTGTATCATCATTTAAGTTGTTTAGGATAATCTAGATTGGTTATTCTAAGCATCTTAAAAAACCATCTCATTTGCATCATCATCATAACCATCCATATGTCTATCCTTAACCTCTTTATCTTGAGATCAACCCTCAAATCAAATCTTTTCACTCGATCTCTCGAGGGGGAAATGTACTAGTGTACTTCTTTCCGATGGGGCATCCAAAAAAAAATAAAAAATTTGAAGTTTGATTGCAGCAAGTTTATTCTTTGAACCAACGCAGCAAGTACATTGCTTCAAAGAGGGGCAAAATGTAGACATACAAAATTAACATTATTCGCATTCATCCACTCATTCAATAAATGAAGTTTATATAATCCACTCATCAAATAAATCAAGTCTTTTTAATTCAATCTCTAAAGATCATCCATTTAAATTGAATAAATTAACATTATTTAATTTAAGCCTATCGTTACATCATTTGATAAAATAAATCAACTTTAATCACATCCTAACATTTCATCTTTTATAAATCATCTCCTAAGTTCATATCCTGCAAATTAATTAACCTTTATCTCACATCATCCTTTTAATGAAATAAACCAAACTTTATTTAATTGAATCCCAAATTCATAGTCCTCCCTTTTTTATTTAAATAAATTTGAATATTTAAGTCAAATGGGTCAAAACACCTAATAATCATCTTAAGTTAATCAAACTATGATTAATCTAATCTAATCACCCATCACATCCTCTAGCTTTCCCCACTTGCACAAATAAATCAATTTATTGATTTATTAAATTCCTCATTTTCCCTCTCTTTGGAGAATATTCCTCAAGTTTGAATTTGAAAACAAGTTAACTTGTCCCTTCCAACATGGCAATAACTCCCCTCTTACATGTCCCCCACTTGGCATCTAAGTCTCTTTTTCTCCATCCAACAAGCTAAATTTGAATTTGAAAAGGCCAACCAATCTCATTTATTCACACATTGACCGAAACTTACACATCCTCCATCCACTCACAAGGTGACAAGTGACTCTTTCTTATTGGCCAAATATTTATCCCTCATTGCTCTCTCTTGGGAACTCTTAGCATTTGAGATTCTATAAATAGAAGGCTTATTCTTCAACAATCCATCCACAACCTTCATGCAAAGTTACTCTCTTCAATTGAGAGCTAATTTTTTCTATTTCACTCCATCTTCAAGGGATCTATCAATGAGCTTGGCAAGGATTGGGAAAGGGTCACTTTGAACAAGTGACACCAATCCACTATGGAATAGGTATAGATCATGCTTATTTCATGTTTTCAATTAGTTTTATTATAAGGCATTGGTTGCACCCACAAAAGGATATAAAAGTCATAGCAAATCCTAACCTGGGAATTGGACATTCTGGCAGGTGACTAACATCTTCGTATGGTCGTTCATTTACTTTGTTAAACCAGGGAATGCATACTTGAAATGGAGCAGCACTATATGTGCACTAAGAACTAGTTTTAGTCATGATTTACCAGAAATAAATGCGTGAAAGGAATTCTACTTATGCTACAAGAATGTAATGCGAAGCCTTCTAAACTTAATCAAAGCAGAAACCATAACAACGATAGCTGAGAAACAAACTATGAACTGGCCTTATGCTACAGGAAAAAATATAGGGATGGATTCCTGATGCTACAGGAACAATATAAGATTGAGTTTGTACTGAAACTTCAAGAAAAAAATCTAACTTATGATCAACAGAAAATAAATGACTAACTAACTAGCTACAAATACTTACTAAGTGGGCCCCCTTAGCAATCATCAACTAATTATGCAAGAATTGAACTCAGAACTTCATCAGCTTTTATTCATAAACTTGGAATGATATACATTGCTCTGCTTATATGAAAAATAACACATGAAAATGATCTCTTCTTAATAATACTAAATTTTACATACTCCGCTTGCTTACTCATGCAGGAGGAACACTTATTGAAACTAGAAAAACAACTAACTACCTAACTCTATCAGAGAAAGTTGTGGACATAAATGTATCCTAAAACCAAGGAATAGACTTCTCATAAATGAAAGCATATCCGTTCAACCCGATCCAGGAAGAAGATTTAGCATTCCACTCTTTCCAGATTAAATGATCGTTTAGGTCTTTCCCTAACGACCAGGTCAGGGAGTCCTCACTAGAACAACTTCCTCGACACCATGCTGCAAATGGACTTTACTACAAGGCCAAAGTCTGCTGTGCTTGACTTGTTCATGCTCCCTTCAACAACTTGTGATGCACATGGCAATAGAAGCGAAAGAAAACATGCGTGGAGAACAACATGATACATCCATTAATCACATATTAAATCTATCCCATTATTCAAAAACCATATGCATTATATCATTTTTCGAGAAGTCAAATAGGGTAATTAATAGGACACATAGAGATGTTAGGCTGTAGGAATGTAGGAATATATTGCTATAGGATACTACCCATTTTTAGATAAAGAGTCTTTAATAAAAGAGTTAAAACATCCGCTAGCAATAAAAGTAGAGATATTAAAAATACATCATGATACTCAAATTATGAGCATATCCTGAGCTCATCAGGCATGGTGTATTATTTCATACAAGTACTTGTAGATGTGCATGGCTTGAACTAACCCATTGCTAATATGTGTTTGAGGTTTGAGTTGTTTGCAGATTTATAGAGCACACAACTACACTAAACGAAAGTTTTACTTCATTAATTCTAGCCAATCTCTAAAAAATAATGTCTTGAGAATTCTGGAGTGTCAAGAAGTAAAGCTATTCTAAATACTTATCTTGGGTTTCCTTTTTATACTAAAATTTCACCTAAGTTTTTTGGAATGGAGTAATAGAGAGAATCCAAAAGAAACTGGTTGGTTGGAAAGGTAAATTGTTAAGTCAAGTAGGGAACATACAACTCCTATAGTTTTCTCTTCAAAATATCCCTATCTACTTCCTCTTCTTTTTAAAGATTCTAGAATTTATTTTTAATATAATTTATTAGATTTATAGGACTTTCCTTTGAATCAGAATGGAAGAGATAAAAATATTATCTTTTGGTTAGTTGGGAAATGGTGTGCCTCCCTAAGAAGGAAGCATGTCTAGGGATAAAGAAGTTAAACCTATTTAATAGATCTCTCCTACTGAAGATTGGATAATTATTTATTCAAGGAAGGAAGGATTGGGTTAAAATCATAAAATCCAAATATATGGATAATGAGGAATCCCAACGCTTCCTTCTTTTGAAGGAGTGGACAAATGGTTCAACTGTTTGGAACAATATTATAAAATCAAAGAACACGTTGAAACAAGGTACTAGGAGAAGGGTTGGGAATGGAAGAAAAATCATATTTCAACATCAATTAAAGGTCAAATGAATAAAAATTAAAGCTCCAAAATATTCATTTAAATAATTTCAGCAAATAATATATTAAAAAAAATAAAATTTACAAAAGTTAATAATGTAATTTAAAAATGTTTAATAGTTAAATATTTTTTTATTAATGATGGTAGTTTTGTATACTCAATTTTATTGTGGATGATCACATGGATAAAATTAGATAACAAGAGAAATAACAAGGTTAACAAAAGGAACTTGTGAAAATTTTGCTAGTCAAGAGTGTCACCACCAAAAGGTAGGGAAGAAGAATAGTAGTGGTGTGTGGGTTGTAATTATCCTTGGTAAGCACAATATCTTTTTGTAGGAGGTAGATAGGTGTACAAATAAGAATTTTAATTGAAATGAATAGATTGATTAAAACCTTAATGATGGTTATGAGATGAAGACTGACTTGTACTAAAAGTAGGAGTTAGAGGAACCTTGACAATTATAACGCCCTGCAAAAGAACCCCCGAGGAAAACACATCTAACTACAATAATCGCCTATGGAACCTACGTCATTTCCATCAGAGGTTGGAGGCTTGCCCTGATCAGAGATGTCAGAGTCACTCTTGACCACCTGGTCTACGATGACCTGCACTATATCACCTAGTCTTCGAGCACTCCACACTAACCTCCTGAATGACAATCGTGCCCAGGGTGGTGTTTGAATTTATCCAAATTGTCATATGCCTCGATCATAGTAGAAATTTTGTACTACATGGTCATGAAGACCAACCAAAAATCTATCCATCTGCATCCTCCTCAACTGTCTAGTATGATCTTCCACAGTAGAATCAGCTAATAAGGTCTCCATAGGATCTTATCCTCCTCTATTTAGTCAAATCATAATCTCCAAAAATGCAAATCACCATAGTGCCATAGTCGTCATAGAGGATAGCTGAAAACCCGACGATGTGCTGGGTGCTGTCACAATAGTGGTTTACAATTCCTGAAAGGAACGGATTTTAGCTGAAATCACATATTTTTAGAAAATATAATGATTTAAGCCTTAAAAAGTTCTATTTTAAGGATTCCAATTGAAGAGGGTTTGATCAAATCACGTTAGAACAAACCCCCTTGGATAGAACCTCGCTAGTTTTAAACCATACCTATAAATGCGTCTCCTTTACACCTATCAAAATGCTGATAAAAAATGACTTTTGATTTAGCTTTTGGGGGATCAAATGAATTCATTTAAAATTTATTTCAAATGATTATTTTATTCCTCAGAACAAGCTATCCAATGAATATAATTTTAATATGTTTTGGTTTTGTTATGTATTTGTTTTTAAGTTTTATTAAACATAGGTTTTTCATCGAAAATGAATTTCTTTGTTCTTCACATATGGAAAAATAGAAGATTATTAAAAAAAAAATTGAAAAATATGAGTGCACCAGATATTGAAGTCCTTGATCCAACAAAAAAAAATAAAAAATTTGACATATACAAAAAAAGTTATGCGTTATATTATGACCGTTGAATTGTAATTAATTTGACTTTGAAACTTGATTAAGGAAAAATATTCAATAAAAAACTATCTAACTAAGTGGAAGCACTAGATATCGAGTTAGAAATCTAAATTTGAAAGAATTAGAATTTTATCCTTCATGGAAAAAAAGTTATGTTATACGGTGTGCGTCACTTTTAAAAATGTTGTTTTTTGAAAAAAATCAATTTTTGTGGGAGATGGAAAAAGAAGTGCAATTTGATTCCAAAAATTTTGAAAAAAATATTTTTAGAATCTACAGTCAAAATTTGATGAGACTCTAGTTTGCACCATCTTCAAATTCTTCACGGTTTAGCCACTATAGGTGCCTGAATGTGAAGATTTAGTTAAAAATAATAATTATAGTGTCCAGTTTGGCCAAAAATTGTAAACCACTATTATGGGATCACCCTGCTACTACTACCACACATAGGTAGCCAACTAGTCCTAGAGAACATCTAATCACGTAAGCCTATAATCTCATTTGCTCAACATTTTTTCATCTCACTTGTCACTCTCACATTAAAAGAAGGTAAAATGAAATAGTAAGTGAAAAAATACTTAAATTTCACCTCTTTTAGCTCTTTCATTCCTTCTAACCTTATGCATCAAATTAGGGTTTTTCCTCTTTTCAAGTACTTTTTATTCAAAACATCATAATGTGAGCTAGGGAACTCCATTTTTTGCATCGTTCAATGCGTTGGAATTGTGATTCTACACCCGACATCATCAATTGTCTATAATTATGTGACATGGTACTTGGAAATGTACTATAGTATGATGTTTCTTATTCAATGAGGCTAGATTACTACCTTGATTCCACCTCTGTAAAGCAAGCAGAATCAAGGGGGCATACATCTACCCTCAAATTTTATTTCTAGAAGTTAGGAAAAAGGGTTTTTAGACAACTAACAAGTTCATATTGTAGGATGTGGTTCCTAATGTTGTGGTTTTGCATATAACTACATTGGGGACTCCATTTTCCTGTCTTTTGAATAAGTATCCTTTTATAAGGTAAAGTGAACCGTTTAGAGTCCTTTAGCTTACATATGCACATAGAGTCATATGGACACTAAAGTGGGGGCTAACTATGGACACATAAATTGTACTCCTTTGTAGAAAGTACAATCTATAGCTAATTAGGTCATATTTTAGACATCCTTACATCAACCATCCCTTCAAAAATGCATTTATAGGCCCCTAATGCTCATGATTTTGGACTTTAAGGCCTATTTCACTCACAAATCATACAAATATCGAAAAGTAACATTCAAACCACTCAAATTTCACAAAACCCACATCAAAAAATCCCTGGTGGGACTAAGTTACCAAGGTAGTGACAGTCTCTTTTGAGGTGTTTTTCACTTTTGAGTAGGAAATCATCGACCTAAGTCAAATTTTTGAGGGATGTCAGCATGTGAAATTAAAATAATGAATAATTTAGTGTTAATGCCTATAAATACATGCTTTTAGGTCATTTTTAACAATGTTAAGTCATTTTAGAAAGCAAATTCAAGTCTCAAGAACTAAATATCTTTCACAAGAAGAGTCATTACTTTTTCTACAACAAAGTTGAAGTTTTAGGGCAGCAAGCAAGGGTTTTTGTAGGTCTTCAAGCTCACTTTTTGTTTAATATCTTATATTGAAAAAGGTTGATCATGGATGCGTACTGTGAATCATGGAGAAATCTAGGCTGAGGAGCTACAACTAGCCATCAAATCAAGCCTAAAGACTTGTTTTCAAAGTGATTCCATCTTCCATTTTCTCTCTATCTTCATATTTAAGGTTTGTGTGTCATTAAGATTCATATATAATGTGATTTTGTATCTCTTAGGGTGATTCTTGCATTGTTTCAAATCCATTTATGCATCTGATTCTTATACATTAGAATACGGTTGCATATTATTTTAAGACTTCCTATTCTTAGACACACTTAAGCCTATGGTTTTATGTAGATTTTATCTTTTTCAAAGTTTAAATACCAACTAGGGGTTTGACCAAGGAAAAACCCCCATTAGAAGTCAATTTTATGCTTTGTTTTGTAGGTATTTTGCATATTCAAATCCGGGTTTCCATTACAAACGGTGGGATTTCGTTTCCACTTTTGGATCTATACAAAATCCAAAGTGGACTAACTCGGCCATAGTGGTGACTTAGTCCCACTACACTATTTTTTCAAAAAAAATTATAGTTTCATATATCAATTTGGTAGAAACAACTTTTTGGGTAGCTTTCCTAATCTAGGACTATTGTCTAGCTTGGCGTAAGTGTCCCATTTGGCTCAAAAATCAAGTTTTCCAAAATTTTAGAGGGTTTTGCAATCTCCATTCTGTTGTTCATTAATTTCTAGGTGAAAATTTTTTGTTCATCATTTTTATTTTGTTCTGTATTGCATTCATTCGAACATTTTGCATATCATTCTGTGTTTTCCAACACTTTGCATTTCTTATGTTTTGCATCAATAAATCATTTCCTTTTAAATTTATTGTATTTAAACATTATATTTAGGAATATTACACCCCACATTACATCAATCTTTGAATGTGAACATTGCATTTTGTCCCCAATCTTTCCTCCTTTTGGGTGAAAAACCCTAGAAGGACCATAAAGATTTTAGGTGCCAAAATGATTGTTTACTATGTTTATGTGTTGGATTTTACTTTTTGCATTTGAATTTGATGATTAATAATCTAAGGAGTTTTATACATTAGTTCTAGTAATTTAAATTTATGACAACTGATTCAACCCACCCCCTCTCAGTTGTCTTATTCAAAAATTGGTATGAGAGCTTGGTTCCTTGGTAAAGAGCTTAAGTACTTGAGGAATGTCAAGAATGGCTAGAAAAATGGTCTTTGATTATCCAATTTTTGATGGAGCTAATTATGGTATCTAGAGAGTATTGATAGAAGAATATTTGGAGTATTGCAGATATGATGTAGAGAAAACTTAGAAGAATCCTTACACTCCTACTAATGGTCCAAGTACACCTAAAGAGATCATAACACATGAAGCAAATAATAAGGAAAAGTTCATCTTGAAGAATAGTTTGGTACATTCCAAGTTGATTAAGGTTTAGAATTTGGAGACATCTAAGGAAGCATGGGATGATTTCGAAAGAGTCCATGATAGTGATGAAAGAGTTAAAGAGGAAAAATTATAGAATTTGGAAACATAGTTTGATCTTATACATATGTCCATAGATGAAAATTTTAATTATTACGTACAAACATTGGATGATTTAGTGTCTCAAATGCAATCAATTTACGCTACTATAGATGAAACCAAGTGTTGGCACTCTCAAATTTTGCAAATTTGAGATGCCCTTATCAAACTTTTGCCTCTGCACTTTCTGAAGTGCACTTGAGGAATATGCTTGAATGACCTACTTTGAGGGGTCATAATTTGATGCCCATTGATTTTCAAGAAAAATCCATTTGTAGACACACTCATGTGTCATATGTGAACATGCATATCAATATGCAGCTTCCCATGACAAGTTTTATCAAGGTTTCAAAAAGTGAAGCTAGAGGGTTTTATCACTATTCAGCTGTTGGCAAATGTTCAGTTTTACAAAGTAGCTTCTCGTTTGAGCTTGGATTTTGCAACCAGATGATCATCATGTCAAAGTGAATATTGTTCTACATTCTTCATGTTTAAATGAGCTCACGTGCCAGTTTTCAGGGCTTCATGATGTGATTTGTTATTTTTAGCAGGTCAAAACCAAATGCAATTTATTCAGTTTTGCATTTGCATTCTTGATAGCATTTCTGAGAGGCTAAATTTGAGCATTAATAAATTTTTCTCAATGGTGATTCATGCTAATCCTTCTTGCACACATGTTCCATGTACCCAAATGTGCTTACGTTTCAAATGGAAAGTCTTCTAGAGTTGATTTGGTATTTTTGTGACGAGGTGATTTCATCAGTTTCAATTGGTTCAAAACAGTTGATTGTTGCATAAATTCCAAGTACGCAACTTTGTCGATTAATATCTCTCACCTCGTGAGTCCTTTTTTTGAGTCATCTTTTGTATTGTATTCTCTAGACCGATGTGTATAAGCCAACAAGTTTTTATGTCTCCACGAGGTCGTTTGACTAGATTTCAAAGCCATTTCTAGAACTTACTTGGCCAGTTTTTCCCGTTTCCCAAAAGTGCTTGAAAGCAGTTTTGATGAAAACCCATTTCATGTTTTCACTCCAGATACCTTTCAGAAGCTTCCTAAAGTCAAATTTGGCATCAAATTTTTTTGAAAACAAAATTTTTTTAGTCGGCCCACATGCGCCCAGACACGCCTTACCCAATTGTGAGTTTATAAGTGTTGTAATATTGTAGTCATTTCAAATGAGTTATTTTAGGAAGGAAAATAACATTGATGCTTCATGTTTATATTCATGAATTTCTTACCATTGGATGAATGAGGACTAACACTCTTTTACAAATGATGAATAATGTAAGTTGAGTTAAATTGCAAAGGTGTCATATGCAAATGGTATGGGGACAATGGTGTAACCTCAATTCAACAAGCATAATCAATATTTAAGTCACCATCATATGGAAATGAATGAATCATTTCAGAATATCCAAAGGACATTTAGGAAAGTGGAGAGTCAAAATAAATATTTTGTCACAAAAGTATTCAAAGGTAATTGTACAACTTGCAGCCAAGACCCTATCAAACTCTTGAAGGATGAAGCTAAGAGGCTTGAAGCAAAGGTTAACAAAATGGGGTTTGTTGAAAACAATTCAGAAATATTCAAAGTATAGAGGATGCCCTCTTATTGCTCTTACTTTGAATGCATGAGTGAAAGAATAATGAAGGCATTGTCATATTGGAGCAGCCATGAGGTAAAATTTGCAACATTGTTTAATCTTGCCACTAGTTATTTGAGCAGCCTCAAGATACTATGAAGGCATGTTCTTTATACTGATTTACATTGTTCAAGGTATATGGTTGTGCATCTTGAAGTTGAATGGAAACTTTACAGTGCCAGATGACAATATGAGAGGCCTACGCTGGAAGGCGCCATTGAGCTATTTGCAGGAGCATAGGACAGTATACAAATGAAGTTGTTGAGAGTCTTATAAAATTTTAATGCAAGAGACAGTGAATGAAGCTCGTATTCCCACTAAAGATGACAAAAAGCATGCATGGAAGGATGAAGAGAGTGCATGGGTCATAAAGGAGAATGTCCCAACAAAGACAAGACATAAAAAATGTCTCAGAAACTTAACCAGACACAATGCAGCTTAAAGTGAGCAGGGGCATGCAAAGTAGCAAAGGAAAGTGTTTTTGAACTTTTGAAAAATGCAATAATTGAGGCATGAAGGCCCACACACCAATTAAGGAATAGCCCGTTCCTGGAGAGGCTTGATGGTTATTCATTGACATAAGGGACCCCATGAATCAAACAAATGCACACACAGCTGCTTGGCATGATGCCTCAATAAATGTAGTCTCATGGGATCTCCAGCTTGAGGCCCACACCAGCATAAGGAACAAAAGGGATGCTATAAAAAAGGAGAGAACGAGTGCAACACCACTGATGTCTAGTCAAAGGGGCTCGAGCCTGGTTCAAGTGCGGGTTTGACAAAATCCCCTCCCAAAATGTAATCTCACGGAATGCCATCATACTCACTGCCAAGGAAGCTGATCAATGCTACAAATAACACTTACACATGGGTGAATTTTCTATTGCAGAACAACTAACAGCAAAGGCAGATAAAGAGGAAAATTCAGTTATAGAGAGATGAGAGAGGTTTTGAGCAGCTTGTTGATCAATGGTGGATTGAGTTTTCAGATGGCATCTATGAATCAGACTTATATCTTAGGGCTACTTTTGTTTCTCTTTTATTCTTTTCTTCTCTCATTTGTGAAAAGAGGCGGGGATTCCAATTTCTATAATCTCTGCAAGTTAGGTAGAAGCTCTGGGTAGAACTGTATAGCTGGGAGAAATATAATTGAGTCATTAAATCTGAAAGTGTCTGATATGAATTATGTTTTCATGTTTATATTTAGCTAATAGTTGTCTCCATTTCTGAGATGTATTACTCTTTTTTATTCAATAATAAGATTATTTGAGTCTTTTCATACACATTTGCTACATTAGAGTGATATATGTTGTTGGCTTCTATTCTAAGAATAATGTAATTGCTTTAATGAAGCACAAGGTGCATTATTATTTCCTTTTGTTCATAGGATAGTGTAATTGCTTCAGCATATGTGACAAGAATACTATGTTTCAGGTGGATTTATAAGAAGAGTTATCGGATAAAGTTGTAGTGATCTGGTTGTCATAATGTGATAACATTTGTAAGGATCTTCATAACATTTTCAACATTGTAGGATCAATTTTTGTTATATGACTCCATAATCCATTTTCTGGCACTAGTCAAGTATTATACTTCTGTTGTTTTCAGCTGGGTGCCCAATCTTCAAAATTAAAAATCATTTTAAATCCCTATGTGCTATAGTGTTGCAATTATCTCATGCTCCAAGTAGTTGATATTACTGATGAACAACCAATTCTATTCAGTATTATCCTATTATGTTGAGTCATTAAATGAGATTATCTGTTGAGCAATATTCTGTTATGTATGTGTTTCAATTTGTTGATATTGCTAAAGGGATCACCCCCTCGGGTCTTGCAGAGCCTGAAGTGTAGGAGGTTATTTTAAAGTCCTCATCAGTTGGTTAAGGTCCTTTGAGCTGCCCTTGATTGGAATTGGCAATTCCATAGGTAGATTAGGATACAAACCTATTTTACAAGAAAAAACACCAACAAAATGGCAACTCTGCTGGGGAATGCACTCAGAAGCCCATTTGCAAATTTTCTTATCAAAGAATCATTCCAATCCTGAGCTATTGTTTGTAATTGGAGGTTGAAAATAAGTGTTACATCTTATTTTCCCATCCGAGTCACCAACAAAATGGCGACTCTACTAGGGAGAATCTAAGAAAAATCTCACTGGAGAATCCAGAAATAGAGTCATATCATTTGCATAGAGTCATATTATTGTTTTCCATTTTGAATTTAGTTCAAATATTGAACAATTTCAAGCCTGGAGAAATATTTGTTGCAGTGAACTTGATTAATTTAAAGATCTATGGTGCTATGCTGGTGAAAGGAACTCAGAAAGAAAACTACATGTGAAAGAACTTCCTGCTATTTGAAGTTCATTTCCTCTCTAAAGAGAGGTTGCGAATCTATCAAGAAGAACTTGATGAAGAGGTGATTATAGTTCCAGATCTACAATATTTCAAGAAAATTTGCAGTAGTGGCAATGTTTCTAGGTATTTTGCATATATTTGAACTTTTTAGAAATAAATCTTGATTTCCTATTGAGTGATTAGCACTAAGAGAGGGAAATGAATAGTGTATTTAGCTTTCATAATTCTGAATTGTAATTTGCAGCTTATGTATTATGCTGGAAAAGTATGCCAGTTTTTAAGTTTTCCTATTAAATAGATATTAGGCATAGATGCATTTGCATTATCTATTGTAACATTCTAAGATCATGATAAAAAGATAGACATAAGGAAAATGAATGATCAGCTTTAGAGTTGATATGTGAATTGTGAAAGAGGCATGTTAAAATGCTTCAATATATGCATCCTAGTGTGGTTCTGGATGGAACCATGGTTTGTGATCAGTCCCAACTAGATGGTCAAAGAAGTTTCAGTACTGGAAGATACAGAGCCATCAATTTCAGTGGAATTATTGGTTACCCAAATGACATTCCAGGTAAAGTCAGAGATGAGTTACCGAAATTCACTAGTGACAAGTCTGAATTAGCAGATAGACATCTCCAAGAATTCAGTAATGTGATGGAAGATTATGAGGTTGATTATGAGGATGTGATCATGAGATTATTTGTTTAGTCCTTAAGAAGAGATGTAAGGGAATTTTTCTCCTATTTGCTAGCTTCATCCATTCATTCATGGGAAGAGTTTAAAACAAGGTTCCTGGAGCAGTTTGGAGAAAGGATTGACCATGTTTTGATAAGGAAAAGGTTCGTGAATATGGAATAGGGAAAAGATGAGTTAGTACCATCTTTTAATCTTAGCTTTTCAAAGATCATAAGAGAGATTCCTAAAAATATAAGACCAAACAATGTTGAATGTTTGGTCATGTACTTGGGAGCATTTGACAAAAAAATGGGTTTCTTATTAAGAGACAAAGAGCCTACAACCCTGCACCAAGAATACCAAATTGCTATGGACATTGAGAAAAATTTAAGATACTCAATGATGAAAGGACATAGGGTTGTGAATGCTGGTCCTCCTAATACATCTCATGCATATAGAACACATGGAGCATATAATAGAAGTGCTTGTCATGATATTAATTTTGTTGCTCTGATTTCTCCATCATCACAACATGCAGATCATAATGAGCTTCATGCTAAATGTCATCAAGATTTGAGCAATGTTGATCAAACATCTCTTGTCGAAGGATTGTTCCAAATAAAAAGACTCAAAGGAGAATCACTATATGATTTTTTTTCAAGGTTTTTGGATGCTTTGTTGAGAGTCCCCATTAAATTCAGACCTAAGGAATCAATGTACATTGATCTATTTTGTAAAATCTACGAGTCTAGATTGAGTACATTTCCAGAGAGGTGGAAGCCTCATAGCTTGAATCAAGTACTTGGTTGGATAAAAGTTATTGAGAAAGCTCGACTTAACCATGTACAAAAGGTGATGTCTCAGAATGAAGATGCTTGCTGTCAGAATGAGAAGAAGCATAACATGATACAAAAGAATGAAAAGAGTGTATCAAAAAATGAAAATATATGTTGCATGGATGAGGACCTTAATTGTAATCAGTTCACAATCAGCACATATGTAGATCCATGTAACAGTGATGAAGATGAAGGTAGTACAATTGTTGATGACACTTCTTTTCAAGACAATGATCAAGACATTGAAGATGAAAATTCAAGCACTCCTTCTGCAAAATTTGAGTATGATATGTATAATGATGTGTCTTCCTGTGATGAGGATGATGATAGCCAGACTAATTGCTCTTCTGCTAATTATAAAGGATCTTGTGATGATGATATGGAGGAACTCTCTTCACATGAAGATTGCAACGACATGAATGCTCATGAAGACATTTGCCCACAAGTGAATGATCTAATTGCACTTGCTGCAAACTCAAACTGTAGTTCAGATTTGACATCAATGGAGCATGCAAATTCTGTGAATGATGAATAATTTGAGGATAAACATATGTATGTTCAATTTGTTGATCTTGAACATAAAGCTAGAAATGATGAAGAGGTTGATGAACCTATTTATGCCCCTACTGTTCATGGTGGTTTATATGAAGTAGAGATGGGAAGGTCAATTATACATGAGAAGGATGATGATGCACACATTGATGAAAGAAGAAATTCAATTTTGAATGATCAAGTAATGCATTGTGATGGTCACATGGATCTAGGGCTAGCCTTATTACCCATTGACATTATAAAACCTTTTGGTCAATGTGTGGAGCAGCCATATGATGCAAATGATAGTGGATATGATGTCAGCCAGTATGAGATGAAGTATGGGTCTTTCTTTGATGATCTCTCCCATCTTCATGATATGTAAATGGATATGTTTCCTTTGAATGATGAATTCTTTAAAGTGCAAGAAAATGAAGGTTCTAGCTTCATTGCTACTGAACAATTCTTAGATGATAGCGAGTCTTTGGTATATGGGTCAATAGGCCTATCAGATGAAGGTGCGCATGAAGTTGTTAGTGCACGGGAGAATTTATTTGCTGATCCTGTTAGTCTTGAAGATGATAGCATTCAAAATGATTCAGACATGGAGCATGATATGAAAAATCAATGTGCAATTCTTGGCTCAGTGTCAAATTTTGAATTATCTGAATCATTGTTTGAAACATTCCATATGAACTTGCATAGTGATCTCAAGAATGAATCTGGTATCATATGTGAACCTCAGACAGAAAACACTTCTCATGCATTAGATGTTGACCTTTTTGTTGAATGTCATGATTTGAGTGAAGAGGAAAATACTTTGGGTGCTGATAACTTTAATTTTCAAAATCTTCAAACACATGACAATGTGTTTGGGCTATGGTGTCTGAATGAAGAAAAACCAACTTGTGATGAAACTTAGTTGAAGGGGTTGCAAATGAATGAGCAATTTCTTCTCAACACACTAGAGGATGGCATATCCTTTTTCAATCATGATATCTCCTCTCAGCTTGATTATTTTGAGGGGGTTAGTGAATATGGTCTCAATCACTATCCCCAAATGTTTCCACTTGATACAAAATCAGAAAATGAAGAGGGTGGCAGCGATGTGACATGACTGATTTGGTTGCCAATTAATGACAAAGCCAAATAGAGAGCAAGTTTTCACTTGCATGAAGGCAGCGTGATACTTATATTTGCAATGGTACAGTCACCCATGTTGTTGTTGTTTGACAAAGGCAAGCATGAGTTGAGTGAGATCAACTTTTTTTGAAGAATTATGTTTGACAGAGGTAAATACTGACTCCCCTTTTTCATTTGGTGGCCTGGGGTCACCAGGTGAAGTTGAAAAATAAAGGTTGAATAAAGGAGCAGTTTGAGGACACCTGATGACTCAAATTTTTGTCTACTTCCCCAAAGATTTGGAATATTGCTATGCCCATAGGGGGCATACATCCCCAGTCGGAGCCATCGTTGGAACTCTCAAATTTTGCAAATTTGAGATGCCCTTATCAAACTTTTTCCTCTGCACTTTCTGAAGTGCACTTGAGGAATATGTCTGAATGACCTACTTTGAGGGGTCATAATTTGATACCCATTGATTTTCAAGCAAAATCCCTTTGCAGACACACTCATGTGTCATATGTGAACATGCATGTCAATTTGCAGCTTCCCACAATGAGTTTTATCAAGGTTTCAAAAAGTGAAGCTGAAGGGTTTTATCATTGTTCAGCTGTTGGCAAATGTTTAGTTTTACAAAGTAGCTTCCCGTTTGAGCTTGGATTTTGCAACCAGATGATCATCATGTCAAAGTGAATATTTTTCTACATTCTTCATGTTTAAATGAGCTCACGTGCCAGTTTTTAGGGCTTCATGATGTGATTTGCTATTTTTAGCAGGTCAAAACTAAATGTAATTTATTCAGTTTTGCATTTGCATTCCTGATAGCATTTTTGAGAGGCTAACTTTGAGAGTTAATAACTTTTTCTTAATGGTGATTCATGCTAATCCTTCTTGCACACATGTTCCATGTACCCAAATGTGCTTATGTTTCAAATGGCAAGTCTTCTAGAGTTGATTTGGTATTTTTGTGACGAGGTGATTTCATTAGTTTCAATTGGTTCAGAACAATTGATTGTTGCAGAAAGTCCGAGTAGGAAAATTTTCTGATTAATATATCTCACCTCGTGACTCCTTTTTTTGAGCCATCTTTTGTATTGTATTCTTTGGACCGATGTCTACAAGCCGACAAGTTTTTATGTCTCCACGAGGTCGTTTGACCAATTTCCAAAGCCAATTCCAGAGCTTACTTAACGAGTTTTTCCCATTTCCCAAAAGTGCCTAAAAGTAGTTTTGATGAAAACCAATTTCATGTTTTCACTCTAGATACCTTTCAGAAGCTTCTTGAAGTCAAATTGGGCATAAAAGTTGTTTGAAAATGAAAAGTTTTTAGTTGGGCCCACATGGGGCCCGACACGCCTTGCCCAGTTGTGAGTTAATAAGTGTTGTAATATTGTAGTCATTCCAAATGAGTTATTTTAGGTAGGAAAATAACATTGATGCTTCATGTTTATATTCATGACTTTCCTTCCATTGGATGAATGAGGACTAACACTCTTTTGCAAATGATGAACAATGTAAGTTGAGTTCAATTGGAAACGTGTCAAATCCAAATGGTATGGGGACAATGGTGTAACCTCCATTCAACAAGAATAATCAATATTTAATTCACCATCACATGGAAATGAACGAATCACATCA
Source organism: Sequoia sempervirens (assembly GCA_007258455.2). Lineage (NCBI taxonomy): Eukaryota > Viridiplantae > Streptophyta > Pinopsida > Cupressales > Cupressaceae > Sequoia > Sequoia sempervirens. The sequence goes on from VDFB02000017.1 coordinate 10,418,777, forward strand.
GAATATCCAAAGGAAATTTAGGAAAGTGGAGAATCAAAATAAAGATTTTGTCTCAAAAGTTTTCAAAGGTAATTGTACAACTTGCAGCCAAGACTCTATCAAACTCTTGAAGCATGAAGCTAAGAGGCTTGAAGCAAAGGTTAACAAAATGAGGTTTGCTGAAAACACTTCAGAAATATTCAAAGTATAGAGGATGCCCTCTTATTGCTCTTACTTTGAATGCATGAATGAAAGAACAATGAAGGCATTGTCATATTGGAGCAGCCATGAGGTAAAATTTGCAACATTGTTTAATCTTGCCACCAGTTATTTGAGCAGCCACAAGATACTATGAAGGCATGTTCTTTATACTAATTTACATTTTTCAAGGTATATGGTTGTGCATCTTGAAGTTGAATGGAAACTTTACAGTGCCAGATGACAATATGAGAGGCCTACGCTGGAAGGCGCCATTGAGCTATTTGCAGGAGCATAGGATAGTATACAAATGAAGTTGTTGAGAGTCTTATATACTTTAATGCAAGACACAGTGAATGAAGCTTGTATTCCCACTAAAGATGACACAAAGCATGCATGGAAGGATGAAGAGAGTGCATGGGTCATAAAGGAGAGTGGCCCAACAAAGACAAGACATAAAAAATGTCTCATAAACTTAAACAAACACAATGCAGCTTAAAGTGAGCAGTGGCGCGCAAAGTAGCAAAGGAAAGTGTTTTAGAACTTTTGACAAATGCAATAATTGAGGCATGAAGTCCCACACACCAATTAAGGAATAGCCCATGCTTGGAGAGGCTTGATGGTTATTTATTGACATAAGGGACCCCATGAATCAAACAAATGCACACACAGCTGCTTAGCATGATGCCTCAATAAATGTGGTCTCATGGGATCTCCAGCTTGAGGCCTACACTAGCATAAGGAAAAAAAGGGATGCTAGAAAAAAGGAGAGAATAGGCTCAATGCCACTGATGTCCAGTCAAAGGGGCTCGAACCTGGTTCAAGTGTGGGTTCGACAAAATCCCCTCTCAAAATGTAATCTCATGGAATGCCATCATACTCGCTGCCAAGAAAGTTGATCAATGCTACAAATAACACTTACACATGGGTGAATTTTCTGTTGCAAAACAACTAACAACAAAGGAATATAAAGAGGAAAATTCAGTTACAAAGAGATGAGAGAGGTTTTGAGTAGCTTGTTGATCAATGGTGGATTGAGTTTTCGGATAGCATGTACGGATCAAACTGATCTTAGGGCTACTTTTGTTTCTCTTTTATTCTTTTCTTCTCTCATTTGTGTAAAGAGGCAGGGATTCCAATTTCTAAAAGCTCTGCAAGTCAGGCAAAAGCTCTGGGTAGAACTATATAGCTAGGAGAAATATAATTGAGTCATTAAATCGGAAAGTGTCTGTTATGAATTATGTTTTCATGTTTATATTTAGCTGATAATTGTCTCCATTTCTAAGATGTACTACTCTTTTGTATTCAATAATAAGATTACTTGAGTCTTTTCGTTCACATTTGCTGCATTAGAGTGATATATGTTGTTGCCTTCTATTCTGAGAATAATGTAATTTATTTAATGAAGCACAAGGTGTATTTATTATTGCCTTTTGTTCATAGGATAGAGTAATTACTTCAGCATATGTGACATGAATACTATGTTTTAGGTGGATTTATAAGAAGAGTTATGAAATAAAGTTTTAGTGATCTGGTTGTCATAATGTGATAACATTTGTAAGGATCTTCATAACATTTTCAACATTGTAGGATGAATGCGAGTTATATGACTCCATAGCCCATTTTTTGGCACTGGTCAAGTATTATACTCCTGCTGTTTTTAGCTGGGTCCCCAATCTTCAAAATTCAAAATCATTTTAAATCCCTTTGTATTATAGTTTTGTGGTTATCTCATGCTCCAAGTAGTTGATATTACTGATGAACAGCCAATTCTATTCGGTATTATCCTATTATGTTGAGTCATTAAATGAGATTATATGTTGAGCAATATTCTGTTATGTATGTGTTTCAATCTGTTGATATTGCTAAAGGGATCACCCTCCCGGGTCTTGTAGAGCCCAAAGTGTAGGAGGTTATTTTAAATTCCTCGTCAGTTGGTCCAGGTCCTTCGAGCTTCCCTTGATTAGAATTGGAAATTCCATAGGTAGATTAGGAGAAAAACCTAGTTTACAAGAAAAAACACCAACACCAAGATTGTAAATAAGATTCTTAGAACTCTTGATGATGCTTATAGTGAGAAGGTGAGTGATATTGAGTAGACTATAGATTATAATAATTTTAGTAAGGATCTTCTATTAGGTTTTTTGACATAATATGAGATGAGGAAGCTAAGTCTAAGAAATGGAAGCAAATCAAAGACAACTTTTAAAGCTACAAAAGCTAAAGATCTAGATGAAGAAAAAATTGATGAAATAGAAGCTAACTTTTTAAGAATAATGAGGAAAGGCTCTGGTAAGTATGAGGGTATGTTTACCTTTAAATTCTTTAGTTTTGGAGAAATAGGTCATTATGCTGCAAATTTTTCAAATTCTTTAGTTTTGGAGAAATAGGTCATTATGCTGCAAATTTTTCAAAAATAGCTAAAAGGAATAAACAAAGATATGAGAAAGGAAAGAAAGTCCAAAGAAGATTAACAAAGCTTATTATGTGAATGAGAATGCCAATATTTTAGATGAAGATTTAGAATATGAAGATCTACATGACAATAAATTCTTGTTCTTAGTGATTAAGGATGAACCTACTTCTACTAATTCAAAAAAATAGGTAACGGAAAGCCCTCTAGAGAAGGAGAAGGAGAAAAATGAAGGTATGGTTATCTCTACCATACATGCTAAACAAGAAAATATTTTTTGGGTATTTGATAGTGGTTTCTCACATCACATGACTGGTGATAAGAGTAAGTTTGTTAAACTTGATAAATATGATGGAGGCTTGGTTATGTTTGGAGATGATACTAGTGCTAAAATTTGTGGTATAGGTTCAGTAAGTTTTAATGGAAAGCATCATACTAACAATGTTTACTATGTTAAGGGTTTAAGGTTTGTTGAGCATCAGTCATATTTGAAGAAAAGGATATGATATTGTGTTTAAGGATGAAAAATGTGAGATGTAGAAAGGATTTGGAACATTGATTTCTATAGGAAAGAAATATGAAGGGAATATTTATCAACTTAAGGGTGTTGATGGACAATTGTTTCACTTAGATAAATGATATTTGGTTATGAAATGGGAGAATGTGTCACATGAATTTTGATAACTTGGTAGGGATTAGTGTTGTTTAGGCCATGAGAGATTTACTGAGAATTACAAAGCTTGTTAATGCTATTTATAGGAATTGTAAGTTTGGGAAGGAAGCAAGAAATCATTATAGATCAAAAGAAAAATATACTATTGGACTATTGGATTTAGTTCATGTAGATATCTATGGTCCTATCAGAGTACAAAGTCTACTTGGTAAAAGGTAATTTAAGCTTTTAATTGATGATTATTATAGATATGCATGGGTTGCATTTCTTAGAGAGAAATTATATGCATTAGATAGATTCAAGGTATTCAAGGCTATGGTTGAAAATGAAGTGAATTTAAACATAAAATGCTTAAGATGTAACAAAGGTGGAGAATTCACCTCCCATGAGTTAAATATGTTTTGTGAAGTTCATGTAATAAAGAGACAGCTATCTACTCCAACTCCTCAACAGAATGGAGTTGTTGAAAGGAAAAATAGGATAGTTCAAGAGGTTGCTAGATAAATGATTATTGAAGATGGTTTACCAAAATTTTACTAGAAAGAAGCTATTGATACTAATTTTTATGTGTTCAATCGAGTTCTAGCAAGGGAAAATAGTACAAAGACTCCCTATGAGATATGGCACGGAATAATTCCTATAGTTAAATATTTCAAGGTATTCAGAAGAAAATGCTATATCAGAAGAGATGAGGAAACTTTGGGTAAGTTTGATGCAAGAAGTGATGAAGGAATATTTCTTGGATACTCTACCAAAATTAACACATATATATGTTTCAATAAAATATTGAGAAAGATTGTAGAGTGCTTGAATGTGAAGGTTGATGAGACAATAAATAATTTTGTTGATATTGATGGGTAAGTGCTTGATGAACATGATTGTGTAAGAATAGAAGAAATTATGGAAGAACATGATAGAGATGAGCAAAAAAAGTAGGATGAACATAATGAAAGAGAAGAAGATCTAGTAGGAAACCAAAATATGTATAAAGGAATCATTCAGAAAATCAAATTATTGGATACAAGAGAAAAGGTTTGTTAACTAGAAGCAAAGCTACTACTAAAGTAAATTTGTGTTTATTCTCTGAGATTGAGCTAAAGACAGTAAGTGAAACTTGCAAAGATGAATATTGGAAGGAAGCAATGAAAGATGAAATTTTGCAGATTAAGAAGAATCAAACTTGGGAATTGGTCCCAAGATTGACAGATAAAAATATCATTGCATCAAAATGGGTATTCAAAATAAGTTGAATGAGAATGGAGAAGTTTTTAGAAACAACGTGAGGCTTATGTGTAAAGGCTACTCACAAGTAGAAGGAATGGAATTTTAAGAGGCTTTTTCCCTAGTAGCAAGAATGGAAGCTATAAGGATTTTCTTGGCATTGGTTTCTCATAAAGATTTCAAAGTCTATCAGATGGATGTCAAGTCAACATTTCTGAATGGTGAGCTAGAAGAAGAATGCTACATGGAACAACTAGAAGGATTTCAGTTAATAGATCAACCAGATATGGTGTGTAGATTGAAGAATGATTTATATGGATTGAATCAAGCTCCTATAGCTTGGAATGCAAGGTTAGATAGGTTTTTGATTCAACAAGGATTTAACAAAGGTAAAACAGAAAGTAATTTTTACTTTAAAATTGAAAATGACAAAATCTTGATTGTAGTTCTATATGTTTATGACATGGGTATGTGTAGGATCATCATGGGCCAAAAAGTGGCGATATGATGGGTATGTGTAGGGTATGTGGATGAAGACTTTTTTTTAACCCAAAATTGATAAAACAAAAAGAGTTTTTAAATGAGATTCTCAGATTTCCAACAATATAAATTATGCTTTACTTTGAATTTAATAAATAATTATTATTCATTTTCTATTTGAATTATGACTAAAGTTTTGAATGATAGGCTGATTCAAAAACATCTATAGATTTCAAATAGTATCAAATTTTTTGAATATGAAACATTCGTCACATTCTACACTTCGTATACAATAGAATTTAAAAAAAATAAAAAAATTCATGAAGTTTTGGCCAAGTTAAGGAGTTACATATACAAGTTTTTATATTTTTTAAAAGTTGTAAAAAAAATTATAATTAATTATTTACTTGGAAAAAAATTACAAAAAAATATGCATCACATCAGTACATGAGTCCTCTACTTATATATAAATCTTATAAAAAATTATTATCATTTTATTGTGGTTAGGGTGGTCGACAGACACCTACTTATTTTTCCCTAAAATTTAAGTACTATTTTATTAAATTTTAAATTTTCAACAAATAGATTTTTATTTTTTAAAATAAACCTAGTAGTTTAGAAACTACATTCAATTTGCTACAAATTCTATTGTTACATATTTTTGAAATAATATAGATAACTTATTCAAATTTTTATGTCAAGTTTCCTAACTTTGATTTTTCTAAATTTTTTGCCACTTAAGGGCTTGTTTTTTCCATGATGATCCTAGACATACCCACATTATCTTTGGAGGAAATGAAAATATTTGGAAGATTTTTGTAGAAGAAATACAAAAAGAATTTGAGATGTCTATGTTTGGGGAGATGAATATCTTTCTTGGGCTACAGATTAATCAATTAGAGAAAGGAATTTTCATTTCATAGTCTAAGTACATGAGAGAGATGTTGAAGAAGTTCAAGATGGATGGTTCCAAACCGATAAGTACTCCTATGGTGACTAGTTACAAATTGGGTAAAGATGATGATTCGCCTAAGGCTAATTAGAGAAAGTATAGATCTATGATTGGTGGATTACTAAACTTGAGTGCTACTAAATCGGATATTATGCATGTGGTCTATCTGGTGGCTAGATTTCAAGAAGATCCAAAGGAAGCACATTTGTTTTTAAAATAATATTTAGATATTTGAATAGCACTTTGAATTATGGATTGTGGTATCCTAAAGATACTGACTTTACACTTAGTGCCTATATAGATGTAGATTCAACTGAATGTGTAGATAACAAAAAGAGTACATGTGGTAGCGCATTCATTCTTAGATGCAGATTGGTGGAATGGTTGAGTAAGAAGAAAGATACAATCTCTTTATATAATACTAAAGTTGAGTATATTGTTGTTGAATCTTGTTGTACACAAGTTCTATGCATGAAATAGACATTGAAAGATATCAAAGTGCTATATGATGATCCCATTTCTATCTTCTATGTTAATAAATGTGCAATTAAAATTTTGAAGAATCTTGTGATGCACTTGAGGATGAAGTATATATTTATCAAATATCATTTATTGGGAGAGAAGGTCATGGAGAATGATGTCAAGCTTGATTATGTTATGAGAATGGATCATATTGTTGATATATTTACAAAGGCTCTTCCTAAAGACACTTTTCAGTATCTCTGGGAGAAGTTGGGGGTTATTCCCCCTCCTTTCATAAACTAATATGCATTTGGAGATGCATCAGTCTGGTTGATTCATGATTCTATCTTTTTGGACTAACATTTTGGTGGCTACCTCTTAGGGGGATCTGGTAGTTTCAAGTGATGTCATTGTGAGTATTTTGTTTTCATGTCAAAGGAAGATTCAATGCACATATATTTTTTCATTTCCATTGATGTAAAAGTAGGAGAGAAAGCATGTAATGAGGAAGATGATCTTCTTAGGGGGAGAAGCAAAAAGAAAAATCTTTAGAAGTATATTCAAAATTGGTATGGTGTCTTTGATGGTTTTTCACATCATGTGTTGCCATTAATGACAAAGGGGGAGATTGTTGAAAGAATGGAGAATGGAATGAAGGTGTTTTCATTGATGTAAGTTCGTTAACTAGTTATTTGCTAGTTGTTAGTTGTAAATGTTAAGGATATTGATAAAATTATATTAAATAAAGTTTACAGGTATTCAATTGTTTCTTAGGATGATGATATAGTATTTTCCCCTATTTTCATGTCATTTAGATATGTTGGTTATGGTTGTTTATGGTTGCTGTATCCTATATTTTGGTTATTGGTTCATTGTGAAGTTTGAGTTGCCTTCGCCATTTGTGAACTATGTTTTTATGTGTTTTGGTAGAGGTCAGGGAGAAAATTTGCTGGTTTAGATTTATATTTGATGAAGTCTTTTGAATTGTGGTTCTAGAGTTAAGATGTTTCAATTGCATTAAAGATATTTTTGGTTTCTGTAAGTTTTGAGCTTAATTGTTCTATTTTTTTTTACAATGGTTTGCTCAACTATGTGTTAAGGACTATCTTTGAAGTTGATGTAGCGTGTCGGATCTAATTTGTGTCCTGGTGAAGCATGTGTTTGAGTCACCCTCATTTTCATTCCACCCTAGGATGTTCTATCACTTACCTAATTTGAATTTGATGTTGGATGGCTAACTTTGTATTTTTTTCAAGGTTGGAGATAGTATAAATACAAGATGAGATAGTAATTTAAAAAATATACAAGAGAAAAGAAGTAAGATAAGTGAAAGAGTAGACACGATATTGATGCTATTCAAAAAGTGTGTGAGAGTTTTGTGTGGTAGATTAGTGTGAAGCTTAATGCTAATTTTTCATATATAGTGAGTAGAAGGTAAACTCTATCATTCATGCAAATCGATCAAGTGATTGTGGTGGAATCATTTGTTGCATTAGGATTGTAGTCTCTTTGTAACAAGTCTTCTTTGCATTATTTGTATCTCCATGGCAATGAGCTCTCTAGGTTATAGCCCTGTTGGATAGTGACTCCTTGTTTCAGGTAGTGAGCCTTATCTCAGGCAGTGAGCCTTATCTCAAGTAGTGAGCCTTGTTTTAGGAAGTGAGCCTTTTTGTAATTGGTTTTGATATTCTCTATAGTGTGAGTTAATCCTCACTATGGTTTTTTTGTCATTGTATTTTCCACGTAAATCTGGTATCATTTTGTTTATTTGTTGGATTTGAGTTTCTACATGTGCAGTTGATGATTAATTAGTTAAGTAGTTTTATGTATTACTTCTGGTAATTAATTTGAAGGTTAAAATTTATGATAACTGATTCACCCCCCCTCTCATTTTTCCTATTCAACATTAGAGTGGGTTTGAAATAAATTCGTAAAAATATTATACTAGAAATTTAGATAGCCTACATCCAACATATTTAGATTTATTCCTCTAGAATATTGAGTCCAAAATTAAATCAATATGTATCTCTTTATTTTTCAAATGGGAAAATAAAAAATTATCCTTTCAATCTATCATGACTTAGAATTCCCCTTGGACACAGTTAATTTGAATCACATTAATTGAGGATCCATAATTATGTTCAACTTGATTCAAATGTGTAGAAATCTTTATTCTATTGTACATATTTTACAAATTCAATGGTGTTATAAGCCTTGAGAATTTTGAAGTATTGATGTGTTGATTATCTAGTTTATCTATTTTAACATATTATTTGGTTTGAAATTCTTACTAGGGGGATTGGCTCCTTGGGGACTAAAGTCTAAAGGGATTTCTTGTCTATTATTGCTTTGTCTCATGAAGAGCATTTATCAAGTTCTTCTCATTTACTTCCCTGGGTTTAAAAGGAAATTTTGGTTTCTTATGTGGAAAAAGAGGTAGGTGGGAGTTCCTTTTTGCCATTTTCTGGTTGCTCCTTTACTACCTTTAATTTTTATTGTGAGGTGGATGGTCTAGAAATTAGTTTTCTGGATGAGGTAATTAGTGAGGCTATTATGGGTTTTCAATTCTCCTTCATGCGAATTTTTTTTCTTACCACCCCAATATTTATTAGGTGCATAAATGGATACATTATTCTCAATTTTTAAAAAGGGGTAAATGTTAATGCTATGTTGAATGGGTTATTTTTATTTATTTCTTTTAACCTAGAATATATGATAAAGATTCTTATAGGAGGCCCATGGTTCCTATTGAAAAACTTCAAATTTTTCCTTTCCCTATGTAAGTGGAAATCGAGGTAAGACCCAACTACTGATTTGGGCTTGGCTACCCCCACTTGTATTAGACTTCTTGACCTCCCTTTAGAGTTTTGAAACCATAAGAATTTTTAAGGAATTGTTAATTCCTTTAGTAGCCTACTTGCTATTGATAATGTGAAGGCTCAAAAATCCCAACTAGTTTTTTTTGGATTATGTGTTAATGTGGTTGTAAATTGTGTTCTACCTTCTACTATAACCCTAAAATCTAAGTTCAAAACCTAGACCCAACATATTGAGTATGAGAGTCCTAGTCTCTTTTTCAAAATATGTGGTTAGTTTGGCCACCCTTTTCATGAATGTAAAAGGCATGTGAATCGGAAAGATAAAGTTGTTCTAGCCTTTCATGGAACTCCTTCTCCTAATAAAAATAGTCTTGTAGGGGCCCAAAATATGGAGCTAAAATCCCATCGTAAGAATGGGGATGTGGTAATTTTCCTATCAAAATATGTAAGAGAACCTACCAATGGTGGTCTTGTAAGAATAAAATGATGGAGATGAAATCCTCTTAGATGAATGAAGCACCAACTCTACCTTTGAAGAAAGATGTAATTGTGGATGTTGGTTCGAAGAAAAAATGATCCTAAAATTGTGGTTTCTTCACCTTCTTATATTGTATGTGATTTTTACCCCTTAATAGAAGTAGCTACACCCTAAGCATCCCCTAAAGGATAAAAGCTAGATATTAGCAAGAATTTATGCATTTCTTTAGATGGTGAGGGAATTATCTCTCTGAGCAACCCCAATAGAAGAATCTAGGCTTCATTGGAAAATTTTGGATTGAAGGAATAGGATTCATCCTTGCCACTTTAGAATGAACCTCAAGATAATCCCTTGATCCAAGTGAGTGAAAAGCACAAAAATAAGAAAAAAGAGATGTAGGTAGTAACCAAAAGGTGGGATGATTAAATAATAAAGATGTAAGAACTAGTGATGCAGTTAGGGAAATCGCCTCAAGAAAATAGAGGAACCTTGAGGGTCTCCCCAACCAGCTTAAAACTAAATAGTGAAGTTGGGGAGAATTATCCCCTTGGGTCATTATGAAGATTATGGCATGGAATATTAGAGGGAAAAATCATAATTTAAAGAAACATGTTTTGAATTGTAGTCTAATCAATTTGATGGTTGATATCCTCCATACCTAGGAAACTAAAATGTAGCAGGATACTTTTGAAAATGTTAAATTTTTTTTGCCAATGATAGAATTTTGTGTTAGTAATGCTGATGGAGCCCCTGTGGACTTGGTATTAATGCTATGAAATCTAGAAAAACTCTTTGGATCTCAAGGAGTATTAATAATTATCTAGAAACTATTTTCAAAGTAGGAAGGACAAACTTGAATTGGAACCTCCTTAATATTTACGGGCCCCAAATACTAGGTCAACAAGAAATCAACTTTAGAATTCACTATTGGGGTTATTGTCAAAAGAATTGAAGATGCTTGCGGGGAACTTCATCACCTTCCTCTATCATTTGGATAAGATAGGTGGGTTGGAGGATTTCATGTATAACATGTTATATTTCACTTATTGTTGTTAATGGTCTCCTAGATGATAACCTTACTAGCTCAAACTTTACCTAGTGAAATAGACGTTATGATAGGGACCATATTCTTGGTCAATCTTGATAAAGTGTTGATTTCTAGGGATTGGGATATTCTTGCTAGGCTAAATAGTTCTTCCCTTCCCAAATTGACTTCTTACCATATTGCTCTAATTCTGAATAGAAAAGATCAAAGACATCTTGGCCTCTACCCCTTTAGGTATGATATTATGTGGAACCAACATCTTGATTTCAAAGATTTGATTCCAATATGATGGAATCAACCTTTTCATGGTGCATCAATGTTTTTATTAACTCAAAAGCTTAAAATAATCAAGTATATTGTGGTAGAAGGCTGGAACAAATATTTTTTTGGTAACATATTTCACACAAAACAAAACATCCTTAGTAACCTTAAAGATATCCGAGAGAAGATGGAAAAATGGCTCGTAGATGAAGACACTTCTATAAGAGAAAGGTAGTTGAGAGCTGAATGACTCTGGAAAGCAAAAAATGAAGGAAATTTTTTGGGAAAAAAAAACAAGAATCCAATAGCTCCAAGAAGGTGATAAGAATACAAAATTCTTCCAACAATCTACCTTAAAGCATAGAAGGAACAAAAAAATTTCTACTATTGATGAAAATGGTGAGTTACTATCTAAGGATGAAGACATTGATAATGGGGTTATATCCCTCTTTAAAAATGTTGGTGGTGATCCTATCCCCCTTTAGTCAATTTTGTTCTCTACTTAATGTCATCCCTAGGGAAATTTCAAAAAGTGATACTTAGGATCTTGGAAGAGAAATATTGATTTAGGAGGTTAAATTAGTTTTTTTCTCCTTTGGGGCTTATAAAGTTCCTAGCCCTAATGGTTTCTTGCAAGTTCCTTCTTTTGGGGACTTTTGGGATATCATGTCCTCTGATATTCTCAATGCAGCAAGAGATTTTTTTAGATCAGGAAGGCTCCTTCATCAGCTTAATGCTACCTTCTTTGTTTTAATTTCAACAACGAAGAGGTGGTTTCCATTTTGGACTATCAATGAATAAGATTATCTAATACAGTGTACATTTTTTTTCTAAGATCATTGTGAATAGGTTAAAATTTATTCTTGATAAAATGATCTCAGTCAACCAAAATGACCTTGTTCTAGGAATACAAATCCTTGATGTTGCCATTGTCTCACATGAGTATATTCCCTTGGTGGAATACTCCATGAAGCCAAGTGTGGTCCACAAGCAAGATATTTCAAAGGGTTATGACAGAGTGGAATGGTTTTTGTTGTTCGTTGTTCTGGAAAATTTTGGTTTTGGAGGAAAAATTCTAAAATTGATAAAAGAATGTGTGTTTACTCCTAGGTACTATGTCCTAATTAATGGTATTCTTAAGGGCCTCTTATCATGTGGGAGAGATCTAATACAAGGTGATCCCATCTTCCTATATTTATTCATAATTGTCGTTGAAGTCCTAGGTCATACCCTACAGAAGAATATGGACAAAGGAATGTTTAAAGGAATTAGAGTCACTTCATCCCTTCCGCAGCTTCACACTAGTATTTTTTGGATTATACCATTTTATTTGGTGTTCCTTATATGGTTGAAGCATCCAAATGGAAGTCCATACTTCAAAGCTATCGCTCAACTTTAGTGATGAGCCCAAAATGTGCTCATAGTTTGGATATTATGATGAACTTTTAATGCCTTTACTTTTGTTATTCGTGGTTGTTTAAAACTCTTTTGAAACTTTTTATGGCGATATCCTATAGCAAAACACTTTCATGTTCTTGCAGCTTATTGTGTTGTTTTGACTACATTTATTACCCCGTTGACTCCCTAAATGACTGGTATATCGCATGTAGTTTTTGAATGATGAAATAAATTTAAATATGTGATTAATGAATGGATATGTGCCATGTGCCTTTTCTTTCACATTTTTTACCTTTTGTTTTGCAGGTTGTTGAAGAAGTATGATCAATTCAAACGTAGCCGATCTCGGCCTTGTAGCAAAGTCTATTTCCTGCATGACTTTGAGGAAGCTCTAGCAAAGACTCTTTGATTGAAACCGTTGGGAAAGATTTTTAATGACAGTCAATCTGGAAAGAGTGGAGCGCTAGATTCTCTTTGAATTGGGTTGAACACATAAATTCATTTATGAAGTTTGTTCCTTGATTCTGGGATACACTTTACTTCCACGTCTTTCTTTGATAGGGTTAGTTAGTTAGTTGCTCTCCTGATTTTAAATAAAGTACTCCTCCTGCATGAGTGAAAAAGGAGATGACAGTTAGATTAAAATAGAAGTATAGTGATACAAAGTTAACAGATATCATGTAAGAGTCAGTATGATAATGAAAAGTAGAATATGTTTGACAAGAGAAAGAGTTTGTTGTTAGTTTCTATATCAACAAAGCAATGTATCCCATTCTGTTTTCATGAATAAAGTTCGATGAAGTTATGAGTTCAGCACCTGCATAATCAGTAGATGCTTGCTAAGTGGGGCCACTTAGTAAGTATCTATAGCTAGTTAGTTAGCTGTTATTTTCTATTGATCATCAGTTAGCTTTCATCTTTGAAGTTTTCATACAAACTCAGTCTTGTATTGCTCCTGCAGCATAGAGAGTCCATCCCTGTACCTGTTCCTACAACATAAGCCCAGTTCATAGTTTGTGTTTCAGTCATAGCTATTATGGTTTCTATTTTAATCAAATCATAGTTGAGCTAAAATAACTTTGCATTACCTTCCTGTAGTGTAGATAGAATTCCTTTCAAGTATTTATTTCTGTTAAGTTTTGACCGAAACTAGTTCTTAGTGCATATATTATGTTGCACCATTTAAAGTATACGTCCCCTGGTTTGACAAGTAAATGAACGTCCATAGAGAGATATTAGTCACCTGTTGGAATGTCCAATTCCCTAGAAAGGTTTTACTATGATTTTCATATCCTTTTGTGGGTGCGACCATTTTTGGCGCTGTTGCCAGGGATGGAATCAAGCTAAGGATTTGTCAGAAGTCATTTTTAGCATTAGTTTAGTGTTAGTAAAAATTTTCAAAATCTTTCAAACCACCATTCATCAGATTGCATGCATAGAAGAAGAAGAGACGCACTGGGAAGGTTCCTCCCTGAAAACCTGTTTGTTGAACTACCATTCAACCCAGCTGACAAAGAACCTGAGGAAAATCCATTTGCTCTGTTATTCCAGCAACCAAACATGGCAAATAATCCACCTAATAATCCATCTCCAGCATTTGAGTTTCCCATTGTTCCCCAGTAAGATACTGACAATCTTAAAAACATTCCCTCTCCATTGCTTCCCAAGTTTTATGGCCTAGTTATGGAGGACCCAGAAACTTTTATGTTTAAGTTTGATGTCCTCTATCACAGTTATGACTACAACTCAGACGCTCATAAACTGAAGTTATTTCCTTCCACCTTGAAGGAGGGAGATCTCAAATGGTTCATGAGTCTGGGAAGAGGTGTTGTTGATAGTTGGGCAGCCATGCAAACAAAATTCCTTGAGAAGTATAAGGAATATTGTAAGAGTGCCAGTAAAGGTGATGACATATTCCAAATTCAGCAGAAGGAGGATGAAAGTCTAGAAGATTATATTTCAAGGTTCTTTTTTTCACTAAAAAGGAACTCAAACCATACTCTCAATGAAGACTCTTAAAAATTACTCTTTCTAAGGGAAATCAGTGATGCCTGTATAGATGCCCTGGACCTGACGGGAGGAGCTGATATAACCCAACTGCCTTGGGATGATATAAAGAAAATATGTCTTAACTACTCTCGAGCAATAGTTAAGAAAGGTCGAGGTCACCATGCTATAGTGGGGAAGTCTTCTTCTAGTGGAGTTTCTCGGATGGAGATAACAAATTTGTTGTCTGAATTCAAGCTAGACATCATTAATAATATGGCTACATAACTAGACACTATGCAAGCTCAGAAGAAACATGAGGAAGCTAAGGCAGTTTTGGCCGAGTTCTGTCCATACTACAAACAAAAGAAGCGCGACTGCAGATGCAAGATGGTGGCTAATTTGGAAGCTAAGAAACTACCTACTGACTTCAAACTAGTAGAAGGTGATGATGATCAAGTGTTCTTTGTTGCACAAAGGAGACCATGGGCCCAAAGACAAGGTATGTCTCAAAATACTTTAAGTTTTGGTAATCCTTATTCTGGCTATAATAACCAATGGCAACTTGCATATGGACCACCACCACCCTAGAATCCACCTCAACCAAGTTGGCCTAATTATCAGACCCCTCAATGGCAATCTCCTCAAGGAGGTTGGCAGCAACCACAAGCACAATGGACCCCACCTCTAGGTAATTGGCAGCAAAATCCTCAACGGAGAGGTCCTCAACAATGGCAAAGCCAGTCCCCTGGATTCCTGCAGCTTCCACAGCCACAACCACAGGCCCTCATGCCACCTCCTACAACAATTGCCACAATTACTGGCCCACTAAAACAAATGCCTATCCCTGCCCAGCCATTGCCAAATCCCAATAATAAGCAACAGCAGCAGCCATAGCAGCCTACATATCTTGCCGAAGCCAACCAATATCAAGCTTATTCCTTAAACGTTAATGACATCCATTTGAGGTCTGGAACCACTTAACCTACTCCAAAAATGCCTCTAATTACTGAAATAATAGATTCTCCCCTTGAAGAATCTACTGCACCTGCTGATCCTACTAAGCATATAACTATACCTAATACAGTTTCTAAGGAACCTATTTTGCAAAGCCAAGACAAACCACCTTTTCCTTAGAGGTTGCAAAGTACCGCATTTAAATCCATCGAAGAACCCACTTTTGACATTTTGGATCAGCTCAAGAATGTACAAATTCAAATCCCTTTATTTCAGGCTATTAAAGATGTTCCCACTTTTGGAAAAGCTATTAAAGAGGACTATTTGAAGAAGCCTGGACGGAAGAGAAAGGATCCTCAAACAATTCATGTCTTAAAAAAATTGGCTGATATAATGTTGGGAAATGTAGTCATCCCAAAGTATATTGAACTTAGAAGTCCTGTAGTGCAGATACATATAAATCGCCAAATTATAAAAAATGTTTTGATTGACTTAGGTGCTACCATTAATGTCATGACAAAGCATACTATGGACTCCTTGAACATTTCAAACATTATGTCTACACCTATAATTCTGCAGCTTGTAGATAGCTCCACAGTTAAACCTGATGGGATGGTGGAAGATGTAATTGTCACTCTTGAATCTTGGGAGTATCTAGCTGATTTCACAATATTATCAGTTAAGGCAACTTTAGGAGGTTATCCAGTTATCCTTGGTAGACCATGGTTAGCCACCGTTGATGTTTTTATAGGATGTTGTTCTGGAGATATGACCATTTCTGATGGATAGTCCACAAAAAAATTGGCTTTGTATCTGCCTGCTAGACCTCAACCAGATTTGTCCCAACCTATTTGGCCAGATGTGGGGGAAGAAACTGAAGAAGCCAATTCCTTGGCTTAATTAATGATGCTTCAAAATGATCCATTCTCACAACTTCGGAATAAGGATTCTTTGCTTTTTCAAATTTTGCAGTTTAACTCTAATATGGGTAGTTCATTTGATCCAAATGGCAGCCATCTACAATGTTTCCTGCAACAACCAAATTCTGAGAATTCACTGCCTAAACTTCCAGCAATTTTTTATAACTTGCTTCCACAAGAGGTACAAACATTACCTGTAGATTCTATGAGTAATCTCACTAAGCAGATAGAACTGTCTCCAGGTCACTGTTTGAATATCAATAGCACGCTGTCAGAGTCTCAACAGGTTGTCTTATTAAAAATGCTACAAGATCAGCATAAAGCTTTTGCATGGGAATATGGGGACATGCAAGGAATAGATCCTTGAGTTTTTACTCACAGGATCTATATCAAAGAAGATTGTTTACCAGTTAGGCAGCCTCAAAGAAGAGTAAATCTAGCACTTAGAGAAATAGTTAAAAATGAACTTCAAAAGTTGCTTGATGCTAGTTTTATTTATCCAATCTCTGACAGTCAATGGGTTTCTCCATTAGTTATTGTCCCCAAGAAAGGTGGAAAATGGAGAGTGTGTGTAGATTACAGAGAGTTGAACAATTCCACTAAAAAGGATCACTTTCCACTACCTTTTGCAGAACAAGTACTAGACTCACTGTCTGGCAAAATATATTTTTTCTTTTTGGATGGTTACAATGGGTACAATCAGATAAAAATTTCCTCTGAAGATCAAGATAAGACCACTTTTACCTGTCCATTGGGAACATTTGCTTACTTAGTCTTTCCTTTTGGTCTATGCAATGCACCAACAACATTTTAGAGAGTAGTAATTAGTATCTTTGCTGATATATCTCATGACTATATGGAGATTTATATGGATGATTTCACTACCTATGGAGTCACATTTGAAGAAGCACTAGTGAATTTAGAAAAAGTATTAAAAAGGTGCAGAGAGCAAATTTTTTCTCTAAACAGGTTAAAATATTTTCTACTGATGGAAGAAGGTATTGTTCTAGGCCATCATATTTCAAAGAATGGAATTCAGGTTGACCCTGCTAAAATTGAAATTATTTTGAATTTACAAACTCCTGCAAAACAAAAAGATGTTAGAAGTTTCCTTGGCCATGTAGGGTATTATAGAAGGTTTATAAAAGATTTCAGTAAAATTTTCAGCCAACTTTATGCCTTGTTAACTAAGGATTCTCAATTCGAGTGGACAGAGGCCTGTGAAAAATCCTTCCTGCAATTAAAGAACTTGCTTACTAAAGCCCCTCTTCTTCAAGGTCCAAAATGGAATTTTCCTTTTCATATACATGCCGATGCCTTTGATTTTGGTATAGGATAAGTCTTAAGTCAAAAATAAAATTCAATTGAGCATGCTATCCACTTTATCAGCAAGAACCTTCAACGTCTTGAGCTCAACTATACTGTTACAGAAAAGGAATTGCTCACAGTAGTGTATGATTTGAATAAATTTAGGCATTATGTCATAGGTTATTAGATATTCCTCCATACTAACCATGCAGCAATCAAGTATCTGATAAACAAACCTGTCGTTTCTAGTAGATTAGCAAGATGGCTCCTGTTGTTACAAAAATTTGACATTACAATCATTGACAAACTAGGAAGAGCTAATGTTGTAGCTGACTTTTTTTCAAGACTTCAATTAGCTGCACCTGTTGAACACGAAGTCATTGATGATAGATTCTCAGATGAACACTTATTTTCCATTGCTATACATACTCCATGGTATGCAGACATTGCTAATTATCTAGCAGCAAGTAGAATACCAGCTCACTTTTCTCCAAAAGAAAAGAAATTGTTAATCGAGAAAAGTTTTAACTTTTCATGGATTGCAAATTGTCTTTTTTATACTGGACATAATCAAGTGATGCGAAGATATGTAAGAGAAGATGATACTTATGATATATTGCATACTTGCTATGATGAACCATGTGGGGGAAATTTTGCAGCAAAGAGAACATCAATGAAGGTTCTTACAAAAGGGTACTACTGGCCAACATTACACAAGGATGTTGTGGCCTATACAAGGAAATGTGACCGATGCCAGCGTATGGGAAGACCAACCAAGTCAGATGAAATACGACTATATCCATAGGTAATAGTGACCCCTTTTGATAAATGGGGAATGGATTTTGTGGGACCAATTGATCCACCATCAAATGGTAAGTCATACATTCTAGTTTGCATGGACTATGTAACAAAGTGGGTTGAAGTAAAAGCTATGACTCATGCTCAAGATAACAAGGTTGCTGAATTTCTGTATAAACAAATTTTTCCTAGATTTGGAGTTTCCAGAGAGCCTGTAACTAATCAGGGAACTTAGTTCACATCAAATCTAATCACTGCACTAATGAATGACTATAAAATCAAACATAGGAAGTCTAGCCCCTATCACCCTCAAGCTAATGGTTAGGCAGAGGTAACAAACATGGAAATTGAGGTGATCCTCACAACGATAGTGCAAATCCATAGAAAAGATTGGAGCAGTAGACTTCATGAAGCAGTTTGGGTCTACAGAACTACATGGAAGACAACAACTAGGTTTACACCTTTTGAGCTTCTTTATGGGAAAACAACCATGTTGCCCATAGAATTTGAGCACAAAACCTTGAGGACAACTCTTGAACTCAATATAGAAATATCTAAAGCACAGAAGGACCATCTGCTACAACTAGATGCTTTGGATGAAATGAGAAAAGCTGTCCTACAGCATATAGAAGCAGTCCAACAACAATGAAAGAAATGGCATGATCAACACATAAAAACCAAGAAATTTTTTGCTAGTGATTAGGCTCTGTTATATGATTCTAGATATCAAGAAAACTAAGGTAAGCTCACAACACGATGGCTTGTCCCCTATGAAGTTAAGAATGTGTTCGACAACTGAGTTGTACAGCTGGTGACAATTGATCCAGTCCATTTCAAATTGCTAGTTAATGGCCACCGACTCCGGTTGTACCATAAACCAGTATCAAAAGAAGAATTTATGCAATAGTTCATTTAGGTTCCTCCCGCTACTCTTCCTGCAGCCGAAGGCTTTAGCCTTTCTCCTACAGCTTCACCATAATTTTGAAACAGCATGCTCATAATAAATGTTTTATTTTTAAAAGAAACCCATTTTTCTCCATTCTCATTTATTGCTCCATCTCACTTCTTTATCTTCCATCCATCCCATCCATTCATCTCATCTGCCCATTTCACCTATCCATCTCATTCATCTGCATCACCCTTAATTATGATATCATTCCCAACTGTCAACTCATGTGACACCGTCAACTTTCTTCACACATACATGCAATTATCAAAGGTACGCCATATTTTTTGTTATCGTATATTTGATTTATTTTATTCTATTCATTTACTGCTATGACAGTACCAGTCATTATTACTCGATCTCTGACTATTCTTTAGTACATGTGAGGACACATGTCATACTCTAAGTAGGGGGCAGGGTAATCCACCTTTTAAAACCTGTCTTTTCGTCGCTGCCATAACTACGCAAATAACCTTTCTTTATTATTTTTCTGGTACTTTCCAAATATGATCGCATGTCCTTTTCATTTGCATTTTTTTCTTGTAAATTATGATTAAAACTGCTTGTTCAAAAAGTTTATTTTTGGAAAAGAAAGAAATGTGATGGCATGATAGAAGAAAAACCAAAATAGAAAGGGAAATAGAGAATTTGAATTTTTAGCAAGGAATTGAGTTCAGCTAAGAGAAAACTGTGAACATGGGTGGTCAGCTGGTGCGACATGAGCCTATAGCTCATAAATTATTATTGCAAAATCCTCAAACAATCCACGCATTCATCCTTTGTGGATGGTTAAACTACTTCTTGAGTTTAAATTCTTTTGATGAGGAGGGTGCTGGAGAATTTTTTAGAACCCTTTCTGAAGGGGAAACTACTGTGTGGGTTCTAATGGTTGTTGCAACTGAAGATAGAATTGCTGAAGTAACCAGACTTCTAGCCGTTGGAGAAAATTTTTCTTTAGATGCTGCTGCTACAAGGGCTAAGTTTTCAATGCCCACTGATGGACTTTTGGAAGTCTCCAAGCAGGGATGCAAGCGGGTATCATTTCCTCCTCCTTATTCAGAATATGCCGCTTATATAATCAGGTATTTAACCTATGAAGGTCATTTCTCCTGCCTGCATTCTTATCATTTCAAATTATTAAGTCATATGAGGCATGGGTTAGTTGTAAATGTTATGAATTTTCTGTTAAAATTTCTGGAACAAAGTGCCTACAGAACCCAACAAGGGAAAGATAATTCTGTTGCTTATCATCACCTTATCAAATTACTGATTGAATGCTCTTTGAGAGATGTCTCACCTCTTTCCTGGAAACAATTTGTTCCCTCAAAGAGCTTGCAAATTCCACAACCCCTTAGGGTACTTACCCCACGGACTCAGAAAAAGAAGAAAGAAATTGCATCTACCAGTAGAACAAGGCAAGGGTCATCTACTTCTGTAGCACCTGGTCTTGCAGCTCCCCCACCGGAATCTTTTGGTCAGGTACAAACTAGGTTTTCCACTAGGAGAGAGAATGGAAAAACAAAGGCAAGTGAGTCGTTTGGGACAGAACAAACCCTAGATTCTGACCCTCGTTCTCAGAAAAGGAAATGCTCTTCTCCTCCAGCACCTTCCCCTACAGCCGTCTCTCCTACAGCAACACCTATTGCTAACACCAGTTCACCATCATCCTCTGGTAGGGTAGAGCCCTCTAGGAAAACTAGAAAGAGAAAGGCTACCAGAACACCTCCTGTAGCCGCACCAGTGCCAAGAAGAGTTTCCACAAGAAAATAGTGTAATACCTCCCCTACTTTACCTCAACCAGAGGTTATTGTAATTTCAAAAGGGTCTGTAGGGTCTGAATTTGATGTTTCTTAGAATGTGTCTGAGAATGCTACATAGAGTTCATTCGTTCCTAAAGAGGAACAAGTTGAGACATTTTTTATTGAGTTTCTGGAATATGTCAAAGCTAACTGGGAAATAGTTATATTGCAAACCCTGCCTTTCTGGCACATAGCCTAGACTGACATGCAACAAAGTCTATGGGAGGTAGAAAGGAAAAAATTAGAAAAAGAAATTGAAAGTCAAAAACAGGAAATTTTTAAGTTAGAAACAGAAATGGATGAAATGTTAAAAGTAATTGGTCAGATTATGAAATGTAGACCACCACCTAGAGTTTATGCTTTGTGCCTTAAGGAATAGTTCTTATGGTTCCAACTAATGAGAATTTTCAGAAATTAAGATCCTATACTTCACACTGCTAAAGAATTTTATGATGCATACCAGGCAACCCCTAATTGGTTAATAAATTCTCTGTGTGAATTTTACTTACATGGCTTTTTAGTTCCATTTGAAACAGAATGGAATCCTCTTTTGTATATTGGTGATATCCATTTGAGATCATTTATGTCATGGGCAGCAAATGGAGTAAATTATGGCAGGCAATGGGAAACATATGAGGAAGTCGAAAGGTATGAGCCTGTTCCATTACACTCTCAAAGTTCAAACCCTCATGCAATGTTGAAAAACTGGTTTACTCTGACATATGGCATTAATAATGTTATAACCAGAGAGAAAATATTTGATCTTAGGAAATAGGTATATGATGAATTTCAAGCATAGTCATATT
Source organism: Sequoia sempervirens (assembly GCA_007258455.2). Classification (NCBI taxonomy): domain Eukaryota; kingdom Viridiplantae; phylum Streptophyta; class Pinopsida; order Cupressales; family Cupressaceae; genus Sequoia; species Sequoia sempervirens. The sequence goes on from VDFB02000017.1 coordinate 10,440,676, forward strand.
CATTTCGGAGACTGTCATACACCAGAAGTGAGAAAAGGTGGGAAAGATTAACTATTGGGCTAAGAAGGTCCAAACCTCATAGTCCCCTAAATTTCACAGTAGTTCTTAAATGATCAAGCAGATATATATAGTTGGGACTTCAAAAGAGATTTGAACTATGGTTGCCATTGACATTCAGACCTCCTGTGCTAATTTGGCCCCTTTATCCTCACCAGGCTACAAATCTTAATGATAATTTAGAAGATCATAGGTATGAAAGGTGCCAGGCTTTCAAAGGATCTTATTATAGGTTTGGAACTCCCTTTCAGAGTCATGCAGCAACCACTGATTTCAAAGAAACCACCAAGAAAGTTAATCATGGAGTACCAACATTAGGCTAAGTAGGGGGCAGTGATGAGCCCTAAATGTGCTCATAGTTTGGATATTATAATGAACTTTTAATGCCTTTACTTTTTTTATTTTGTGGTTGTTTAAAACTCTTTTGAAAATTTTTATGGGGATATCCTGTAGCAAAACACTTTCATGTTCTTACAGCTTATTGTGTTGTCTTGACTATATTTATTACCCCATTGACTCCCTAAATGACTGGTATATCGCATGTAGTTTTTGAATGATGAAATAAATTTAAATATGTGATTAATGAACGGATATGTGCCATGCACCTTTTCTTTCGCATATGTTACCTTTTGTTTTACAGGTTGTTGAAGAAGTATGATTGAGTCAAACGCAGCCAATCTCGGCCTTGCAGTAAAGTCTATTTCCTGCATGACTTCGAGGAAGCTCTGGCAAAGACTCTTTGATCGAAACAGTTGGGAAAGATTTTTCATGATAGTCAATCTGGAAAGAGTGGAGCACTAGATTCTCTCTGAATCGAGTTGAACGCATAAATTCATTTATGAAGTTTGTTCCTTGATTTTGGGATACACTTTACATCCACATCTTTCTTTGATAGGGTTAGTTAGTTAGTGGCTCTCCTGATTTTAAATAAAGTACTCCTCCTGTGTGAGTGAAAAAGGAGATGATAGTTAGAGTAAGATAGAAGCATAGTGATAGAAAGTTAACAAATATCATGTAAGAGTTAGTATGATAATGAAAAGCAGAATCTGTTTGATGAGAGACAGAGTTTGTTGTTAGTTTCTATATCAACAAAGCAATGTATACCATTCTATTTTCATGAATAAAGTTTGATGAAGTTCTGAGTTCAGCACCTGCATAATCAGTTGATGCTTGCTAAGGGGGCCCACTTAGTAAGTATCTGTAGCTAGTTAGTTAGCTGTTATTTTTTGTTGATCATTAGTTAGCTTTCATCTTTCAAGTTTTCATACAAACTCAGTCTTGTATTGCTCTTGCAGCATAGGGAGTCCATCCTTGTACCTGTTCCTACAGCATAAGGCCAGTTCATAGTTTTTATTTCAGTCATAGCTATTATGGTTTCTATTTTAATCAAATCATAGTTGAGTTAAAAGAACTTTGCATTACCTCCTTGTAGCATAGATAGAATTCTTTTCAAGTATTTATTTCTATTAAGTTTTGACCGAAACTAGTTCTTAGTGCATATATTGTGTTGTGCCATTTAAAGTATACATCCCTTGGTTTGACAACTAAACTAACGTCCATAGAGAGATATTAGTTACCTATTGGAATTTCCAATTCACAGGAAAGGTTTTACTATTATTTTCATATCCTTTTGTTGGCGCGATCATTTTTGGCGTCATTTCCAGGGATGGCGTCAAGCTAAGGATTTGTCAGAAGTCATTTTTAGTGTTAGTTTAGTTTGTTAGTCAAAATTTTCAAAATATTTCAAACCACCATTCATCGGATTGCATGCATAGAAGAAGAAGAGACGCACTGGGAAGGTTCCTCCCTGAAAACCTATTTGTTGAACTACCATTTAACCCAGCTGACGAAGAACCTGAGAAAAATACATTCGCTCTATTATTCTAGGAACCAAACATGGAAAATAATCCACCTAATAATCCACCTCCAGCGTTAAGTTTTCCATTGTTCCCCAGCGAGATACTGACAATTTTAAAAACATTCCCTCTCCATTGCTTCCCAAGTTTTATGGCCTAGTTACAGAGGACCCAGAAACTTTTATGTTTGAGTTTGATGTCCTCTGTCGCAGTTATGACTACAACTCAAATGCTCATAAACTGAAGTTATTTCCTTCCACCTTGAAGGAGGGAGCTCTCAGATGGTTCATAAGTCTGGGAAAAGGTGTTGTTGATAGTTAGGCAGCCATGCAAATGAAATTCCTTGAGAAGTATAAAGAATATTGTAAGAGTGCCAGTAAAGGTGATGACATATTCTGAATTCAGCAGAAGGAGGATGAAAGTGTAGAAGATTATATTTCAAGGTTCTTTTTTTCACTAAAAAGGAACTCAAACCACACTCTCAATGAAGACTCCAAGAAATTACTCTTTCTAAGAGGAATAAGTGATGCCTGTATAGATGCCTTGAACCTGATGGGAGGAGGTGATATAACCCAACTGCCTTGAGATGATATAAATAAAATATGTCTTAACTACTCTCGAGCAATAGTTAAAAAAGGTCGAGGTCACTGGCTCACATTCACAAAAGGATATGAATATCACAGTAAAACTTTTCCTGGGAATTAGACATTTCGACATGTGACTAATATCTCTCTGTGGACGTTCATTTTACTTATCAAACCAGGGGACGTAGAATTTAAATGGCGCAGCAAAATATATGCACTAGGAATTTGATTTGGTCAAATCTTAGCAAAAACACATACTGGAAAGAAATTCTATCTAAGCCACAGAATTGTAATGCAGAATTATTTAACTCAATTATGCTTGATTAAAACAGAAATCGTAATAGCTACGACTAAGGAACAAACCATGAACTGGCCTTATGCTGCAGGAATAGTCACAGGGATGGACTCTCTATGCTGTAGGAGTAGTATAAGACTGAGTTTGTATAAAAACTTCAAAGATGAAAGCTAACTGAATATCAGTAGAAAAGAACATCTAACTAATTAACTACAGATACTTACTAAGTGGGCCCCCTTAGCAAGCATCTACTGATTACATAGATGCTGGACTCAAAACTTCATCGATCTTTATTCATGAAAATAGAATGAGATACATTATTTTGTTGATGTGAAAACTAACAGCAAACCCTGTTTCTGGTCAAACAGATTCTGTCTTTCATTATCATACTGATTCTTACATGATATCTGCTACTCTATTTCTATCTTACTTTAAAATCATCTATTATTCATTCTATATCCTCTACTCTCTTGTGTAGGAGGAGTATCTTATTTTAAATCAGAAGAACAACTAACTAACTAACTTCATCAAAGAAAGACGTGGAAGTAAAGTTTATCCTTGAATCAAGGAAAAAACTTCATAAATGAATTTATGTGTTCAACCTAATTCAGAGAGAATCTAGCGCTCCACTCTTTCCAGATTGATTTATCATTAAAAATCTTCCCCAATCGGTTTCAGTCAAAGAGTCTTCGCCGGAGCTTCCTCAAAGTCGTGCAGGAAATGGACTTTACTGCAAGGATGAGATCAACTGCGCTTGACTCAATCATTCTTCAACAACCTACGAAAAAAAAGGTAACAGATGTGCAAGAAAAGGCATATGGCACATACACGATATCTATTCATTAATCACACATTTTAAATCTACTTCACCATTCAAAAACTATATACGATATACTAGCCATTTTTGGGAGTCAACAGGGCAATAAATGCAATCAAGTCAACACAATAGGTTGCAGGAATATAAAAGTGTCTTGCTATAGGATATCCCCACAAAAGGTTTCAACAAAGTTTAAACAGCCGTGAAATAGCAAAAATAAAGTCATTTAAAATTTTATCATAACATTAAATTATGAGCATATTTTAGGCTCATCACTGCCCCTACTTAGCCCAATGCTGGTCCTCCAACATTAACTTTCCTGGTGGTTTCTCTGAAGTCAGTAGTGGTTGCATGACTCTGAAATGGATGTCCAAACTTGTAATAGAATCCTCTAAGGTCTCGGTACCTTTCATATCTTTGGTCTTCTAATTCATTGTTAAGCTTTGTAGCCTGATGAGGATACAAGGGCCACATTAGCACAGGGGGTCTGAATGTCAGTGGCAGCCACAGTTCAAATCTTGTTTGAAGTCCCAATTGAATATATCTACTGGTTCATTTGAGTGTAGCTGTAAAATTTAGAGGACCATGTAGTTCTGACTTTCTTAACCCAACAGTTAATTTTTCCCATCTTTTCTCATTTCTGGTATATGCTAATCTCCAAAACGAATATTGTTGTGCCTGGAATTCCTCATATACTTGCTTTCTAATGTCAAATATTTTCGCTCTGGCTGAAACATTATTAATACCATATGTCAAAGCAAACCAATCTTTCAACATTGCATGTGGATTTAAACTTTGAGAGCGTAATGGGACAGGCTCTGTTTTCTCAACTTCCTCATACGTTTCCCACTGCCTGCCATAATTCACCTTATTTTCTGCCCATGACATAAATGCTCTCAAATGAATATCACCAATGTATAGAAGAGGATTCCATTCTATTTCAAATGGTATTAAAAAGCCATGCAAATAGAATTCACACAAAGAATTCCTTAACCAGTCAGGGGCTGCTTGATATGCTTCATAAAATTCTTTGGCAGAATGAATTATAGGGTCTTGGTTTTTGGAAATTCTCATCAATTGAAACCATAAAAATTGTTCTTTAAGGCACAAAGCATAAACTCTGGGTGGCGTTCTGCACTCCATAATTTGACCAGTTACCTTTAACATTTCATCCATTTTTGCTTTCAACTCAGCAATTTCCTATTTCAGACTTTCAATTTTCTTTTTCAATTTCTTCTTTTCTACTTCCCACAGACTTTGTTGCATGTCAGTCTGGGCTATGTGTCAGAAAGTCAAAGTTTGCAGTGTAACTGTTTCCCAGTTATTTTTAACATATTCCAAAATCTTAATTAAAAAGGTCTTCCTATACACAACAATGGCTTTACAGATTGTAGGATGAAATATGACTTCACTAGGTACATTCAGTTGTTCAGCCTGCTCTTGTTCTTGCTGAAGGATAAATTATTCTTGTTGCTATGGTGGAGAAGTTTGTGCTTCCTCTGAGAATTGCATAGCAGCAGTAGCCAAATCATAAAGATTTAGAAACTCGTGCTCATTATGTACTGCTTCTTTTGTCTCAACTTGTTCTTTTTTGAGCAAATTCTGAATAGCATTCTCAGATTCATTCTGAGAAACATTAAATTCAGATTCAACAGACCCTTCTGAAATCACAATCACCTCAGGTTGTGGTGAAACAGGGGAGGTCCTAAATTGTTTCCTTGTGGAAATCCTTCTTGGTACTGATGTGGCTGCAGGAGGTGTTCTGGTAGTTTTTCTTTTTCTTGTTTGTTCAGGGGGTTCTGCCCTACCGGAGGATGATGGTGAACTGCAGGGGAAGGTGCTGCAGGAGAGGAGCATTACCTTTTCTGAGGATGAGGGTCAGATTCTGGGGACCCTTCTACTTTTGTTTTTCCTTTCTCCCTCCTAGTAGCAGACCTAGTTTGTACCCTAGCAGAGAATTCAGCTGTGACGGCTACAGGATCAAGTGCTACAGGAGTAGATGACCCTTGCCCTGTTCCACTGGTAGATGCAATTTCTTTCTTCTTTATTTGAGGTCATGGGGTAATTACCCTAGGGGGTTGTGGCGGTTGCAATCTCTTTTGGGCAACAAATTGTTGCCAAGAGAGAAGTGAGACGTCTCTCAAAGAGCGCTCAATCAGTAATTTAATAAGGCCATGATGAGTGACAGAGTTATCTTTCCCCTGTTGAGTCCCATGGGCACTTTGCTCTAAAAACTTTTACAAGAAATTCAGAACATTCACAACTAACCCATGCCTTATATGGCTTAATAATTTAAAATGATGAGAATGCAGGTAGGAAAAATGGCCTTCACAGGTTAAATACCTCATTATATAAGTGGCATACTCTGAATATGGAAAAGGTAGTGACACACACTTGCATCCTTGCTTGGAGACTTCCAGAGGTCCATCAGCAGGCATTAAAAACTCAGCCCTTGCAGCTGCAGCATCTGAAGAAAAGTTTTCTCCAACGGCTGGGAGCCCGGTTACTTCAGCAATTCTGTCTTCGGTTGCAACAACTGTTAGACCCCATACGGTGGCTTCCCCTTCAGAAAGTGTTCTCAAAAATTCTCCCGTAGCCTCCTCATCAAAATCATTTAAACTCAGAAAATAATTTAACCATCCAGAGAGGCTGAATGCATGAACTATTTATAGATCTTGCAATAACAATTCATGAGCTACAGGCTCATGTCGCACCAACTGACCACCCATGTTTGCATTTTTTCTGGCTGAACTCAATTTCTTGCTGAAGATTCAAATTCTTTATTTCCCTTTCTGTTATAGTTTTTCTCTGTCATGCCGCCATATTTCTTTCTTTGTTTCCAAAAATAAACTTTTTTAAACAAGCAGTCTTAATCGTAGTTTGCAAGAAAAGATGCATTAAAGAAGGACATGCAATCACATTTGGAAGGTACCAAAAAATATTAAAGAAAGATTATTTTGTAGTTATGGTAGCGGCGAAAAGACAGTTTTCAAAAGATGGATTACCCCGCCCCCTTCTTAAAAGATGACATGTGTCCTCACATGTACTAAAGAACAGGTAGAGATTCGGGGGATAATGACTGGTACATGCATAGTAGTAATTGAATAGGATGAAATAAATCAAATATGCGATAAGAAAAGATATGGCATACCTTTAGTAATTGCATGTACGTGTGAAGAAAGATGACGGCGTTGCATGAATTCACAAGTGGGAAAGATATCTTAATTAAGGTTGATGCGGACGGATGAAGTGGATGGGTGACGTGGGCGGATGAAGTGTACGAATGAAATGGATGGATGGGATGGATGGATGGAAGATAAAGAAGTGAGATGGAGGCAATAATTAAAAATGGAGAAAAAGGGTTTTCTTAAAAAAAAACCTTTATTATGGGCATGTTTTTTGAAAATTACTGCAGGAGAAAGGCTAGAGCCTTCGGCTGCAGGAAGAGTAGCGGGAGGAACCTGAATGAACTGCTTCATTAAGTCTTCCTTGGAAACTGGTTTATGGTACAGTCGAAGTCGGTGGCCATTGACGAGCAATTTGAAACGAACTGGATTGATTGTGACCAGCTGCACAGCTCCGTTGTCAAATACATTTTCAACTTCATAGGGGCCAAGCTAGCATGTTGTGAGTTTACCCTAGTTTTCTTGGTACCTGGAATCATATAACAGAGCCCAATCTCCAACAGAAAATTTTCTGGTTTTGATGTGTTGATCATGCCATTTCTTTCTTTGCTGTTGGATTACTTATGTATGCTGCAGGGCAGCTTTTCTCATTTCGTCCAAAGTATTTAGCTATAGGAGATGGTCCTTCTGTGCTTCAGATAAGTCCATATTGAGTTCAAGAGTTGTCCTCAAAGTTTTATGTTCAAATTCAATGGGTAACATAGCTGTTTTCCCATAGAGCAACTCAAAAGGTGTAAACCCAGTTGTTATTTTCCATGTAGTTTTGTAAGTCCAGACTGCTTCAGGAAGTCTATTACTCCAGTCTTTCTTAGGAATCTGCACTGTCTTTGTGAGGATTGCCTCAATTTCTCTGTTTGTTACCTCCACCTGACTATTGGCTTGAGGATGATAGGGGCTGGACTTCCTATGTTTGATCTTATAGTCATTCATAAGTGCAGTTATCAGATTTGACGTAAACTGAGCTCCTTGATCGGTTACAAGCTCTCTAGGAACTCCAAATCTGGTGAAAATTTGTTCATATAAAAATTCAGCAACTTTGTTATCTTGGGCATGAGTCATAGCTTTTACTTCCACCCATTTTATGACATAATCCGTGCAAACTAGAATGTATGACTTTCCGTTTGATGGTGGATCAATTGGTCCCACAAAATCCATCTCCCATTTATCAAAAGGGGTGACTATTACCTGTGAATATAGTGGCATTTCATCTGACTTAGTTGGTCTTCCCATACACTGGCATCTGTCACACTTCCTTGTATAGGCCACAACATCCTTGTGTAATGTTGGCCAGTAATACCCTGTTGTAAGAACTTTCATTGCTGTTCTTTTTGCTACAAAATGCCCCCCACATGGCAAGTATGCAAGATATCATAAGTCTCATCTTCTCTTACACATCTTTGCATTACTTGATCAGGTCCAGTATAAAACAAACAATTTGCAATCCAGGTAAAGTTAAAACTTTTCTCTATCAACAACTTCTTTTCTTTTGGGGAAAAATGAGCTGGTATTCTATTTGCTACCAGATAATTAGCAATGTCTGCATACCAGGGTGTATGTGCAGCAATGGAAAGCAAGTGTTCATCTAGAAATCTATTATCAATGACCTCATGTTCCTTAGATGCAGCTGATTAAAGTCTTGATAAAAAGTTAGCTACAACATTAGCTCTTCCTAGTTTGTCAATGATTGTGATATCAAATTCTTGTAACAATAGGAGCCATCTTGCAAATCTACCAGAAATGACAGGTTTGTTCATCAAGTACTTGATTGCTGCATGGTTAGTGTGGACAAATATCTGATAACCTGTGACATAATGCCTAAATTTATTCAAAGTATACACTACTACAAGCAATTCCTTTTCTGTAACAGTATAGTTGAGCTCAGGACCTTGAAGGTTTTTGCTGATAAAGTAGATAGCATGCTCAATTGAATTTTCTTTTTGACTTAAAACTGCTCCTATACCAAAATCAGATGCATCAGTATGTATATGAAAAGGCAGGTTCCATTTTGGACCTTGAAGAACAGGGGCTTTAGTAAGCAAGTCCTTTAGCTATAGGAAGGATTTTTCATAGGTCTCGGTCCACTCAAATTGGGAATCATTTGTTAACAAAGCATAAAGTGGACTGACAATTTTACTAAATTCTTTTATAAACCTTCTATAATACCCTGCATGACCAAGAAAACTTCTAACATCTTTTTGTTTTGTAGGAGTTTGTAAATTCTGAATAACTTCAATTTTAGTAGGGTCAACCTGAATTCCATTCTTTCAAATATGATGACCTAGAACAATACCTTTTTCCATCATTAGAAAGCACTTTTCACTATTTAGAGACAAATTTTGCTCTCTACACCTTTTTAATACTTTTTCTAAATTTACCAGTGCTTCTTCAAATGTGACTCCATATGTAGTGAAATCATCCATATAAATCTTCATACATTCATGAGATATATCAGCAAATATACTAATTACTGCTCTCTGAAATGTTGCTAGTGCATTACATAAGCCAAAAGGCAAGACCAAATAAGCAAATTTTCCCCACAGACAGGTAAAAGTGGTCTTGTCTTGATCTTCAGGGGCAATTTTTATCTGATTATACCCGCTATAACCATCTAAGAAGGAAAAATATCTTTTTCCAAATAGTGATTCTAGTACTTGGTCTACAAAAGGTAATGGAAAGTGATATTTTTTAGTGGCATTGTTCAACTCTCTGTAATCTACACACACTCTCCATTTTCCTCCTTTTTTGGGGACAATAACTAATGGAGAAACCCATTGGCTGTCAGAAATTGAGTAAATAAACCAACATCAAACAACTTTTGAAGTTCATTTTTCACTATTTCTCTTAGTGCTGGATTTACTCTTCTCTGAGGTTGTCTAACTGGTAAACAATCTTCTTTGGTATATATCTTATGAGTACAAACTCGAGGATCTATTCCTTGCATGTCCCCATACTCCCATGCAAAAGCTTTATGCTGTTCTTGTAGCATTTTTAATAAGTCAGTCTCTTGAGACTGTGACAACTTGCTATTAACATTCAAACAATGATCTGGAGACAATTCTATCTGCTTAATGAGATTACTCATAGAATCAACAGGTAATGTCTGTACCTCTTGTGGAAGCAAGTTATGAAAAAATGTCAGAATTTTATGTAATGAACTCTTAGAATTTAGCTGCTGCAGGAAACATTGATGATGACTGTCACTTGGATCAGATAAACTATCTGTATCAAGGTTGAATTGCATAATTTGAAAAAGTAAAGCATCTTCACTTTGAAGTTGAGAGAATGGATCATTTTGAAGCATCATTAATTGAGCCAAAGAATTGGCTTCCTTAGTTTCTTCTCCCACATCTGGCCAAACAGGTTGGGACAAATCTGGTTGAGGTTTAGCAGGCGGATACAAAGCTAATTTCTTTGTGGACTGCCCATTAGAAATGGTCATATCTCCAGAATAGCATCCTATAAAGGTATCATCAGTTGCTAACCATGGCCTACCAAGGATAACTGGATACCCTTCTAAAGTTGCCTTAACTGATAATATCGTGAAATCAGTAGGATACTCCCAAGATTCAAGAGTGACAATTACATCTTCTACCATCCCATCAGGTTTGATTGTGGAGCTGTCTGCAAGCTGCAGAACTGTGGGTGTAGACCTAATGTTTGAAATATTCAAGGAGTCCATAGTATACTTTGTCATTACATTAATGGCAGCTCCTAAATCAATCAAAACATTTTTTACAACTTGGCCATTTATATGTATCTGTACTATAGGGCTTCCAGGGTCAATATACTTTGGAATGACTACATTTTCCAACATTATATCAGCCAATTTCCCTAAGACATGAATTATTTGGGGATCCTTTTTCTTTTGTCCAGGCTTCTTCAAATAGGCTTCTTTAATACCTTTTCCAAAAATGGGAACATCTTTAATAGCCTAAAACAAAGGAATTTGAATTTGCACATTCTTGAGCTAATCTAGAATGTCAAAAGTGGGTTTTTCCATGAGTTTAGATTCAGTACTTTGCATCCTCTGAGGGAAAGGTGGTTTATCTTGTTTCTGCAAAATAGGTTATGTAGAAACTGTATCGAGTATAGGCATATGCTCAGTGGAAACAACAAGTGCATTAGATTCTTCAAGGGGAGAATCAGATATTTCTATAATCAGAGGTGGTTTGGGAGCAGGTAAAGTAGTTTCAGACCTCAGATGGATGTCATTAACATTTAAGGCATAAGTTTGATATTGGTTGGCTTCAGAAATATACACAGTCTATTGAGGCTACTGTTGTTGCTTATTATTGGGATTAGGCAACGGCTAGGCCAGCATAGGCGTCTACTTTGGAAGTCCAGAATTTGTGGTAGTTGATGTAGGAGGCGGCATAAGGGCCTGTTGTTGTGGATGTGGAGGCTGCAGGAACCCAGGAGACTGGTTTTGCCATTGTTGAGGACCTCTCTATTGAGGATTTTGTTGTCAATTTCCTGAAGGTGGGGTCCATTGCCCTTGTGGCTACTGCCAACCTCCTTGAGGAGATTGCCACTGTGGGGTTTGATAATTAGACCAACTTGATTGAGGCAGATTCCATGGTGGTGGTGGTCCATATGCTTGTTGCCATTGGTTATTATAGCTAGAATAAGGATTACCAAAAGTTAAAGGGTCTTGAGGCATACCTTACCTTTGGGCCCATGGTCTCCTTTGTGCAACAAAGAACACTTAATCATCATCACCTTCCACTAGTTTGAAGTTAGTAGGCAGTTGTCTAGCTTCCAAATTAGCCACCATCTTGCATCTGCAATCAGGCTTCTTTTGTCTACAGTATGGACATAACTCAGCCAAAACTACCTCAGCTTCTGCATGTTTCTTCTGAGCTTGCATAGTGTCCAATTATGTAGCCATATTATTAATGATGTCCTGCTTGAAATCAGATAGCAGATTTGTGATCTCCATCCAGAAAAATCCACCAGAAGAAGACTTCCCTACTGAAGCATGATGACCTCGACCTTTCTTAACTGTTGCGTGAGAGTAGTTAAGACATATTTTCTGTATATCATCCCAAGACAGTTGAGTTATATCACCTCCTCCCATTAGGTCCAGGGCTTCAATACATGCATCACTAATTCCCCTTAGAAAAAGTAGTTTCTGAGAGTCCTCATTAAGAGTATGGTTTGAGTTTCTTTTTAATAAAAATAAAAACCTGGAAATATAGTCTTCTAGAGTTTCATCCTCCTTCTGCTGAATTCGGAATATGTCATCACCTTTGCTGGCACTCTTATAATATTTCTTATACTTTTCAAGGAATTTTGTCTGTATGGCTGCCCAATTAGTTACAACTCCTCTTCCCAGACTCATAAACCATCTGAGAGCTCCCTCCTTCAAAGTGGAAGGAAATAGCTTTAGTTTATGAGCGTCTGTGTTGTAGTCATAACTGCGAAAAAGGACATCAAATTCAAACAGAAAGGTTTTTGGGTCTTCTGTGACTAGGCCATAAAAATTTGGAAGCAAGGAAGAGGGGATGTTTTTAAGATTGTTAGTATCTTGTTGGGGAACAATGGGAAACTCAAATGCAGGAGGTGGATTATTAGGTGGATTATTTGCCATGTCTGGGTGCTGGAATAGCTGAGCGAATGGATTTTCCTCAGGTTCGTTATCAGTTGGGTCAAATGGTAGTTCAATAAATAGATTTTCAGGGAGGAACCTTCCCAGTGCGTCTCTTCTTCTTCTATGCATGCAATACGGTGAGTAATGGCTTGAAGGATTTTGAAATTTTTTGACTATCAGACTAAACTACTAATGAAAATGACTTTGACAGACTCCTAGTTAGACGCCATCCCCGGCAACGGCGCCAAAAATGGGTCGCACTCACAAAAGGATATGAATATCACAGTAAAACTTTTCCTGGGAATTGGACATTCTGACAGGTGACTATTATCTCTCTGTGGACGTTCATTTTACTTGTCAAACCAGGGGACGTAGACTTTAAATGGCACAGCAAAATATATGCACTAGGAATTTGTTTTGGTCAAATCTTAGTAAAAACACATACTGGAAAGAAATTCTATCTAAGCCATAGAATGGTAATGCAGAATTATTTAACTCAACTATGCTTGATTAAAACAGAAATCGTAACAGCTACGACTAAGGCACAAACCATGAACTAGCTTTATGATGTAGGAACAGTCACAGGGATGGACTCTCTATGCTGTAGGAGTAGTATAAGACTGAGTTTGTATAAAAACTTCAAAGATGAAAGCTAACTGGATATCAGCAGAAAAGAACATCTAACTAATTAACTACAGATACTTACTAAGTGGGCCCCCTTAGCAAGCATCGACTGATTACACAGATGCTGGAATCAGAACTTCATCGATCTTTATTCATGAAAACAGAATGAGATACATTGTTTTGTTGATGTGAAAACTAACAGCAAACCCTGTTTCTGGTCAAACAGATTCTGTCTTTCATTATTATACTGATTCTTACATGATATCTGCTACTCTATTTCTATCTTACCTTTAAAATCATCTATTATTCATTCTATATCCTCTACTCTCTCGTGTAGGAGGAGTATCTTATTCTTAAATCAGAAGAACAACTAACTAACTAACTTCATCAAAGAAAGACATGGAAGTAAAGTGTATCCCTTAATCAAGGAACAAACTTCATAAATGAATTTATGTGTTCAACCCGATTCAGAGAGAATCTAACGCTCCACTCTTTCCAGATTGACTTATCATTAAAAATCTTCCCCAATCGGTTTCGGTCAAAGAGTCTTTGCTGGAGCTTCCTCAAAGTCGTGCAGGAAATGGACTTTACTGGAAGGCCGAAATCAGCTGCGCTTGACTCGATCATTCTTCAACAACCTGCGAAACAAAAGGTAACAGATGCGCAAGAAAAGGCATATGGCACATACACGATATCTATTCATTAATCACACATTTTAAATCTACTTCACTATTCAAAAACTGTATATGATATACCAGCCATTTTTAGGAGTGAACAGGGTAATAAATGCAATCAAGTCAACACAATAGGTTGCAGAAATATAAAAGTGTCTTGCTACAGGATATCCCCACAAAAGGTTTCAACAAAGTTTAAACAGCCATGAAATAGCAAAAATAAAGTCATTTAAAAGTTTATCATAACATCAAATTATGAGCATATTTTAGCCTCATCAGTCACCATGCTACAGTGGGGAAGTCTTCTTCTGGTGGAGTTTCTCAGATGGAGATAAAAAAATTTCTATCTGACTTCAAGCAATACATCATTAATAATATGGGTACACAACTAGACACTATGCAAGCTTGGAAGAAACATGAGGAAGCTTAGACAATTTTGGCCGAGTTCTGTCCATACTACAGACAAAAGAAGCGTGACTGCAGATGCAAGATGGTGGCTAATTTGGAAGCTAAGAAACTACCTACTGACTTCAAACCAGTAGAAGGTGATGATGATCAAGTGTTCTTTCTTGCACAAAGGAGACCATAGGCCCAAATACAAGGTATGCCTCAAGATCCTTTAACTTTTGGTAATCCTTATTTTGGCTATAATAACCAATGGCAACCTACATATGGACCACCACCACCCTGTAATCGACCTCAACCAAGTTGGCCTAATTATTAGACCCCTTAATGGCAATCTCCTCAAGGAGGTTGGCAGCAGCCATAAGGACAATGGACCCCACCTCCAAGTAATTGGCAGCAGAATCCTCAATGGAGAGGTCCTCAGCAATGGCAAAACCAGTCCCCTGGATTCCTACAGCTTCCATAGCCACAACCACAGGCCCTCATGCCACCTCCTGCAACAATTGCCACAACTACTGGCCCACTAAAACAAACGTCTATGCTTGCCCAGCCATTGTCAAATCTCAATAATAAACAACAACAGCAGCCATAGCATCCTACGTATCTTGCCAAAGCCAACCAATATCAAGCTTATGCCTTAAATGTTAATGACATCCATTTGAGGTCTGGAACCACTTTACCTACTCCAAAAATGTCACTAATTACTGAAATACCAGATTCTCCCCTTGAAGAATCTACTGCACCTGCTGATCCTACTCAGCATATAACTATACCTGATATGGTTTCTAAGGAGCCTGTTTTGCAAAGCCAAGAAAAACCACCTTTTCCTCAGAGGTTGCAAAGTACCACATTTAAATCCATGGAAGAACCCGCTTTTGATATTTTGGTTCAGCTCAAGAATGTACAAATTCAAATCCCTTTATTTCAGGCTATTAAAGATGTTCCCATTTTTGGAAAATATATTAAAGAGGCATGTTTGAAAAAGCCTGGATGAAAGAGAAAGGATCCCCAAACAATTCATGTCTTAATAAAATTGGCTGATATAATGTTGCGAAATGTAGTCATCTCAAAATTGACCCTAGAAGTCTGATAGTGCAGATACATATAAATGGCCAAATTGTAAAAAATATTTTGATTGACTTAGGTGCTACCATTAATGTCATGACAAAGCATACTATGGACTCCTTGAACATTTCAAACATTAGGTGTACACCTACAGTTTTGCAGCTTGCAGATAGCTCCACAGTTAAATATGATGGGATGGTGGAAGATATAATTGTCACTCTTGAATCTTGGAAGTATCTAGCTGATTTCACAATATTATCAGTTAAGGCAACTTTAGGAGGGTATCCAGTTATCCTTGGTAGACCATGGTTAGCCACTGCTGATGCTTTTATAGGATGTCATTCTAGAGATATGACCATTTCTGATGGACAATCCACAAAAAAATAGGCTTTTTATCCGCCTGCTAGACCTCAACCAGATTTGTCCCAACCTATTTGGGTAGATGTGGGGGAAGAAACTAAAGAAACCAATTCTTTGACTCAATTAATGATGCTTCAAAATGATCCATTCTCACAACTTCAGAATGAGGATGCTTTATTTTTTCAAATTCTATAGTTTAACTCTAATACAGGTAGTTCATCTGATCCAAATGGCAGCCATCTACAATATTTCCTACAGCAACCAAATTCTGAGAATTCACTGCCTAAACTTCCAGCAATTTTTCATAACATGCTTCCACAAGAGGTACAAACATCACCTATAGATTCTATGAGTAATCTCACTATGCAAATAGAATTGTCTTCAGGTCATTGTTTGAATATCAATAGCACGCTGTCAGAGTCTCAACAGGTTGTCTTATTAAAAATGATACAAAATCAGCATAAAGCTTTTGCATGGGAATATGGGGACATGCAAGGAATAGATCCTCAAGTTTGTACTCACAAGATCTATATCAAAGAAGATTGTTCACCAGTTAGGCAGCCTCAAAGAAAAGTAAATCCAACACTTAGAGAAATAGTGAAAAATGAACTTCAAAAGTTGTTTGATGCTAGTTTTATTTATCAAATCTCTGATAGTCAATGGGTTTCTCCATTAGTTATTGTCCCCAAGAAAGGTGGAAAATGGAGAGTGTGTGTAGATTACAGAGAGTCGAACAATGCCACTAAAAAAGATCACTTTCCACTACTTTTTGTAGATCAAGTACTAGACACACTGTCTGGCAAAAGATATTTTTTCTTTTTAGATGGTTACAGTGGGTACAATCAGATAAAAATTGCCCCTAAAGATCAAGATAAGACCACTTTTTCTTGTCCATGGGGAACATTTGCTTACTTGCCTTTTGGTCTATGCAATGTGCCAACAATATTTTAGAGAGTAGTAATTAGTATCTTTGTTGATATATCTCATGACTGTATGGAGATTTATATGGATGATTTCACTACCTATGGAGTCACATTTGAAGAAGCACTAGTGAATTTAGAAAAAGTATTAAAAAGGTGCAAAAAGCAAAAAATTTCTCTAAATAGTGAAAAATGTTTTATAATGATGGAAGAAGGTATTGTTCTAGGCCATCATATTTCAAATAATGGAATTCAGGTTGACCTTGCTAAAATTGAAGTTATTCTGAATTTATAAACTCCTACAAAACAAAAGGATGTCAGAAGTTTTCTTGGCCATGCAGGGTATTATAGAAGGTTTATAAAAGATTTCAGTAAAATTGTCAGCCCACTTTATGCCTTGTTAACTAAGGATTCTCAATTCGAGTGGACAGAGGCCTATGGAAAATCCTTCCTGCAACTAAAGGACTTGCTTACTAAAGCACTTGTTCTTCAAGGTCCAAAATGGAATTTTCCTTTTCATATACTTGCTAATGCCTTTTATTTTGGTATAGGAGTAGTCTTAAGTCAAAAAGAAAATTCAATTGAGCATGCTATCTACTTTATCAGCAAGAACCTTCAAGGTCCTTAGCTCAACTAAACTGTTACAAAAAAGGAATTGCTCGCAGTAGTGTATGCTTTGAATAAATTTAGACATTATGTCATAGGTTATCAGATATTCGTCCATACTAACCATGTAGCAATCAAGTATCTGATGAACAAACCTGCCATTTCTGGTAGATTAGTAAGATGGCTCCTGTTGTTACAAGAATTTGACATTACAATCATTGACAAACCAGGAAGAGCTAATGTTGTAGCTGACTTTTTATCAAGACTTCAATTAGCTGCACCTGTTGAACACAAAGTCATTGATGATGGGTTCCTAGATGAACACTTATTTTCCATTGCTGCACATACTCCATGGTATGCAGACATTGCTAATTATCTAGCAACAAGCAAAATACTAGCTCACTTTTCTCCAAAAGAAAATAAATTATTAATTGAGAAAAGTTTTAACTTTTCGTGGATTTCTATTTTATACCAGACCTAATCAAGTGATGCGAAGATGTGTAAGAGAAGATGAGACTTATAATATATTGCATGCTTGCCATGATGAACCATATGGGGGACATTTTGCAGCAAAGAGAACATCAATGAAGGTTCTTACAACAAGGTACTATTGGCCAACATTACACAAGGATGTTGTGGCCTATACAAGGAAAGGTGACCGATGCCAATGTATGGGAAGACCAACAAGTCAGATCAAATGCCACTATATCTATAGGTAATAGTCACCTCTTTTGATAAATGGGGAATGGATTTTGTGGGAACAATTGATCCACCATCAAATGGCAAGTCATACATTCTAGTTTGCACAGACTATGTAACAAAGTGGGTTGAGGTAAAAGCTATGACTCATGCTTGATATAACAAGGTTGTTGAATTTCTATATGAACAAATTTTCACTAGATTTGGAGTTTCCAGAGAGCTTGTAACTGATCAGGAAGCTTAGTTCACATTGAATCTAATCACTGCACTAATGAATGACTATAAAATCAAACATAGGAAGTCCAACCCCTATCACCCTCAAGCGAATGGTCAGGCAGAGGTAACAAACAGGGAAATTAAGGTGATCCTCACAAAGACAGTGCAGATCCATAGAAAAGATTGGAGTAGCAGACTTTTTGAAGTAGTTTCAGCCTATAGAACTACATGGAAGACAACAACTAGGTTTACACCTTTTGAGCTGCTTTATGGGAAAACAACCATGTTGCCCATAGAATTTGAGCACAAAACCTTGAGGAAAGCTCTTGAACTCAATATGGAAATATCTGAAGCACAGAAGGACCGTCTCCTACAGTGAAATGCTTTGGAAGAAATGAGAAAAGCCTCCCTCCAGCATATAGAAGCAGTCCAACAGTAAGAGAAGAAATGGCATGATCAACACATAAAAACTAAGAAATTTTCTCCTGGTGATTAGGCTATGTTATATGATTCTAGATATCAAGAAAACTAAGGTAAGCTCACAACACGATGGCTTGGCCCCTATAAAGTTGAGAATGTGTTCGACAACGGAGCTGTAGAGCTGGTGACAATTGATCCAGTCCGTTTCAAATTGCTAGTTAATGGCCACTGACTCCGGTTGTACCATAAACTAGTCTCAAAAGAAGAATTTATGCAACAGTTCGTTCAGGTTCCTCTTGCTACTTTTCCTACAGCCAAAGGCTTTAGCCTTTCTCTTGCAGCTTCACCATAATTTTCAAAAAGTATGCTCATAATAAATATTTTCTTTTTAAAGGAAACCCCTTTTTCTCCATTTTCATTTATCGCCCCATCTCACTTCTTTATCTTCCATTCATCTTGTCTGCCCACATCACCCATCCACCTAATTCATCCACATCACCCTTAATTATGATATCATTCCCAACTGTCAACTCATGTGATGTTGTCAACTTTCTTCACACGTACATGCAATTATCAAAGGTATGCCATATCTTTTGTTAACGCATATTTGATTTATTTTATTCTATTCATTTACTGCTATGACAGTACCAGTCATTATTACCCGATCTCTGCCTATTCTTTAGTACATGTGAGGACATATGTCATACTCTAAGTAGGGGGCGGGGTAATCCACCTTTTAAAACCTGTCTTTTCGCCACTGCCATAACTGCGCAAATAACCTTTCTTTATTATTTTTCTGGTACTTTCCAAATATGATCGCATGTCCTTTTCATTTGCATGTTTTTCTTGTAAATTACGATTAAAACAACTTGTTCAAAAAGTTCAGTTTTAGAAAAGAAAGAAATGTGACGGCACGACAGAAGAAAAACCAGAACAGAAAGGGAAATAGAGAATTTGAATTTTCAGCAAGGAATTGAGTTCAGCTAAATAAAAACTTTTTGTTTTCACAGTCCATGATAGTTAGTATGTAGATTTCTGGAAAAAACTGTGTGCAGATTTTTGGATCGACGTTTCGGATCATACTCCATGATCCATCATCAGGATGCCAAGCAGATAGAGAGAGAAGTGAAAAAAGAGCCAGCATACTTGGGTATAAATTAGAGGGAAGGGAAGGGTTTGGGAAGGTTGAGAAGTACATTGCCCAAGAAGGGAAAAAGATAATTAAGTGAATATTTATTTTTATTTTTTTTACTTTTTCATCTATTTATTCACTTAATTATCTTTTTCCCTTCTTGGGCAATGTACTTCTCAACCTTCCCAAACCCTTCCCTCCCCTCTAATTTATACCCAAGTCTGCTGGCTCTTTTTTCACTTCTCTCTCTATCTGCTTGGCATCCTGATGATGGATCATGGAGTATGATCCGAAACGTCGATCCAAAAATCTGCACATAGTTTTTTCCAGAAATCTACATACTAACTAAATAAAAACTATGAACATGGGTGGTCAGCTAGTATGACATGAGCCTGTAGCTCATGAATTATTATTGCAAAATCCTCAAACAGTCCACGCATTTAGCCTCTATGGATGGTTAAACTACTTCTTGAGTTTAAATGCTTTTGATGAGAAGGTTGCTGAAGAATTTTTGAGAACCCTTTCTGAAGGGGAAGCTACTGTATGGGGTCTAACGGTTGTTGCAACTGAAGACAGAATTGCTGAAGTAACCGAGCTTCCACCTGTTGGAGAAATTTTTTCTTTAAATGCTTCCACTACAAGGGCTAAGTTTTTGACGAGGGAGCAAACCCGAGACATAGAAATACACTCACAAAATATAGAATAATATTTTATTCATAAATATTGAACTTCTTACATGCAGATGATCTCAAATCCCCAAGCTCTGTATTACATGCAAATTACCAACTCACAGAAAATTACCCAGATCCCCTTTCACAGCATGCGAACTTCTTTTCCCAAAAAGTTACCCAAAAATTAGAAACAAGCCCCTAAATAGACCCATTTCGGTTTGGAACCAAAAACAACCTTTGAGATAAGATTTTTGATGGTTTGGCGCCAAAATTACAATTTGAAATTCAAGTTTAAATTCACAGTTGAAAATTAGCACATTTCTAAAATATGCACCAACTTCCAGCAGCGATAACTTTTAATCCGACTGTCGGATCTTCAATGATAATACCTTTTCGGAAAGCTCTCAAAAAGACAATTTTTTGCAAAGCAGGCCTTCGGTGGACTATTTTAACATTTCCACAAATTTTCAGGCCCATCTGGGATCATTTGGTGCCTCAAACTGAGCTCGGAAGGTTTTTCAGGGAAAAAAGCAAAAATTGGAACTTGAATAACTTTCAAGTCGTGAATGATCTTGACTTGATTCTTTCACCAGATTGTGTATTTTCCATCCTGAACCTTCCCAAAAATTTATGTCTTCCCATGACTTCAAATTCAAACCTGCTAAAAATAGCAGTTGAGTAGAAAAAGCAGAAAAATAGTTCTGAAAGTTGGAAACTCTTATTCAACGAAAAGGGTATCCAGAAATACAAAAACATCTACAAAAAGAAAACAACGGGAACAAAAAATGGAAATCATCTTTTTGGGTGATGCAAGATTGCCCTCACACCACTAGATGCTCCTGCATCAGTTTTCAATGCCCACTGATGGACCTTTGGAAGTCTCCAAGCAGGGATGCAAGCAGGTATCGTTGCCTCCTCCTTATTCATAATACGCCACTTACATAATCAGGTATTTATCCTGTGAAGGTCGTTTCTCCTACCTGCATTTTTATCATTTCAAATTATTAAGTCATATGAGGCATGGGTTAGTTGTAAATGTTCTAAATTTCATGTTGAGATTTTGGCAAAAAAGTGCCCACGGAACCCAACAAGGGAAAGATAATTCTGTTGCTCATCATGGCCTTATCAAATTACTAATTGAACGCTCTTTGAGAGATGTCTCACCTATTTCCTGGCAACAATTTGGTTCCCAAAAGAGCTTACAAATTCCACAACCCCCTAGGGTACTTACCCCACGGCCTCAGAAAAAGAAGAAATAAGTTGTGTCTACTAGTAGAATAGGGCAAGGGTCATCTACTCCTGTAGCACCTAGTCCTATAGCTCCCCCACTAGAATCTTCTACTCGGGTACAAACTAGGTTTGCCACTAGGAGAGAGAAGGGAAAAACAAAGGCAAGTGAGTCATCTAGGGCAAAACAAACCCCATAGTCTAACCCTCAATCTCAGAAAAGGAAATGCTCTTCTCCTGCAACCATCTCTCCTACAGCAACCCCTGTTGCTAACACCAGTTCACCATCATCCTCTGGCAGGGTAGAGCCCTCTAAGCAAACCAGAAATAGGAAGGCTACCAGAAAACGTCCTGTAGCCGCACCAGTGCCAAGAAGAGTTTTTGCAAGGAAATAGTGTAAGACCTCTCCTGCTTCACCTCAACCAGAGGTTATTGTAATTTCAGAAGGGTTTGTAGGGTTTGAACTTGATGTTTCTCAAAATGTGTTCGAGAATGCTGCACAAAGTTCATTCATCCTAAAGAGGAACAAGTTGAGACAAAGGAAATGGAGCAAGGGTTACCAAGTCTTAATGACTTGGCTACCGTTGCTATGCAGTTCTCAGAGGAAGCACAGTCTTCTCCACTGCAGCAACAAGAATTCATCTTGCAGCAGGAGTAGGAACATACTGAAGAATTAAATGTGCCTAGTGAAGCTATACTTCACCCTGCAACTTGTAAAGCTATTATTGTTTATAAGAAGACATTTTTGATTGAGTTTCTGGAATATGTCAAAGCTAACTAGGAAACAGTTACATTGCAAACCCTGACTTTCCAGCACGTAGCCTAGACTAACATGCAACAAAGTCTATGGGAGGTAGAAAGGAAGAAACTAAAAAAGGAAATTGAAAGTTAGAAACAGGAAAATTTCTTAGTTAAAAATAGAAATGGATAAAATGTTAAAAGTAACTAGTCAGATTATGGAATGTAGACCACCACCCAGAGTTTATGCTTTGTGCCTTAAGGAACAGTTCTTATGGTTCCAACTAATGAGAATTTTTAGAAATCAAGATCCTATACTTCACACTGCTAAAGAATTTTACGATGCATACCAGGCAGCCCATAATTAGTTAAGAAATTCTCTATGTGAATTTTACTTACATGGCTTTTTAATTCCATTTGAAACAAAATGGAATCCTCTTTTGTATATTGGTGATATCCATTTGAGATCACTTATGTCATAGGCAGCAAATGAAGTAAATTATGGCAGGCAATGGGAAGCATATAAGGAAGCTGAAAGGAATGAGCCTATTCCATTACGCTCTCAAAGTTCAAACCCCCATGCAATGTTGAAAAACTGGTTTACTCTGACATATGGCATTAATAATGTTACAGCTAGAGAGAAAATATTTGATCTTAGGAAACAGGTATATGATGAATTTCAGGCACAGTCATATTCATTTTGGAGACTGTCATACACAAGAAGTGAGAAAAGGTGGGAAAGATTAATTGTTGGGCTAAGAAGGTCCAAACCTCATAGTCCCCTAAATTTCATAGCAGCTCTTAAACGATCAAGCAGATATATACAGTTGGGACTTCAAAAGAGATTTGAATTATGGTTGTGATTGACATTCAGACCTCTTGTGCTAATGTGGCCCCTTTATCCTCACCATGCTACAAATCTTAATGATGATTTAAAAGACTGTAGGTATGAAAGGTGCTAGGCTTTCAAAGGATTTTATTATAGGTTTGGAACTCCATTTCAGAGTCATGCAACAACCACTAATTTCAGAGAAACCACCAGGAAAGTTAATGTTGGAGGACCAGCATTAGGCTAAGTAGGGGGCAGTGATGAACCCAAAATGTGCTCATAGTTTGGATATTATGATGAACTTTTAATGCCTTTACTTTTGTTATTCGTGGTTGTTTAAAACTCTTTTGAAAATTTTTATGGGGATATCCTATAGCAAAACAATTTTATGTTTCTACAACTTATTGTGTTGTCTTGACTACATTTATTACCCCGTTGACTCCCTCAATGACTGATATATCGCATTTAGTTTTTGAATGATGAAATAAATTTAAATATGTGATTAATGAATGGATATGTGCCATGCGCCTTTTCTTTCGCATCTGTTACCTTTTGTTTCACAGGTTGTTGAAGAAGTATGATCGAGTCAAGCGGAGCCGATCTCGGCCTTGCAGTAAAGTATATTTCCTACACGACTTCAAAGAAGCTCTGGCGAAGACTCTTTGATCGAAACTGTTGGGAAAGATTTTTAATGATAGTCAATCTGGAAAGAGTGGAGCACTAGATTCTCTCTAAATCGGGTTGAACCTATGAATTCATTTATGAAGTTTGTTCCTTGATTCTGGGATACACTTTACTTCCACGTCTTTCTTTGATAGAGTTAGTTAGCTAGTTGCTCTCCTGATTTTAAATAAAGTACTCATGCGTGAGTGAAAAAGGAGATGATAGTTAAAGTAAGATAGAAGCATAGTGATAGAAAGTTAACAGATATCATGTAAGAGTCAGTATGATAATGAAAAGCAGAATCTATTTGATAAGAGACAGAGTTTGTTGTTAGTTTCTATATCAACAAAGCAATGTATACCATTCTATTTTTATGAATAAAGTTCAATGAAGTTCCGAGTTCAGCACCTGCGTAATCAGTAGATGCTTGCTAAGGGGGCCCACTTAGTAAGTATTTGTAGCTAGTTAGTTAGCTATTATTTTCTATTGATCATTAGTTAGCTTTCATGTTTGAAGTTTTCATACAAACTCAGTCTTGTATTGCTCTTCCAACATAGGTAGTCCATCCCTTTACCTGTTCCTTCAGCATAAGGCCAGTTCATAGTTTATTTTTCAGTCATAGCTATTATGGTTTATGTTTTAATCAAATCATAGTTGACTTAAAAGAACTTTGCATTACCTTCTTGTAGCATAGATAGAATTCCTTTCAAGTTTTTTTTTTTTAAGTTTTGACCGAAACTAGTTCTTAGTGCATATATTGTGCTGGGCCATTTAAAGTATACGTCCCCTGGTTTGATAAGTAAATGAATATCCATAGAGAGATATTAGTCACCTGTTGGAATGTCCAATTCCTAGGAAAGGTTTTACTATGATTTTTATATCCTTTTGTGGGCGCGACCATTTAGGATAACATATAAACTACACTAAAAGTAAGTTGTACTTCATTAACTCTAGCTAATCTCTAAAAATTAATGTCTTGAGAATTCTAGACTATCAAGAAGTGGAGCTATTCTAAATGCTTATCTTGGGTTTTCCTTTTATACTAAAAGGTCACCTAGTTTTTTTGGAATGGAATAATAGAGAGTATCTAAAAGAAACTAGCTAGTTGGAAAGGAAAATTGTTAAGTCAAGTAGGGAAGGTACAACTCCTATTGTCTTCTTTTCATAATATCCTTCTCTACTTCCTCTCCCTTTTTAAGATTATAGAATTTATTATTAATAGAATTTATTAGATACATAGTACTTTCCTTTGGATAGGAGTGGAAGAGAGGAAAAGATTAGCTTTTGGTTAGTTGGGAAAAGGTGTGCCTCCCTAAGAAGGAAACATGTTTGGGGATAAAGAACTTAAACCTATTTAACAAATCTCTCCTATTGAACATTGGTTAGTTCTTTATTCAAGGAAGGAATGATTGGGTTAAAATCATAAAAGCCAAGTATATGGATAATGAGGAATCCTAATGCTTCCTTCTTTCGAAGGAGTGGATGAATGATTCAACTGTTTGGAACAATATTGTAAAATCAAGGAACACTTTGAAACAAGGTACTAGGAGAAGGGTTGGGAATGGAATTTAAAAATGTTTAACAATTAAATATATTCTTATTAATGATGGTATTTTTATATGCTCAAGTTTATTATGGATGATCACATGGATAAAATTAGATAATGGAATTCACCTCCTCTTAGATCAATAATCAATTTTTTCATTATCTTTTATCTTCAACAATGTGAACAAGAGAAATGACAAGGTTAACTAGGGGAACTTGTGAAAATTTTGCTAGTCAGGATTGTCACCACCAAAAGGTAGGGGAGAAGAATAGTAGTGAGTGGGTTGTAACCATCCTTGTTAAGCACAATCACTTTTCGTAGGAGGTAGAGAGGCCTACAAATGAGCATTTCAGTTGCAATGAATGGATTGATTACAACCTCAATGATGGCTATGAGAGGAAGATTGGTTGTAGTAAAATTGGGAGTTGGAGGAACCTTACAATAATGTATGAGGCATTTTCCCAATGATCCAATAACACCTCAAAACGAACAATTTTAAGTATAAATTTTTTATTGCATTTGAATAGACATTACATATTAGAACAGCTCTAGGAAAACTCACTACCAACAATTCACAAAAATTAACCGCATTAAAATTAATTTGATTAATTTTCCACCATGATGAATTGCTAGTGGTCAATTTGTCATGGCTGTGAATTTTCATGGCGGTGAATTTTCTCTATGAATTTACCGTATGCCTATTAGAACATATCATTTTAGGTATAATTATTATTTAATACATTCCATAAATTAACACTTATCAAATCAAAATAACTATTGAGAAGTTTAAAAATAAATAAGATATTAAACAACATTTAAATTCAATTATGAAGATAAATTTAATATTGAATAATATTGTATTCGACGACTAATTGTTTATGTGAGAGCTAAATATCAACCTAAACAAGTACATCTCTAGGTCTCTACCTCAACGCACGAAGACTAATTGTTTATGCGAGACCTAAATCTTAACCTAAAAAAGTACATCTCTAGGTCTCTACCTCAACGCAGTTATTTAAGGAACCTATTCGACATCTTTGTTTGCCCGCAGCTTAGTTTCGCTCAGCATCAAGAGCGATCTCTTTAAGCTTTTCTAGTTGATTTCAAGAAAAAATTTGATCAGAGTAATGCGAATGTTCATTCTTTGTTAAATCAATGTGGTGTTGGCAATAGATGTGGTTAACACGGCATATTCTTCTGTTGATCTGATCTTTTGCAGCGGTATTCATGCGTAATTAAATCTTTTCTCTTTCTGGGTTGCTTCCCCTTTGCTGAAGCATCTAGATTGCAGAAAAAGAAACCGCTTAAATATCAGATCAGAAAAGGATCGACAATGTAAAAATGCCTTTGTTGATCAATCTATTGCCAACTTCACGTTGATTCAACAACAATAAGGTTTTTTCTTTTTTTAGCGAGGATGGAAAGGAAGAAGCAAGATCCTATGAATTACTGTGGAAGACAGTCAAAAGAGGGCAAAGAATATATTGCTTTGAATCAAGGGCTTACTCCTGCTGAGAGAAAGTCTTGGTTTTCTTTTGGATTAAGAACACGGAGAAGGATCGGCTGCAATGTCCGCTTTTTGTGGGTAGGCTGTTAAGTGGTCCAGAACTGTCCCTGAAGGAAAGGGAATTTCAGATTTGTAAGTCACACTCAACGATTTAAAGGAATGTTATGAAGGCTTAATATGAAAGGCCGAAGGACTCTGGCGGTTGTGGTTTGATACGGAGTTAAAAAAAAAAGAATTTGACCTAACTGTGCTTATATTATAGGGTTTTTTTTCCTTAACCCTTTTTCATCGTTTTTTCGATGGAACTGCTCTTTTGTTTTTCTTTGTAAGAGATGAGAAAAAATAAAGATTTTCTGTTTTGTGATGGAGGAGTTAGTATTGGTTCAAGTTAAATTCTCATGACATTTGCTACTTGCCTAGGATGTTATAACTGAATTGACAAATTCGAATAACTGCCCCTCAATTGCATGAAGCCATTTATTTTGATTTTGTAAATGGCTACTTGTTTGGACAGAAGCATAGCATTGTATTTTTATTTCTGTAAAAGAGCTTACAAAACTCCAGTTTAAAAAGGTTAGAACCTCACCATTGAGGAATTAGCTCGTGCCTGGTAAAATAACTATTTGGGATTTAAAGATCGAGATAGTTTACTGCTTAAACTTCTGAAACTGGAAGATTTATTGTACTTTGTTTTGGCCTACAAAAGATTTGGTGGCTTTTCTTGGACACAAAGTTACAGTAGCAGTGTGATCCTTGTAGCGTTGTGGTTACTTGGCGTGCTGCGCCATCAACAATTAGTTGTACATTTTTTTATTGGTTAAGATATTGGAGAACATGTAAAGTAAACAAACAATTATTTGAAGTACAATCCTGGTACTCTTTTAACCCTTTTTCCTTTGATATAAATCTTCCTTATACTCCTTCAAATATTTGAGAAAATAGTGACTGACAAATCTTCAATTCACTTTCCTTTTGCAGGAGTGCAAGTGGATTTTCCTTCTCCTCACAAACACTTGCACTGCCTATTTAAAAAATTGAAGCCTCTCTATAGAAAATAGACATTAGATCTGAATCAGGCAAAAGAAGACCAAGACTATGTGCAAGAGTAAGCTCTTGTTTCATGTTTTCACCATTATAGCAGGTAGAACTTCCTAAAGATCTGACGACTTCAAAGGAACTATTATTTCTTGAGCGATTTCAATATTTCTTATAAAACCGTTATTGTAGATTGCTCTTTTGTCCTGTTCACGTCATAGGACTTACAAACAAACTAATAGTTCATACAAACAATTAAGACGAACATATTAAATGCAAAACTTACAGAATAACTAAAACTGATACAGAAGAACTCTTTTAAGTGCTCTGAAAAAATTGCAGGCTGTTAAGCAGGTGTTTAGTGACTTCTCTTTCATTATAGACTGATGTCAAATAGTGGGGGACATATGTTAAAAGCATTTCCAGCCCAAGAAAGAGAAAACAGGGATCTCCAAAAATACTCTGAATCCCTCTATAAATAACACCCAAAAAAAAAAAAAAATCTTATTCTAAATATAGTGTCTAAGAATGAGAAAAATTATAAATATATTTTCTTCAATTGCATATTCCACATCATTTATCAACAAACCTTTCTTTAATTCCCACCAAACTCACAAAATAGTTTTGGAGTGTAAAAAATTGTAGTTTTACAATTATATTTGTAAAAATATCTGCAATTTGTTCTTGAGCCTTTGTATACTTTAATTTTACTTTTTCTTTTCAATCAAAATTTGAAGGAAATAGTATTTCAAGTCAAAATGTTTTGTCTTATTTTGATGGACATGATTTTTGGCCAATTTAATTTCATTTATGTTAGCATTAAAAAATAGTGTACACTGAATTTGTTTCTCCTTAATTTCTTCAAAAACTTTTTGATACCATAATGGTTTTGTATCTATAGAAGTGCCTACAAGATACTCTATTTCTATATAAAAAGGTGAAAATAAAACTTAATTCATTAAGATCCATGTAATTAAATTTGAACCAAGTGAAAAATAGTTATCGTATGTGGAATTTTAATCATCCAACCTATCTTTCCAATCAAAATAACTAAAACCAACAAGTTCAAACATTATAAAAGCATAAAATTTGTGAATATCAAAAGTTGTAGTACGTTTTTCATACCTCAATATCCTCTTAGCTTATTTCATATGAATTGTGGATGGCTCATTCATATGGCTAGAAATA
Source organism: Sequoia sempervirens (assembly GCA_007258455.2). NCBI lineage: Eukaryota > Viridiplantae > Streptophyta > Pinopsida > Cupressales > Cupressaceae > Sequoia > Sequoia sempervirens. Next base: position 10,469,585 of record VDFB02000017.1, read on the forward strand.
ATAGAACTTGAATAAGCAATATTTTAAATTCATCTTTCATCTTATAATGGCTACTCTTATACTATAAATCATCAACATATACATTTATAATCAAAATATTATTATCTTCTTATTTCAATAGAGAATAGGCTCACTCTTCCTTCTCTTAAAGATAATTTTAAAAAATATTTATCAATCCTAGCAATGTGCTCTTGTTTCTTTCTTGAGCTATACAAATCTTTCACCTTGCAATATAAAATCCTATGGTTATTGAATAAAAATTTCCTCTTCTAACTGCCCATTTGAAAGAAAGCACTTTTCACATCAATGTGATGCATGATCCATTTATTTTCAACTAACAATGAAACCATCCTTTTAGTAGTATCTTTGGCCATTATTGGTGTAAATATATCTTCATAATCTATTCCACATGTATATGTACATATTTCAGCTACTAATTGTGGCTCGTGTCTTTGAACACTACCATCATTTTCATACTTAATCTTTAAAACCCACTTACTACCGATATTTTTATTATCATGTGGAAGCTTTATCAGCTCCTAATTATCATTCATATGAGTGGAGTCTATTTCTTATTTCATTTCTTACAATTGGACCTTATTAGTACATAAATTGTAAAAAATGGCATGGTTCAAAATTATCTTATATATATATTAACAAAAAAAATTGATATGTCACCTCTTGAGTTCACTTCATATGCTTGACTTGCACTTATATGAGAAATATTACTTATAATTCTTTTCTTTCTTATAGGAATTGTACTTGAATCAAGACTTACTAGTGTAGGTCAACACTTAGGGAAAATCTACTAAGTTAGCAAACAAATAAAACTTTGAGGATATTAAAATTCATTTTTTAAAGAGCTCAACATCCTTATTTATAGCTTTGAAATAGAGTAGAGGTGGTTTTCCAATTATAGGAAATGTGACAAGGATGCATTGACCCTTAGGATCCATATGTATAAAATTAAAACAATGACTTTTTGTAGTGAAAATTTACACTTTAGTAGCAATTGGAGAAATTCAAGGATTACATGGATATATGGATGCTTGACTAGAATGTTTCATAGTTGCATTTTTCAAATGAAATTGGGCCTACTTCATAGTTTTGAGGGGTATATAGATAATATCCACATTGCCCGAAAAGTTCCACAAGACCAAAATATCCTACATCATAGTAAAATTCTGCAATTGCATAACTTTCATAGTTTTTCTCAGTCTTTCTCAAAATTGAAATGACATCTTAGACACTAGGAAATCACATAATTTTATAAGTTCCTCATTTTTTCTCAAAACTTCTACAAATTTGAAATATGACATCCATGAGACTAATAATATTTTGCAAGGCACAGTGGTATGTGTATAGTAATAATTCATTGGAGAACCGGTAATTCTAACATTTCTTCAAGGCCTCCACTATATAATAGAATTCTTGGTCACAAAATTAATACTTCTTATTTTCTTGATTTAGTTGCTCACTAAATTAGGCAAAGGGTATGCCTTCTTCACTAAAATTCATCCCAATTGCACTACTAATAGCATCACAGTCCACTTGAAACACTTTGCCACAGTGTGGAAATACCATTGAGATCTCTTTTCTAGTGTAGCTATCCATTATAACTATTTCCTAATTCCCTTCATTTTTTTATAAGAGGTGAACACATTACACTAAAATTTCTAAAAATTCCTATATAAGCTCATCAAGACATAAAAAATTATAGCCTCAAACATGCTATCAAGTGAAAGTCAACCCAGTGTTTCCTTAACCTTTGCTAGGTCCATATTTGACTATTCTATAGATGATATAAAACCTAGATATACTAGTTCTTTTTTCATATAACTACTTCAAATTCATAAGAAACTTATCTTCTTACAATAAATGAAAAAAAATCTTAATATGCTTTATATGCTCCTCCTTGATTATAAATAATATAAAAAATTCTAAGGAAATACTCTAGTACCTTATTGATCAATATCATGAAAGTGATGGGTGCATTAGATAACCCAAATGGTATCAGTAGTCACTCATAATCGATTCATCTCTAATTAAAATTTGGTGATACACACATTTTAAGTCAACATTTGTGAATTACATTTTTCCACTTAAATGATCCATTAAGTCATCCATTTATGCTAATGAAAAATAATACTTAATGGTAATAATTTTATAGCCCTTTAATCAGTGCACTTTATCCACTCTCCATACTTCTTGAGTGCAAGTACAACATTTATAACATAACAACTAAGACTCTCTATGATCAACCCCTTATCTAACAAGTCACAACTCTTGTACTTGTCTATTCACCTTTTCATTCTCCATGGGTGTCATTTTGTATGGTGCCTTGTTTGGTAGGATAACACCTAGAGTAAAATCCATGCAATAACTTATGACTCTCATTGGAGTAAATCCATCGGGAAAGTTCTTTATAACTATGTCTATGAACTAAGTTAAAATTTCATCAAATCCTATGGGACCCTCTTTCCTTCTCTTTTATTCCCCATTCTCTATGCGTGTTACACCCCGAGTGGTATTACATATTTACTATCACCTTGCTTGGTTAAATTTCTTGAATATATGAATGTGTTTAATGAATCTTTATATGAATGTGTTTGATGAATCTTGAATAGAAATTTGATGAAAAAATTATTGATAAAATTTGATATTTTATAATGATTCTAACTATGAAATGTATGATTGCATAACTACTTTTATGATGTGCTAAGTTGAGTGCAGGAACAAGCTCAAACCTCCTAAATGGAGGGGAAGTATCACTCACAAGAAGAAATTGGTTTGTTAACCCTTAATTAGCCTAACTGAGCATTCACACACTCACACGCTAGTTGATCTATGTCGAGTCAAGTCAATTTTAGTAAAAGGTAAGTAATCTTTGGTTTATATGTGAATGTTGTGATTGACGAATGTGATTAAGTCTTGATGTCATGTGAAAGTCCTTCCTTGTGTGTTTATTGCGGTATCAATGAGATATATGCATAAAATGTATATATATGTATATATGTACATGTCTGTGGTAGACTCATACATGTGAGTGAATATGTTCATGAGTATACATAGGTTGATGTACCTAAACATGCTCATGGATGGATTACCCATATTCATGGGAATATCGATTGGACTAAGGTGACATATGTATATATAGATATATATACACACACACACATATATACATGTATATACACACTTCGTGTATATATATTGATTGATGGTTATGAGTATGAGTCTTTTTATAAAGATACTAAAATTATAATATGTATATATATGTACAAAGTAATATAGTTATATATATGTTAAAATCATTGGAGATATTCTTAAATTTCAATATATAGTGCTATCATTTATAATGGGGAAGAGCTTAAATGAAAAAAGGTGCATATATGTATATGGAATAGCATGAGTGTTGCATTATAACCAGCACATAAAAGCAACAAAAATACTTAGTCAATAATTTTGTGAGGTACATATGAAGTAAAGCATTATTGTGAAAACATTCCAATATTAAGTTAATGCAGTTTTAAACCAATAGAAGCAGTCAAAACTGCACTATTCCTAGGGGTTCCATCTTATGAAAATTTGAACCAATATTGAAGAGAATGTAATGCATAAGAAGTTTGTATACTACACATAAGCTTGATCAAGAAATATTTTAGCCTTGAGACTCAGTCAAGTGTAAACTTGGTAGAAGCATGAGAAGGAATTTAATTAAAGAAACTTGTTGTTGAGCTTGCTATTCTTTTTACTCGGTAAATGAGTCTTGTTGTCCCTTATAAAAATTTGACTTAGCCATTTAAATGGAGAGTATTGTTATGTGTTGCAAACCTTCAAGTTAGTTTGATGAGTCATTTCACGAGGATAGAAAGGTGGAAAAATATTAACTTGTTTGTAGCCTTCATTTGCTCACAATTTAGTATAAATAGAGGTTCTCATTCTACCAATTGCTGCACTTAATTGATTCAAAAATTGTCATACACTCAAATCTAGAAAACTACAAAATTCTATGATATGGATTGTGGACATCAAATAACAATTATCTTGTTATTTTATTTTGATTTTTCAGCTAGTGAGTTGAGAGCTTGAGAGTTTGAGAGTTGTATTGTTATTTTTCTTGTGATTGTTGAGAGAATTAGTGAGATGTTTGAAGAGGGAATTAAGTTGATCTTGGAGGAAGTATCAGGCAAGATTCAGGAATTGAGCTAGGAAGGGAGTTTAACCAATTGGAGCTTTTATACAGGAACACTAGTTTTTATACCTTTGTCATTCATGTTGTAAAGGTTGAATAGCTTTGTTTACTATGTTGGAAAGGAATGCTTTTGAATATGTTGTGATGCTTGTACATGATTGCATGTCTCTCAATTTTTCATTATGTTGTAGAACCTATCTTATTGGTTTATACTTGTATGTACCCTATATATGGGAGTTTGTATGAATGCAATGTTTTTTTACTATACATAGTTGTCATTGTTGTATGTAGGATTTCTATACTTGATGTATGTAGCATAAAGTAAGATGTTACTAAAATCACTTTGGTAGTAGAATCATTTTGATTATGGGTTGTTAAGAGGGTTATTCGTGAGGTTTTTCTGATCCATGGGAAAGGGGGTAACCTAGATAGAGTATGAATGGTCATAAAACCAAATTGATCTATGACGGTGGGTGAAATAGATGGCTCTCACTTGAACTACTAGGTGACAAATTATTATACAAAATTAGTGTAAGTAGCCACTGTTTACAATATCATTTCACTGTGATCCAAGTTTACATACTAGGAAGGGATAGTCATACATGTAGGTTGTAGCCACCATATGTTAGCTCTAGATATGTAGGACACAATACCATGCTTATAAAATGCTAAGGTTATGAGGTTACCAAACCAATATGTTTTTCAAAGGGTAGGGCCATCTTACTTGTTTGGTAGAGGTGTGGGGGACCGTTGTAAGTCCATGGTTGGTAGAAAGGTCTTTGAGTGATGTTTCTCCTCATACAGTTGGCAGCCAAGATTTGAGGAGGATATTTTGGACATTTTTTACTTTCTATATATTATGTAATCTTGTTAAAGCTATATATGTAAACTTGCATCAATCTCTATGGAAATTAAGAACAAGTGAAATGTCACATTAAAATTTTGTATCATCATTAGTTGTACTAGTGAAAGGAATTATTTTATATCAAATGTGAAAGTTTGAAATATGCTTGAAATGTGCATTTATTATTCAAAGGAAAATATTTTTTTATTTCTCTTAATTGTTAGATGCATAAACTATTAACTTGTGGGTAAAACACAGTTTATAAAATTTCTTGGTAAAACAATGGGTATGTTACAGTAGGCTTAGGTAGGAATGAAAACAATACATTCTCCCTTATGATATCATTAAATAACTTATTTTCAATCACTAGAAAAGTTCTATTGATTTTCTCAACCTCCTCATTCTTATCCTTTAAGGGATTTAATAAATTTTTCTTTCCATCATTCTTTATCTTTTGAAAATTATTCTTGCATTATGAATGGATTTCAAATCATACTACCATGTTTCTCCTTATAGAATGTGGCATTGCGCCCATTAGAATGATATCACACATTATCTCATCTTTAAAGTTCATAATTTCAAACTTAACAAGGAAAACCTTATAAGGGGTTGTATGCTTTAGCCTCTTTATATTTAGTTTCTCTACTATGTCTTTGAACACTATATTGTGAGTGTTGTCACTATCCACAAAAATATTGTAATATTTTCCTCTAGAAATTTACATATGGTTCTAAATTGTAAGAACTTATGAAAATAAATAATAGGATAAAGAGATCAAAGATAACACAAAAGAGAGAGAAAAGATGAGAGAATATGATAATTGTATTCTCAATATGCATGAAGATGTACCATTAAAAGTATGTATAAGGCTTGCTTATAAAGGCAAGCTAGGACACAATAAAGGGATATGAATGAGACAAGTGCCCCAATCATGTGCAGGGTATGTAGAGAGAAATAATAGATAATTCCATGAAAGGTGGATCACCCACCTAAAGTGGAATTATCATGCCACGAAAAGTGGAGATAAATAGGTGATAACTTGATCAAACCTCAAAGAGTGGAATTTATCCTACACACACTTCCCTAAGTGTCCAACTCATATCTCTCAATGTATGCACAAACCTAGATGCAGGATGCAAATAACTAGGTGTCACAAGTGTAAACTAAAATGATATGCATTCCCTAAGTAAGCTTAAGTAAAGTGTAATAAGTAATATACTTATTTACACCAACACCCCCCATTAAGTGCAACTGAGGGAATGAAGATTGAAGCTAACCATGAAAGATAAGATGCAAGATGGGTCTTGGCAACTGAGCCATGTTAGGTACCCATGTATAAGTGCGATGCAATCTCTCACAAGTGAGGAAAGGGAGAAAACCTAATGGGAAAAAATCCCCCTCAAAAGAGATAAGAAGACAAATGAATGTACAAATGGAGAAGGAAAAAACCCCAAGATGAGGAAAAAGTCCCCCCCATGAAAGAGAAGAAGAAGAGAGACAATGCAGCCCGCCCTCAATGTACAATGTTCACCCATGGAAGATGCTCAAGAAGGAATGAAGAAATTGCTCCAAAATTTTTGAACAATGCTCCTCCCCTTATGAAGAAACAATACCAAAGGTGCATGAATGAAGTCTCCCCAATCAACAAGTGAAGAAGGAAGAACCCTCAAAATGTAAGGAGTCTTTGAAATCTGCTCAAATTTCCTTGTATTGATGCTAAAATATGCCTTTCCCAAACCATGTGAAGCTACAATGGAAAGTGCAAAGCTTGTAGTGTAGTCACTTCTTGTAACCTATGAGAAACCCTTTGCAAAAACACTCCCATCCACTGAAAAAGACAACTCAAGATCAAGCAAGGATGAAGGTAGAACATACTCCAAAGATGCAAGTGTCTCCTTAAGCGAGAAAGTGGCCTCCTCCAACTATTATACATATGCATCCACAATCACATGAACCCCAAAGGACTGATCATGTAGATGAGGGTCAGAGTGTTCCCTCACAACAACTGAAGAAGATTCACCTTCATCAAAGAGAAGATATAATTAATCAAATTTGTATCCCAAATCTGCAATGTAGGACTCCACAAACAAGCTGCCAATGTTTGTTAAGTAGTCATCCCATGAAATTGTTGTTGGAAGACAAGGTATGCACTATTGCACTAAATCACAAGGCATTGAAACTAGTGGAACACAAGTGTTAGTAGGTACATTAGTCAATGGAGGAGATGGAATATCAACAATAGGCTCAAGAACCTCATGAGTAGTAAGCACTCCAAGATTCAAGTAACCATACTCAATCTCCTCAAATGTGTCCACAGTAGGGTGAACTGAATCATCAGTAGGAGAAAAATATGAGAAGGTGTAGAATTGAGAATGATTATCAACCTCCCTAATTGCGACAAGAGCCCTGCTATGCAAATATTGAACAATGACATAATCTAGTGTGAACTCTACACTCTTTCCTATACCACTATGTGTAATCTGATAGATGGAAAGGATGTTCCTTGACAAAGTAGGCACACATAGAACATCATTGAATGATCCACCTTCAATGTCAATAGATCCCTTCCCACAAACTGCCAAAGAAGTGTTGTTGCCCATCAAAATGGGTGGTGATGAACAAGAATCAAATGAAGAGAAAATATCCTTGGAAGAAGTCATATGATGTGAAGCTCCTAAATCAAGGATCCTCCTATCTGAATTGGAATCTACAACTACAAGAAATGCTTGCCCCTTATGTTTCTCATGTTGAGATGATGTAGATGAAGGAGATGAGCTTGATGTTGTTGCCACGAGAGTTGTGTTTTTTCCCTTAGAAGTAGAATTGGAAGGAGATGAGTCCTTCTCCCGATATGCATTTGGAAAGTTGATGTTGTGCTTAGCATGACAACGATGCTCCTCATGACCAAACTTTTTGCAATATGCACATGTTGGTTTCTCCTTCTTGCTTGAGTTGTTCTTTGAAGAATATGATGATGAGCCTTGTTGTGGAGGAGTGGATTGATTGTTCTCTCCTTGTGGCTTTGGTGAAGATTTATTTTTTCCTTTCCCTTTTCCTTACTTGTTGTTTCCATGATTGACCACCAATGCTTTTGAAGTTGAAGACTTGAGAATACCCATTTTCATCAACTTATTTTTCTTAAGAATCAAAAGATCTATGAGAGCCTCAAAAGATGGTGATGTAAAGTTGTTAATTTTGAATCATTGAGTCTAAAAAATTGAAACAAAGGCCATATACCTAGCTGGAAGCTTGTCCAACAAGTTGAAGACCAATTGATCATCCTCTTTATCAATACCACAATCCTTTAGTTGTGCTCTTACCTCATTTTCCTTAGTGACATAATCTTGAATGGTGTCAAAATCCTTGGGATCAAGGCTTAGGAGATCATGTTCAAGCTTGTATCCCTTAACCTTATCAACCTTGCCATACAAAGTAGCAAGCTTATCCCAAGCTTCCTTGGCTATAGTACATTTATGAACATGGAAAATGAGATTATCTGAAATGAACTTTCTTAGTGTACCCAATGCCATAGAAGTTTTAGTGAGACAATCCATATATGTAGTTGGATCTGCATTAGGATCTGAAGGTACAATTATGGTTCCATCAATGTAGTAAATTAAACCTTTTTCCATTAGTTTACTCCATGCATGTACTTTCCATGTAGCATAATTATGTGCAGTTAAGAGTGGAACTTTAGATGAACCCATGATGGAATGCAAGGGCACAAGAGAGAAAATGGGCACAATCACACAAGAGACACATCCCCCCAAATTCACTCAATCAAAGTACCCCCCCTAAAAAGATGATTTTGGCACTTTATAATGCAGTGTGGGTACAATAAGCCACTTGCAACTTGGCTAATTGCACTTATGATTTCTAATTTACAAATTACTAAAAAATAGGTTGAGAACAAACTAGAACAATGAAGCAAAGACCTGAATTGAGATCTATGCAGTACAAGTGCCAAATAGGCCAAAAAAAACCTTATGTTCAAAGTACAAAATCCACTCAAGATTGCTTCAAACAGATTGAAGATTCAAGAAGTAGACAAAAAATCATGCACTTTCAAAAAAAATGGCACCTAAAAAGGAGTTCGTATGTGCCTGAATGGAGCCTCGAAAGTTGCAACAATGAGGATTGGATATGTAAAATGTTGGGAAACTAATAATTCTAGAAAATCTATCCACCAAAATTAGAAACCAAGTACACGACTGTGAAGTACATAAAAAATTATCCCAAATTAAAAAAATTACTCAAAAAAAGGAGCTAAAATGAGTAAGATATGGGCCTATAAAATTGAGCTGCAAAATTGAAAACTTCAACAGAGAGGGAGTCCAAAATCTTGAAAAGCATGCTGACATCAATGATCTACGCAATTAAATTTTACATCTTCTTGGCCTTCAAAAAAGAATATTCTCCTGGACTGGGAATATGCTGCAAACAGAATATTCTCCTTGAAAATGCAGTTAAAATTGACGTTTGAGAGGACGTCATTGGTCACTTTTGGCTCGTGAGAATATTCTGAGGAATCTTTGGTGCCCGAAATCTTTGTTTGCTGCTAGAATTGAAAATCGCTAGATTTGCTTTGAAGTTGGTTTAATATTTGATGACCGTCAGTAATGAGGGGCCACAGGGGCCACGACCATAGCCCACATGGCCTCCACTGGTCACCTGGTACCTAGAGGTACCTGTAAATTGCAGGTACTCTATAGACAATTTTTTTTTCTTTGCAATTTTTCAATAAAAGATTTCTTTACAAAATTTAATCGCCCCAAAAAAAATTTTTTGAAAAATTTTAAATATAAAAAAAACAATCAGCATATATAATTTGGTTTGTGAGATTTTTCAATACAAAATTTTCCAAAATATCTAATGGGATATTTTAATTTTTTCTATTTTTTTTTTTAGAAAATATAAAAAATACCTAAAGAGGCGTTTATTGATCTAGGGCTTCCGGTGTCAGATTTCAATGAAACAAAAGACTATCTTAACTGAAAATAGCCTTCTAAATCTGAATTTGAGGTCATATCTGGTCTAGGACACACCAAAATATTGTTGCTCAAATTTTCCTCTTGACCACTTTCACACGAGCTAAGATCTCCCACCAATGGCTATGCAAAGAACCTCCAACTACTTTGCTACCATGCAAGAACTTATGAAAAGCAATAGTAGCATCAAGAGATCAAAGATAGCACAAAAGAGAGAGAAAAGATGAGAGAATATGATAATTGTATTCTCAATATGCATGAAGATGTACCATTACAAGTATGTACAAGGCTTGCTTATAAAGGAAAGCAAGGACACAATAAAGAGCTATGAATGAGACAAGTGTCCCAATCATGTGCAAGTTAGGTGGGTATGTGTAGGATCATCATAGAAAAAACAAGCCCTTAAGTGGCAAAAAAATTAGAAAAATCAGAGTTAGGCAACTTGACTTAAAAATTTGAATAAGTTATCTATATTATTTCAAAAATATGTAGGAATTGAATCTATATCAAATTAAATGTAGTTTCTAAACTACTAAGTTTGTTTAAAAAAAAAAAAATCTATTAGGTGAAAATTTGAAATTTCACTGCAGTAGTACTTAAATTTCAGGGAAAAAATAAGAAGTAGGTGTCTATCTGACCACCCTAACCAAAATAAAATGATAATATTTTAGATATAATTATAGGACTTATGTCCCGATGTGATGAATATTTTTTTGTAATTTTTTCCAAGTAAATAATTAATTATGATTTTTTTATTACAACTTTTAAAAAATATAAAAAACTTGTACGTCTGACTAGCTTAATTTGGTCAAAACTTCATGAAATTATTTTTTCTTTTTTAAATCCTATAGTATGTGAAGCATAGAATGTGAAACATGTTTTGGATTCAAAAATGTGATACCATTTGAAAGCTATAAATATTTATCAATCAGTCTATCGATCAGGACTTTAGTTGTAATTTGAATAGAAAATGAATAATAATTACTTATTAAATTCAGATTAAAGCATAATTTATATTGGTGGAAAGTTGAGAATATCCTTTAAAAACCCTTTTCATTTCAACAATTTTGGGTAAAAAAAAAGTTGTCAGCCATATACCCATCATATTGCCACTTTTTGGCCCATCATGATTCTGCACATACCCAAGTAGAGAAAAATAATAGATAATTCCATGAAAGGTGGATCACCCACCTAAAGTGGAATTATCATGCCACAAAAAGTGGAGATAAAAAGGCGATAACTAGATCACACCACAAAGAGTGGAATTTCTGCTACACACACTTCCCTAAGTTTCCAACTCATATCTCTCAATGTATGCACAAACCTAGATGCAAGATGCAAATAAATAGTGTCACAAGTGCAAACTACAATGGTATGCATTCCCTAAGTAAGCTTAAGTAAAGTGTAATAATTAAATTACTTATTTACACCAACATAAATATATTTCTTATTTATTTTTGGTTCTCCTTGTACCTTCTCTAGTTTTAGGAATCTCCTGAACATCAAGGGTTCTCCATCAGCAAGCTATCCTCTGCAATTTTTTGAGGCTACACTTGCCACTCTCTCCTCCTCAACTTGTGCTCTATAAAATATTTTTCTTTCCCATTCCCATTGGTCTACTACACTTGTGGACATTCAAATTCCCTATTTATAGATTTTTCACATTTGAAACATGTTCCATTGAATCATCTTCCTCTTCCAAAAAATTATTTTCCTCGAGCGTAATCACCCCTTGGCCACCTCCTTGGGAACTAGGTTTTGATATACAAGATTCTCCTTTCTTATCTTAATAACCACATCTAGTATTTGACTACCTTCTCACTCTTAAGGATATACCTCTTCCCCTAGATCCATTCTATTTTTGGGAGCTTTTTTCCTAGGAATTCAATACAAATTCAGTATGGTTATTATACATATGTAATTCTAACCATGCTAGTTTTATCTTTAGTAGAATAACTTAAACCATTAGCATACATGGAGATAATGTCCACATCAACCTCAATATGACCAACCCTAATTTTCAATCTATAACTCCTTTCTATACTCTTGCACACTCTTCTCCATTTGTTTAAGGTTGTACAACTTCTTGAATATGGTGATTTGATGGTCTTCTAGGAAGAAAATTTCCTTCACCCTAGTGACCATTTTCTCCTAGGCTCTAATTTTCTCTTTCCTTTCTTTTTCTCTCAACTTGTACACAATCCCATGATATAGATTAGTGTAAATTTATCATTGTAGCTATAAACTTTACCATCTTAGGGTCTTTAGTGGATTCCAAATAAAAATATTTCTCCACCTTTAAAATCTAATCTATCAACTCCTCTAGATTAAGGGTACTAATATAACTTGGTAGGCCCTTGCATGTGAGGTTTAATGGTAATCTTGGTCATTGCACTTAGGAAAATTCTTTGATAATTGTCTTATCCTCCTTCTTCTTCATTTATTCTTCCTCATTATCACTTGCGTCCTCTACGGGCACTCGTCTATGTTTTATTGTCTCCATTCCATTCAATCTAGTTGTGATTCCTATGAGCCTTTTTACAAGTGTTGTGTCCATATCTCCTGGAATGGCTCTTTATCCTCTTCCTTTGTGTTCCATATATTTAGACCCTCTACATTTTTAGGTTCTACTTCTTCACTCTCCCTACAATAATCTCCTTTAAATCCTAGATTAAAATTTCCATAGTCTCAAGGAATTAGACTAGCTTTGATACCATTTGGGGTAGGTCAAGAATGAAGAGCTTTCAGAAGCTATTGATTCAACTAGAAAATAAAACATACATGCATCAAGTTTGAATATCCTTATATTAACTTGTAAAAAACATTGCAATAGAAGTATTAAAACATTTAAAGTAAATTATAGTTCAAAACACACAATGACTTCTTACATTCAAAAAATAAGCTTTATAATAAAAATATTTAAATCCAAGATAGGTTCCTTGAAATTCACCTTCAAATCCCCTTCAATTTGAAAACACTCACTAGCTTCCCTCAAATTTACTCTTGTAGAAGAAGTCTCTAAAAAAAATCCTCCAAAAGAGCTCAAGATCCTTATTTATAGCTTACAAACAACATATAGCCAATTTATTCATCATAGGACACATGACATGGCCTTGCTAAGCCTTGGGATCCACATCCAACTAATTAAAATCACCATTTTTTCATTTTCTAGCAAAAATTTGCATTACATGGTAGTAGTTGTTGAAATTCAAGAGGTACAAGGATATATCATCTTGACTAGAAATTTCAACAATTAAATGATTTTGAAGGAAATTAAGTATGTTGTAGATTTTTGTGAGGTATTTAAATAACATCCATTTACTTGGAAAATTATATAACTCCCAAATATCTTCAATTGCATAACTTTCACAATTTTTATTGAATCTTCCTTAAAATTGAAAAATGGCAACCAAGACACTAAGAAAATCATGTAAGTGCGTAAATTATCAATTTTTCTTGGATCTTCAAAAAATTTGAAATGCAACATCTCATACACTAAGAAAATCATGTAATTGCATAACTTCTTCATTGTTTCTTGTATCTTCCCCAAATTTGAAATATGTCATCTTGAACACTTCAAAGGTTCTAAAATTGCATAACTTACTCAATTTTTCTTATATCTTCACCAAATGTGAAATGTGACAACCCATTTGGTGCCTTTTCAAGGTGAAGTAGTCACTTGTCCATGAACCATCAAAAATTATTTGAAACTTGCATCATCCATTGTTGAAAGAAAAGAATGAAAAAAAACAAATAAGAAAATCAAAGAAAAATCTTTTTAGGGGATGTAGGATTGCTCGTGGACTCAAATTCTCCTTCTTCACTTACCTTAGAATTAAAAAATGGGCTTGGTGGAATTTTTCTATCATGAACTAAACTATTAGTGTTCTTCTCATTAACAATATCATAGGCAATGCAACCATTATAAATGGACTTTCCCTTCTCAACATGGTCTTTTTGATGATTATAAACTCCCCATTAAAACTCACACCTCTTGACACAAAAATTCCATTGATGAAAGGATTATATAGTTTATAAACCTTAATTTATTCACTATAATGAACAAAAATGTGTGATTTAGTTTTTGGATATAATTATTTTTTATTTTTATTAGCTACATGAACATATGCTCAATACCTAATTTTTTAAAATAATTAACATTACACATTGTCTCATACTAGCATTCACGAGTCATCCTATAGAGTGCACTTGTGATACTTCAATTGAGAATATATGTTTATAACAATGAAATTAGTCCAAAAATAATTTCATAATCCCTTGCTATGTATAGACACTAAAATAATTCTTATTATAATATTACTTATATTCAAATTATATATTATCATTCATAATCCCTTATTAATTATCAATCATTCTATTATCATTAATAATTATTAATTATTAATTAATATAACTATTCATTCTTATTAGTCATTAAATTATGAATGAGCTATTCATCTATTTTAAATGAGTTAATACATTCATAATTAGTTTTTGTAAGTTAATTCACTCATCAAATCATCAACTTACTCATCTAATCTTTCTTTTTTAATGAATTTATAGATTTATTATTATCTTCTGAAGAGTTTCAAATAAAAAAATACTAAATAATATAACTAATGCACCTCTTCAACTCTTCATCTTTGATGGAATATACAATATCCATCTATTTTAAATTGAAAATATAAAATCTATTATTTTCATTAAAAAATATAAGAAAAATAATTGTGTTCATTGTATAGTTAAAAAATCATTATGTAGAGATGAGTATCGTCAAGTCATTCAAGTGAAAAATTTACTATTATCGAAGCCAACATTTTTAGACAAAATGGATAAAATTATATTGAGAAAATAGAGTTTACATCTATTGATAATAAAAAGACTTTAGAGAGCCATAGATATCAATAAAGATAAATAATAGAAAATCAACAGGACATAAAAAAATATGACCAATTTCTGAGAAAAAATAGTGCATGATCCAAATGAATAGAAAACTCTTAACAAGAGAAAAATGAAGAAGTTGAGTTTGATCGTTATATTTATTTTCTATTTGTAGTGAACATAGTATTTTACATGGACATCAAGCTCTCAAAAATTTATACATTATGAAATTGAATTGCAACTAAATTATAATTAATAATAAGTAAAATATGTTACAAATTATTATATGTTATCAATCTATATTTAAGAATTCATAATTTTATTAAAATAAATAAATTATGTGTTATAAAATAAATGCCACTTTTTAAAAAACTATTACATATAAAAAAATAATATAAAAAAATTCACAAAATATTCAAACAAAATCTAAAAAATTGTTAATTCATATTTTGTTTCAGTTGTTAAGAGTTTAGTTGAGGTGAGAGAAATTAAAAAATTAATTAAAATAGTTTTTAATCTCTCAATTTGATATAAGAAAAAAAAAGGGGACACGGTATAAAATCATTATCGGCTTTTATCACCATTTATTGAGAAACACGGTATGGTAGATATCAGTGGTTCTCAACCAACTTTGATCACAACATAGATAACGGACCCCCCTCGCAGGCCTGTGTGACTACCAATGCCAGGCAGGTAAACTAGCGCAAAATCCCATTATATTATGGACCAAAATATTTCCCAAATCTGTTAGTTGAAGCATGGGAGAACAAAAAATGTCGCATCATACAGCCATGGCGAGTTGGATGCGAGCTCCCACGAAAATTTGACTGAACGTGGGCTCATTTCTAAAATACAATTTCAAAGTAATTCAAGTCCACAACATAATCACATACGCCTGCAAGAGAGACAATGTTTTACAAAATTCAAGGACATTAAGATCTTGAGAAAAGGCGAGCTCAAGAACAAAACGGAAAATTAAAGATAGCTCCATTAAAAGATGATTGGTGGGCTCGTCAGGCAGATCTGGAGAATGACTTGCAGATTTTCTTGTCTCGCACTATTTATAGAGCTTTGAGGCCAGTGGAAGACAGAAAGGAAAAAGCAATACAATATGGACCTGTGGAAGACAGAAAGGCAAAAGCAATACAAAATGGACAAGAATTCGAGGAAATATGGATGTCGACGAGGATAAGGATCGCATGCAAAAATAGTAAGTAATTGGACACAACAAATATTCAAATCTGTCATCAAAATACGAAGCAAATGGACAAGAATCCGAGGAAACATGGATGTCGATGATGATAAGGATTTCACGCAAAAATATAAAGTAATTGGACACAACAAAAATTCAAATCGGTCATCAAACATAAATTATGCCCGTGGAAAGTTGATATGACACAGCTGTATCATATGGGTAGCTTATGATGCTAGATTTAACTTGATACCAAACGGATGCGTGTGTGAATGAATACGAGTTAAGGTTGGGCACTTCTTAATGGAGCCCACTGACAAGCAACCAAAAACTGACAATCTAGGAAGAAGCGAAATCACGGACACGGGCAATTGAGGAAGTTTTGAGAAGTTAACAGGTTCTTTTATGTGAATAATTTTAATATTTTTATTTTTATTTTTAATTTATTTATGGCAAGGAATTGAGAGTCTAGAGCTTAGCTCTTTTTAATATTCATCATTTGTCCAAGTCATACTATCCACAGTTCATTGGTGAGAATGAGACATCCATCAAGATTATAGTGAAAATTTTACATAAAAATGTTAATAAGTATGATAAAGATTGATATTTTCAATTTTTTTATTTTCTAGGATTATTGTATGAGCATTTATAATTTTATAGGTGTACTTTTTTATATTCTTGTGTTTATGGTGTGAAAGTGGTTATGTTTTTGGATCTTGAGATTCATTTTCTTTGTTTTTCATTACACAAATTTATTTATGACAACTATTGTTAGCACCATCTTCAAGAGCTTAAAATGCTTGATGCCTTTTATGTAGATTCTTTGGTACACCTTCAAGCCTACCAAATGAAATTTAGAAAATCCTATAATTAGTCTATTCTTCCTAACTCTTTTCTAATTGGTGATCTTGTTATTTATGAAAATAAACATGTTTTGAAAGGTAGGTTTAGTCCTAATTGGTTTGGACCTTATGTCATTTATTTTATTTTGACTTAGGCACTTATGGCATGACTATATTGGATGGCTATGAAAGATTCTACCATTTCTATGAATCTTCAGGTTTTTATACATAAAATCATGTTCTACTTCTTCTACGCTATCTTTTTATGCATTGTACATGTGGGGAAATTTGATTTCAATACACATAATTGATGTGTGGTATATAAGTTTCATAATGTTTTATAATTTTTGCATGATTGTACAAAACTTATTTTTCATTACATATATTTTCTATAGCTATTTTCTCTTTTTCCCCCATATTCAATACAAAATTATGTCTTTGGACATGACCTCAATTATTTTGGTCCACATTCCTTTCCATACATTTTAGTTCTTTTTCTCTAACCTAAAATCATGTATATAAACTATATTCATATCTTTTGTTAAGGTAATCCTTTTCATGTCAAGTGTGAAATTAATTAATTATGTAACTTTGTCATTAATTGGATAATCTAATATACATCAATCATGCATATTATGTATTTTTATACATAACATAAAATACTTGTGTGTATAAATTATCTAATGACATAATCTAATAAATAAATTTTAATTTTAAACATTAGATATTTTCATATGATCATAATCAAAATATACATATAACAAATTAAATGCATGCATAATAACATAATCCATAAATAAAATTACATAAATCATTTGATACTCTAACCAAAATATATATATTTATATATCTCAAAGCTATGTACATATTACTCATACGAAATATTTTTCCACCACTAAAATAAAATATTTTCATAGACATCCCTAGGTAGTGGTACCTAACACCACAACAAGAATCTATTGATCTTTAAGAGGAGGAGAAGTAAATTCATATGTCTCTTCCTCCATTTAAATCATCAATGTGATCCAAATCACTTTACTTTGTATCTCACTTCTTGTTATGTCACTTTTTCGCTAAGAGAAGAGAAAACTATGAAATGCACTTGTGTTGAGCATTCTTATGATAAAAAAAACTTGTGTAGAGCATAATAGAGAGCTATGTTTTGAAAGGAATTGTGTTCTCCTAGATTGTTCCATAGTGACAACCATTACCACTAACACCTTCCTAGGGTGAGAGTGGATTTTCTAAGTGTTTCTACTTAGATAAGTATTGAAATCCATTGATATGAAAAGGTATGGGTTCATAATATGACTATGATGCTAATCTGAGTAGATTATGTAGATGTGTTATTATATTTGCTATGTCTATTATTTATTTTAGAACCCTTGTCTAGCTTTTAATTATTATAGTTTACATTTCTGATTTATGTTAGTTTTCCACATCATTTTAGTGATATTACATCTTTTAAATTATCTCTACTCTAATATTTTGTGTATGAGCTAAAACATAAGTCAAAAGAATGTAAATAAGAACAAATAAAGTGTTATTAGGAACCAAAAGATGAGTAAATAAATCCCCATTTTAGGTTAGAAATATGTCATCATAGAGCTTAGATTACAAACATCATACACATAATAGTTACAATTATTTTTCATTAAATTTGAATTGGAGTGAAATACTTGAACTTCATAGAAGATGACAATAAAAATAAATTTAGTACATCAAAGTGGTAAGTTTGTTTACATTTTAATGACTTTTTAAGTTTGTTTCACATCTTTATAACCATAAGAATACCTTTATTGAACACTATAACCTATTTTCAAAGCTTGATCTAGCCTCACTAATTGCCCATATGTAGTTCCTATTTAAAGAGAAGTATCATCAAATTATTAATCCAATAGATCTATTGAATGCATATAGCCTTGTTTATTGGATTTATTTAATCTTAATCTTTTAATATTTCAATTAATATTTTTTCCTCCATTTAAATTTTTGTTTTCTTAAAATATTTATAGTATTAGAGTGGGTTTGAAATAATTTCATAAAAATATTATAAGTTATATAGCCTGCATCCAACATACTTAGATTTATTTTATTGAGTCCAAAATTGAATCAATATGTGTCTCTTTCTTTTTCAAACTAATTGAAGAAAAAAATATCCTTTCAATCTATCATGACTTATAATTCCCCTTGGCAAAAGATAATTTGAATCACATTAATTAAGGATCCATAATTATGTTCAGTTTGATTCAGAGGCGTAGACGCCATTATTCTATTGTGCGTATTTTACAAATTCAATTATGTTACAAGCCTTGAGAAGTTTGAAGTATTAATATGTTTCTTATCTAGTTTAACTATTGTAAAATATTATTTTGTGTGACATTCTTACTAGGGGGACTGGCTCCTCGAAGAATAAAGTCAAAATGGATTTATTGTCTATTATTTATTTGTCTGATGAAGACATAAAGGATCATTTATCAAATTATCCTCATTTAGTTCTTGGGTTTCAAAGGATATTTAGGCTTCTTATGTGGAAAAAGAGGTAGGTGGGAGTTCCTTTTTCCCAAGTTTTGGTCACTCCCTTACTACCTTTAATATTCATTGTGAGGTGGATGGTCTAGAAATTATTTTTCTGAATGAGGTATTTGATGAGGTCATTATGGGTTTACAATTGTCCCTCATGGGAAACTTTTTGTCTTACCACCCTAATATTTATTAGGTGCATAAATGGATACATTATTATCAATTTTTAAAAGGGGGAGGGGGTAAATGTTAGTGCTATGTCAAATGGATTGTTTTTAATTATTTTTTTAACATGGAAGATATGATAAAGATTCTTATAGGAGGCCCATGGGCCCTATATAAAAACTTCTAAATTTCCTTTCCTCGTGTAATTGGAAATTGAGGTAAGACCCAAATAATGATTTGGGTGTGGCTACCCCCACTTGGATTAGGCTTCTTGGCCTCCCTTTAGAGTTTTGGAACCATAAGAATATTCAAGGAATTGTTAATTCCTTTGGTAGCGTGCCTGCTATTGATAAGGTGACAACTCAAAAATATCAACTAGCTTTTTCTAGATTATGTGTTAATGTGATTACAAATTTTTTTCTACCTTCTACTAAAACCTTAAAATATAAGGTCAAAACCTAGACCCAACATATTAAGTATGAGAGGGCTAGTCTATTTTTCCAAATATGTGGTAATTTTGGCACACTTTTCATCAATGTAAAAGGCATGTGAATCAAAAAGATAAATTTGTTCCAGCCTTTGATGCTCCTTCTCCTAAGAAAATTAGTCTTGTAGGGGCCCAAAACATGAAGTTAAAGTCCCCTCATAAGAATGGGGATGTGGTAATTTTCTTGTCAAAATACGTAAGAGAACCTACCAATGGTGGTCTTGTAGGAACAAAAATGATGGAGATGAAATCCTTTCAGATGAATGAAGCACCAACTCTAGCTTTGACAAAAGATGTAAGTGTAGATGTTGGTTCAAAGAAAAATGATCCTAAAATTATGGTTTTTTCACCTTCTTCTATTGTATGTGATGTTTACCACTTAATAGAAGTAGCTACACCCTATGAGTCCCCTAAAGGCTCAAAGTTGGTTATTAGCAAGAATTTATGCATTTCTTTAGATGGTGAGGGAATTCTCTCTCCAAGAAACCCTAATAGAAGGATCTAGGCTTCATTGGAAATTTTTAGATTGAAGGAATTGGATTCATCCTTTCTAGTTTAGAATGAACCTCAAGAGAATCCCTTGATCAAAGTGAATGGAAAACATAAAAAAGAAGAAAAAAAGATGTAGACCTAGTGACCAAAAGGTGGGATGATTAAATAATAAAGATGTAAGAACTAGTGATATAGCTGGGAAATTTCCTTAGGAAAATAGAGGACCCTTGAGAGTATCTCCAACCAACCAAAACCTAAATAGTGAAGTTGAAGATAATTCTCCCCTTGGGTCATTATTGTTCGAATATAGATTGTTGGTTCATCATTATGAAGATTATGACATGTAATATTAGAGGGATAAATAGTCATTTAAAGAAACATGTTTTCAAGTGTAGTATAATCAATTTGAAGTTTGATATCCTCCTTACCTAGGAAACTAAAATGTAGGAGACTTTCAAAAAGGTTGTTTAAAACATTTGGCCAAGGGTAGAGTTTTGTGTTAGTAATGTTGTTGGAGCCTCTATGGACTTGTACATTCTATGAAACCTGGAAATAATCTCTAGATCTCAAGGATGTATTAGTAAGAATTATCTAGAAACTATTTTCAAAGTAGGAAGGAAAAACTTGAAGTGGAGCTTCCTTAACATTTATGCCCCAAATACTAGGTCAAGAAGAAATCAACTTTGGAATTAACTATTGGGAATATTGTCAAAATACTAAAGGATGTGATGGATGCTTGTGGAGAACTTCAACACCCTGCTCTATCCTTTGAATAAGCTAGGTGGGTTGGAGAATTTCATGGATAACATGTTAGAATTTTTTTATTTTATTGTTGTTAATGGTCTCCTAGATGATGACCTTACTCGCTCCAAGTTTACCTAGTAAAAAAGATGTTATGATCATTACCATATTCTTTGTTAATCTTGATAGAGTTTTGATTTTTAGGGATTGGGATATTCTTGCTAAGCTAAATATTTCTACCTGAACCACAAATTTTTGTAGGTAGACACTCTCTTGCACTTCAAGGGTTTTGCACCCAAAAGGAGAAAGGTAACCCATAAAAACTTGGAGGTTCACTCAAGAAAAATGCTAATATGACTGAAATATGTCTAAATGGAATTCTCTAAGTGCAAATAATTGATAAAAGTAATGAATTATTAATGCAAAACCAATGAAATGCAAGATGTTTGAAAACAAAATGTGATATGCAAAATGACCTAATAATGTAAATAAATTATAATGAAAATGGATAAGACTAGAGAGGTGCACCTAGAAATTGGAATGTGATACAGAGAGGATCTGGAATCTTGCATAATTCACTATTGAATCCAATTGGGACACTTACGCCAAGTTGGGCGACTTAGTCCTATTTCAGGGAGATTCTGCTTGAACACGTTTCATCCAAAAGGGTATCTAGAACTATAGAAAACATTTTTCAGGCCTAGCAATGGGACTAATTCATCACTAGTGGTGACTTACTCAACCTTCATCTTTCAAAAATTTTGAAGATGTAATCTATAGCTCTTGGCTTGCACTTTGGTTCCTAATAGGTCTCTAGATTTGAATCTATAGAATTTAGTCTATAGGTGATCTCCAAACTTCTTTTATGGTTTTGTTGAATTTAAATGAATTTGATGAAATAATGCCACCTTTTAACACCTTTCTCTTTGACAAATCTACATACAAGACCTGCAAAACACACATGCAAAGAAGGGAAAAAGGGTTAAGGGTTAGTGAATAGGGTTTTTCCTTGGTCAAACCCCAATTTGGTAATTAAACCCTTGAAAATGAAATGAAATGGAAAGATAATGATGAATGAACAACATGTAATGCTAAAACTCACCAAACCCTTGATGTAGAAATCTGAATATATGCAAGTAGAAGCTCCAATGAATGTAGACTTGATAGTGCCAAGAATGCTTGAGAATGATAAATTAGGGTATTAAGGAAATTATGAGATTAGAAGATGAAAAATGAGGGTAAATCCTTTTATTCACACTTGATTATACAAAATTTCCTAAAAATACCACATCATAGGTTGACCTCAAAGTTTAGAAAATAATATCCTGCCAGAATTTTGAAATAATTTTGATTTTTGTGCCAAGTGGGACTAAGTTGCCCCTAGTGGCAACTTGGTCCCACCACAAATTTTAATGGGTGTTAGGAATTAAAGTGTATTTAATGATGTTTAATAGGATTATAACAAACTTTCATACTTTTCTAGGCTTTACAACACTTTGAAAAAGGCTTGGTAAGTTATAAACATAGGTTATTTAAGTGAATTATAATAAAAAGGTTCTAGAAAAGTGTGAAAGTGGGTTACAACACTTCACAACACTTTTACAATACATCATAGAATTCTTATTGATTGTCAAGGGTCTAAGACCTAATGTGAATGTGTTGATCACATTACAACATTAAACCTACGAAAAACTAGTCGAATATCCATAAGAAAGACCAAAATGAGTGCAAAAAAGTCAAAAGATACATTTTTTTGCGAGACACTTCCCTTCCCAAACTGACTTCTTACAATAGTGCTCTAATTCTAAATAATGAAGATCAAAGACATCTTGGCCCCTACCCCTTTAGGTATGATATTATGTGGAACCAACATCTTTATTTTAAGGATTTGATTCCACTATGATGCTAGCAACCTTTTCATGGTACGCCAATGCTTTTATTAGCTCAAAATATTAAAATAATCAAGTCTAATATGGAAGAAGGTGGGAATAAAGATTCTTTTGGTAACATATTTCACACAAAATAAAACATCCTTCTCAATCTTAAAGACATTCAAGAGTAGATGGAAAAATGGGTTGTAGATGAAGACACTTCTATAAAAGAAAAGTAGTTGAGGGATGAATGACTCTGGAATGCAAAAATGAAGGATTTTTTTTGGAAAAAAAAATCAAGAATCCAATGGCTCCAAGAAGGTGATAAGAATACAAAATTCTTCCAACAATCTACCTTAAAATATAGAAGGAAAAAAAATATTTCTATTATTGATGAAAATGGTGAGTTACTATCTAATGATGAAGACATTGATAATGGGGTTATATCCCTCTTTAAACTTTTGGTGGTGATCCTATTGCCCTTTAGTCAATCTTGTTCTCTACTTAATGCCATCCCTAGGGAAATTTCAAAAAGTGATATTTAGGATCTTGGAAGAGAAATATTAATTTAGGAGGTTAAATCAGTTGTTTTCTCCTTTGGAGCTTATAAATTGCCTAGCCTTGATGGTTTCTTGCAAGTTCCTTCTTCTAGGACTTTTGGGATATCATTTCTTCTAATATTCTTAATGTGTCTCTAGTGATTTTTTAGATTAGGAGGGCTCCTTCATCAACTTAATGCTACCTTCTTTATTTTAATTCAGAAAAAGAAGAGGTGGTTTCTATTTTGGACTATCAAGCAACAATATTATGTAATATGGTGTACAATTTTTTTTCTAAGATCATTGTCAATAGGCTAAAAGTTATTTTTGATAAAATGATCTCATTTAACCAAAATGGATTTGTTCTTGGAAGATAGATCCTTGATGCTTCTATTGTTTCACATGAGTGCATTCACTTAGTGGAATAATCCATGAAACCAATCATGTTCCTCAATTTAGATATTTCAAAGGATTATGATAGAGTCAAATGGTGTTTGTTGTTTTTTTTTAAGAGAAATTTGGTTTTGGAGGAAAAATTCTAAAATTATTAAAAGAATGTGTTTACTCCTAGATACTATGTCATAATTAATGGTATTCCCAATGACCTATTATCATGTGGGAGAGGTCTAAGACAAGGTTATCCCCTCTTCCTATATTTATTCATAATTGTGGCTAAAGTCCTAGGTCATAAACTGTAGAAGTATTTGGACTAAGGATTGTTTAAAGGAATTAGAGTAGCTTCATCCCCCCTAGCTTCACACTAGTATTTTGTGGATGATACCATTTTATTTTCTATTCCTTCTATGGTTGAAGCATCCCAATGTAAGTCCATACTTCAGAGCTATGCCTCAACTTCATGACAATAAATAAACTACACTAAAATTAAGTTTTACTTCATTAAATCTAGCCAATCTCTAAAAAAAAATGTCTTGAGAATTCTAGATTGTCAAAAGTAAAGCTATTCTAAATACTTATCTTCGGTTTCCTTTTTATAGTAAAATTTCACCTAGGTTTTTTGGAATGGAATAACAGAGAGAATCCAAAAGAAAGTGGTTGGTTGGAAAGGTAAATTGTTAAGTCAAGCAGGGAAGGTGCAACTCTTGTAGTTTTCTCTTCAAAATATCCCTATCTACTTCATCCTCTTGTTTAAGATTCTAGAATTTATTATTAATAGAATTTATTAGATTTATAGGACTTTCCTTTGGATCAAAATGGAAGAGAAAAAATATTATCTTTTGGTTAGTTGGGAAAAGGTGTGCCTCCCTAAGAAGGAAGGATGTCTGGGGGTAAAGAAGTTAAACCTATTTAACAAATCTGTCCTATTGAAGATTGGCTAATTATTTATTCAAGGAAGGAAGGATTGGGTTAAAATCATAAAATCCAAGTATATGGATAATGAGGAATCCCAATGCTTCCTTCTTTTGAAGGAGTGGATGAATGGTTCAACTGTTTGGAACAATATTGTAAAATCAAGGAACACATTGAAACAAGGTACTAGGAGAAGGGTTGGGAATGGAAGAAAAATAATATTTCAACATAAATTAAAGTTCAAATGAATAAAAATTAAAGCTCCAAAATATTCATTTAAATAATTTCAACAAACAATATATTAAACAAAATAAAATTTACAAAAGTTAATATAGTAATATCAAAAGAAGGAATTAGAACCCTTTTTTAAAGAAATATTATAACCTTATTTAAGGAAAAAGAGTATAAATTTTAAGAACATTGAGTAGTTAAGATCTAATTAAAAATTAATTTGGTTAAAAATATATCATTATCAATAATATAAATAAAAAATATTTACAAAAGTTAATAATGTAATTTAAAATTGTTTAATAGTTAAATATATTTTTATTAATGATGGCATTTTTGTATGTTCAAGTTTATTGTGGATGATCACATGGATAAAATTAGATGACAAGAGAAATAACAAGGTTGACAGAAGGAACTTGTGAAAATTTTGCTAGTTAGGAGTGTCACCAGCAAAAGGTAGGGGAGAAGAACAGTAGTGGTGAGTGGGTTGTAATTATCCTTGGTAAGCATAGTATATTTTTTTAGGAAGTAGATAGGCCTAGAAATAAGCATTTTAATTGCAATGAATAGACTAATTAAATCCTCAATGATGGTTATGAGACGAAGACTGACTTGTACTAAAAGTAGGAGTTAGAGGAACCTTGACAATTGTAACGCCCCACAAAAGAACCCTAGAGGAAAACACATCTAACTACAATAATGTCACAATTATTTTAAAAGTGAAATAACATGAGTTGTAAATTATATTTAAATATAACATATAAGCTAAACTATGTCCTCTAAGGTTCAATGACTACATTATGAACAAACCTACTTAACAAGATCCAAACATACATCGAGAATTGACTAACAACATGAGATCATTTTAAATCCATTGCATTAAATAAATAACATCATATATTTCCATATTATAGCATCAAATAAGTAATCATCAAATGTGAAATGTCTAATTATATAATTACATATACAAATTCCCTTTCTATCAAGGCACATCATTTCATGTTACATCATTACATTGATTCGGTAAGGTTTCCCCTAAATACAATAGGAAGAATACATCAAGATTACATTACATGGAATAAATGATATATAGATACAATACATAAAATGTGCACTGTCTCTCAAATTGGTATAAGATCTAGAATCTGCTACACAAGTACATCCTTCACAACATGAACACCAACTGGGAAACCTAATGGAGGAAGAAGCAAAATCTACCTAACCATGTGGAACCTTAAGGTCCACCCCCCATGCTAGGAGATAAAAATAAGGTCCCACCACAAATAGTCAAGAAGATAGAAGGCTAAAATAAAGTACCAAACATGGCTCCAACATAACAAAGTACAACATAACATCACATGATAGAGACACCACTTCCAAAGGAATTAAAACAACAAGGGAAACCCAAGACTAGGGAATGCTAGGTTGCTATAGGGAGGAGTTTCATCACATAGCTAAATATGGGTTACCCATGTGGATCTTCCTAGACCTTGACCCCCATCTTGGGTTACCTTGTTGATCTCTCTCTTTCCCTGAGCCCCACACAAACTCATGCAAAATCAATGTACCTTTCATGAGGAAAAGGAAATTCATCTTGCCATTCCAGGACTTCCCATCTCATCTCAAGAGTAAACAAGAACTTGATCCATGAGTGAGGCATATATTATCTTAATTAGTGTGGAAACTACCCAACCCCCTAATAAATTACTTAGGTTATCACTGAATTAAGAAACTCCCACATGGGTTACCCTAGATCCCATATTGGGCTCTAGCCCCCATTGAGAGCCACTCCCCCTACTAGCAACTAGAAGACCCAACACATAAAACAAGGTAAAGCCATGTTGCACAATTCACAAAACCACATGAACATACACACAAGGAAAGGCATGGACCATCTCACTCTCAAATCACAACCATAATAATAAATAAGCAATGCAAGGTTAAAACCCTTCTTGTACACAATTCAAGTATAAAATCAACCACTTTCAAAATGACATAGTCATGAAACCAATACTCAAACTATTTTCCCCAAGCCTCTGGAAGTCTCTCAATAACCATTTATCACAAAATAAACTCCCTCCATAAAATGACAACCAAAATCAACTCAATATCAAAATCAGCCACAATGATCAATAGTAAAAATCAACCAACAGTGCATCCAAGGGAGACATTATTTACACATTTTCTAAAATCATCACATAATCACTAGCTTGGCTTAAATAGCCCTTTAATAGAATAATAATCAAATTTCCATTAATCTAATTTTCAATGCAACTATTTAAATAATAGTAACAAATCAACATTCGAAGAAAATCCCAAATTTCTCTATGAATTTCTCAATAACTAAAGAAATGGTAAATTTATAACTCAAAGAAAACAACTATAAAAGAATCCAAATACTTATTCATCTTAATAATTCCCTTAAATATCTAATATGACTAAATCAATTTCTCTTCTTTTATATTTAGTCCTCCAATTTACTTATTGACATTATCTATTCATTCACATAGGAGGAGTTGCCCTTTTATTAAAAAAAAATCAAAATTAAATATACATGCATATATGCCTCTCTCTCTCTCTCTCTATATATATATATATATACTAGCAATCACATGCATAGGCGTGCAATGATCAACCGATATGGATTGTCCATATATGGGTATTTAGTGGGGATGGAGGAAGAAATGACACATATATTTTGCATTGTTAGAATAATTGAATTAGAAGCTATGCTTTGTTTTGAGGCAATATTAGAAACATATTATTGTATAGTATGACTTGGGAAACATATTTTTTATTCCTTATGAATTTCTATAACATGGAAAACATGTTATTATAGAGTATGTCTATTGAAGCTAAATTAACACAACAATTTGTGTACAAATATATCTATGTAACAATAAATATTTGGCATTAAAATTAAAAACACAAAATCCATGCTTGTTTTCCACCCTGCTATATTGGAATCATGAAGCCCGATGGACTCTAGCCAAACCCCCGAGCAAAAAAAGGATGAAATGGCCATGGGAGATTTCATGGAGTTTCGTCATAGATTACACAATAAAAAACTTGGGAAAATTTTGGTGTTTTTATATATGATATCTAATATTGTTGTTTTTTCTTTGATGTCGTAACTTAAAGGGAAAGAGGTATACCAGCTTTCAAATCCTGTTACATGCTTATTCCTAGTTCCTGCAAATGAAATAGAAGGGTATGCTAGTGCACAAGCGAGGAAAATAAAAAAAGGATAGATAAAAAAATGAGTAAGTATATGGGTAAAATTAGTATATACAATGTGAAGTTAAAAGTAATTATAAACACTTTTTACAATTAGGTATCCAAGTTTGTCTATTGAAAGTAGTGATTTTTTTGTACTTACATACACTATTGATCGTGTTTAAGAAGGGCAAGTTGGATGGCATTGAGTGGAAATAACATCAAAAAATTTGATATAGATAGTGTACAATACACTAATTTTCTTGAATTCCTATTATAATTGTGCAACAATATAAATGAAACAATATACATTTACAGTAAAAAAAGGTTAGCACTATCTATTGTAAATAGAAAGAGATGAAATGGAACATTTTGAATACATGGAATGTTGTTAAATAATTTTCTATAAGTAATGTAGTGGAGAAGTTGGAAAGGGAGATGTGGAAACAATAACAAATGAAATGGTTAGAGTAGAGTATGTTTTTGGTAGACAACTATATGTGAGAATTTGTGTGTCCATGTATTTAAGCAACAATAAATATATGAAGGTGGAAGGAAAAAGCAGTAAACCCATGCTCAATTTCCTCCCTACCATATTGGCATCATGAAGCCTCACAGGCTCTAGCCAAACCCATGAGTAAGAAATGCAAGCGAGGCCCATGGAAAATCTCATGGAATCTCATCATATGTCATAGAATAAAAATGATGGAAAAATGTCTGCTTTCAAACAAGATCTGTAACATTGTAGTCTTTTTTGGTTGTGAGAAGTTGACAAAAACATGTTTCCCGATCAAGAATTGGTATCATTGAATTTGAAGATGGTTGGAGGTACATGCATAAATGGGGAAGTTCTTGTATTTGCATTGCATAGCTAAGATGTATATTCAGAAAAGTGTTTGCCAAACATGAGAATGTCTAACAACCAACAACCAAAAAGGAAAAAGATGTAGTCATGCACAAAAGGAAAAGAAAGGAAACCATGACATTGTAAGAGGTTTAGTTAAATGGAGCAACATACACCACTTCCATGTGCTTCTAGGGATAAACAATGTGATGCAATCAACAAATTGTTTGTCCTCTTAGAAGCACATGACCGTGGTGTTTGATTGTCATCCATAATCATGTAAACCCATGCTTGTTTTCCTCCCAACCATATTGGCATCATGAAGTCTCATAGGGTCTAGCCAAACCCCCAAGCAAAAAAATTAGATAAGGTCCATGCAAAATCTCATGGAATATTATCATATACCATAGAATAGAAAACTTGGGAAAGGGTAAGTATTGTCAAACAAGTTGTATAATATTGTAATGTTTTTTTTTTTTGTACTGACAAGTTGACAAATAAGAGATATCATGGTAAAGAATTGGCATAATAGATACATATGTATACATTTATAGGAGTAATTGTAGTTAAATGTTCTTTCTTTAGTTATCTTTGTGCATCTTTAGCATTATACTTATTAAGATAGGAGCAACTACAAATTAACATAGGAGTAATATCATATATATATATATATATATATGCAGAGGGTTAGTATGAAAGCATAGATAATCATTGTTTTACAATGGAGGTGGGTGAAGTAAATGCACATGGATGAAGTAAGTTTAAGTCTACCAATAGAATGATTGGGTTCATGGGATTTGAAGGCAGAGAATATAATCAAGTACAAGATGGAAACCATGTCAACCATGATAGTGCAAATGGTTTCGTGTTATGGAGAAATAGAAACCACTCTCATGTGCTTGTGGGGATAAACAATGTGATGCTATCAATAGTTCTTTTGTCCACTCAGAAGCACATGAGAGTGGTGTTTGGTTTCTATTCATAAGCACATAAATCAATGTTTGTTTTCCTCCCTACCATATTGGTATCATGAAGCCTCATGGGATCTAGCCAAACCCCCAAGCCAAAGAAGGAGATAAGGTCCATAAAAAATCCCATGGAGTCTTACCATACACCATAAGGAAAAGGAACCTATAGAAAGATGCGTGTTTTGAACCAAATTCTATAACATTGTAGTGTTTTTTATGGGTTAAGAAGTAGACAAAAAAAAAATATCATAGTAACGAAAAAGTATAATGGGATTTGTAGAGGGTTAGAAGAAGATTGGTAAATGGAATATATAGAAGAATGGAAAATGAAGGAAAGAATATGATAAAAGATATGCATACAACACAAGTGTTGTATGTAATGGTTGGTTGAATTGGCTTGCAACTTTAACTGCAAAAGATAACGATAGTTGTATTGTCTATATCTATTGAACTTTATATCTTTAGCTAATAGGCTATTTGTTTGAAGTTGCTATTTCTTAAGAAGCCAACATTTAATCATGCAGTATGTGTAAAGCTTGAAACAGATGAGGGAAAAAGAATATCATGAAACATATTGATATAAGATTGAAGCTACATTATTTTGTAGTAGATATTGAAAACAAATAGAGGAATTATATAAGAGGTATTAGAATAATAGTTTTTTGGTAGTAAATATCAGATACAAAGAGGAAAATTGTATTGAACACCATGAAAGGTAGACATATACATATGCACATATATACATGTACTCAATTCCCTGATTGATATTTAAGAATACTCGTATAGGCATATATACATATGCATATATGTCGACAAAGATATACATACATATGTATATCTAAATATGTTTTTATATTATATTTATGTGTATTTATGTAGACTACTATTTTAGGTAGAGTTTAAAGTAGCATGTATAAGTATTGTCTATGTTGTGTAAAAATCACCACTATATAGTTATAGCATTGAATCATATAGTATTGACATGTTGATAAGAACAAAGCATTTAATTGTGTAGTATGTGTAACATATTCATATTTCTAGAATGGCTCTTCTAGCAATACAACTGAATCAATATATTTTCTTGCATATTTTTTAGTATACCTCCCCACACTATAACATTAAATATTGCATTTACTTCCCCCCACGCCATTGTACCACAATACATATATATATTCTTGTACATATATATATATATATATATATATATATATTTATCTATACACATACATGTATATAGATACACACACACACACAAACACGCACACACACACACACACACACACACACACATATATATATAATATAAAGTTGGGCTCCATTATTTTCCGTCAGATAATATAGAGAAACAATAAAATTGTAAAAGAAATATCAGGGAAATAGTGGAGAGTGAAATATATTTGATTCTTAAGTATAATCCTAATACCTCTTACAACTATTACATAGGCTACTTGGCTTCTACCAATATGTTGCATTATACTCTTTTTCTGTTATCTATTCAAAGATTCCTATAATAAATTGTTATTTGTCATTCTTCTTTTTCTTTCTAAGGAAAGAAAATGTATTGGTTAAGTTGCATTGTCGAAAGAGCCATTGTGGTGTTTCTTGTGTATGAGCCTATTGTAATAATAGTCATCCTTAGGTCCATTCTATAACAAATTTGAGATTTTTGAAATTGTTGTGTTGTGAAGTCTATAAGTCATTTTACATGGGTATTTTGTAGAAATGTTTTGTCCATAATATTGAATACCAAACAATGCAGCTTAAATTTCCAATTAAGCCTCTGGCGCTATATACATTTTGGACAAATCATTGCATCATATAATTGTTGCCATAACATAGAGAAAATAGGTGCTGCCTTGGAGAACTGGGTTTGAATAATTGATTTGGCAAGTTGGAAGGAAAGACACATTTTTCAACATTTATAGAGTTTTGTTACAATTTCCCTACTTCTCTATATGTAAACATGGGTTGGGGGTGGTGGATTTGGTGTCCTCGATATGTGGAAGCTGAGTGGTAAGTGTTCTTTTGCATGAGGGTGGAGCTTAGCAATTACATGGGTTGGGAGTGGTGGAGTTGGTATCCTCAAACAAGGTAAATACAATATTCAATGTTGCAATATGGGAAAGTATACTTTGATGAAGTTATGTTGTTGAAAGAGCCATTGTGGCATTGGTTTGGTAGTAGACTATTGTTAAAATCATCACATTTAGCTCCATTTTTTAGCAGATTGCAGGGTTTTAAAACTGTGGTGGTGCAAAATTTGTAAGTGATTTCACATGGGTATTTTTTAAAATCATTGATGATTACTTAATTGAGTTTAGGAGAGGATTTTTCATGCAATATATCTTTTTCAAATTCTCTATTTGACTGCAAAATTTACTCCCAGGTAATGTAGCTTGAGTTTCTAATTAAGTTTGTACCATTGTGGGAAGGCTGTGTAGATTATTGGTACTCATTTCCTTTATGAGTTCTATTTAATATGGGTTTCGTGCCAAAGAATGTAGCTTCAAATTTTCTAACAGGGAGGATATTGTTTTCTTTTGTGGCGACGTGGGTGTTGGTAATTACGTGGGTTAGTGGTGATGGAGAATGGTGTCATCATAACGGGGAAGGTGAATGGTTAGTGTTTGTTGGCGCAAGTGCCAATGCATCTTCCCATTAGTGTATAGGGGGAAAGGCTGAAGTAAATTCTATATTGAATGTTTTTCATGTGGGAAAACCTACTTTGATTAAGTTGTATTGTCGAAAGAGCCATTGTGGTGTGGTGAATTGGATTTTCCAACACCGCCGGGGATGCCTCAGTTGAAGGGGACTTGTGTAGTTTTTTTTGTGTGGTGACATGGAGCTTGGTAATTATGTTGGCTGGAAATGTTACAATTGGTCGACTCAATACATGGGGACTAATTCTTCTGTATAATATTTAGTAACAAATAAGTGTTATTCTAATACCTTTCATACAATTCCTAAATTACACTTGAATATATATATATCTATATAAATATATATGTGTGTGTGTATGTACCTATCTATGCTTTGAAGAATTTATTTTTAGATATAGTTCACATTGTATATATATATATATATATATATGAGAGAGAAAGGAAGAAGTGAAAATCACATGTTTGCTCACTTTCCCATGACATTGGCATCCTAAAGCCTCATGGCCCCCTTGAAAACTATGAGCGAGGTAAAACATTAAACGTTGACCACAAATGTGATGAATTTTCATTATATATCAAAGAACAGTGAAGTTGCTAAAAGAATCCTATATTCCAATTTATGTATTCATTTTCCTAGAGTTTTTTTTTTTGCTTTAATAAATTTCTAGGGAAAGAGAATGCCTGACAAAGAAATATAGAAGATGGAATTTTGCATATGAAATACACAAATATTTTTTAGAGGAAGACATCAAAGAAATAGCAAAGGTTTTGTTTCAAAGCATACAATGTATAGGAATAACTTTATATACATACCTAATTTTGGTATGTTTTGGAATGTATCTAACTGTGCAAAAAGAAAAGGGGAAAATGTATAAATTTTATATGCACTGAAGGATGTCTAGCCTTGCAATAAGACAAGGGGTAAATCTTTAAGCTAGTAAATTATAAATTTACAAAAAAAAAGTATCAAAATATATATCTTTGGTTAGGTGTGTATGAAATGGCCAAAAAGAGAGGGGAAAAATAACTTACAACAAAAATATATCTACGAGATAGTGTAGATTCCATAACACAACACTTGTTAAACATCCAATTTGTGAACCAATGGAATTCCATGTCAAGTTTTCACCATCCTGTACCCATTGAGAAATGCAACCAACTCTACAAACACCAACCCATCCATTCAACAAAGTCCGCCATTGTTGTGAAGAGGTCTAGACAATTCCTCACAAATTGGATGGATTGTTATTATATATTAAGCAGAAAATGGAATATATAGAAGACTATATATTTCTAAAAGAAATATAGAGGAAGGTGAAAATAGTAAAATGTTGAACAAAGAATTCTATACATCAACATTATACATATAGATATACACATACATATACATATACACACATATATAAATATACATATACATACACATACACATATATATGCTACATATACATATACATACACACATATATATGCATATACATACATGTACATATATATAAATATAAATTTACAAATACCTACAAACATACCTTTCACCCTTCATTTATTGCTTGTAGTTATCTCTATGTAGCATCAATTGGTGTTATACTCATTATCATATGACCAGTTCTAGTTAAATGTTCTTTCTTTCATGAAAAAATATGGTTAGGTTCATTAATCTTTTCACCTCTTCTATTCTTCATGTACTTGGCACTAAATATTACAGGCAAATAGAGAACACTTGTCCAGGGCTTTACTGATGGCCTAGAGCTTACCTCTTAAACAAAATATCTTCCTAAATGTTCCTCATTGGTCAATAAGATTTGCAAAGAAATCATAAATTTACAATTGTCAAGGAAACTGTTACATAGAAAATGTCTTTTTAATAGGTCTTTGCCAGTTTCCTTTCTTACATAGTAAATGTCTTTTTAATAGCTTGAATTTTGAGTTGAGAAGTGAACTGTTATATAGATTGATTCAAGCAAAATATAAGTTTATCTCTGCACTTATTTTGATATTCATTAGACCTGGAAGCACACACAATTTAATGAATATATATATATATATATATTCATTAAATTTGTAGGTGAATAACGACCAAGAACCAAGAGTGATTAGAATTCAAAGAAACTTTAAATCGAATACAATCTCATTAAACTAATGGAATAAATAGTTTATGACTCCCAATTTTTGCATAATGAAAAAACTTATAACATTCATGCAAATTTTAAATGTGACATAAAGAAGTTTTCAATAAAAAGGAGAAAGTGTATCAAATAAATATAATC
Organism: Sequoia sempervirens; assembly: GCA_007258455.2. Lineage (NCBI taxonomy): Eukaryota > Viridiplantae > Streptophyta > Pinopsida > Cupressales > Cupressaceae > Sequoia > Sequoia sempervirens. Next base: position 10,504,836 of record VDFB02000017.1, read on the forward strand.
TACTAGCAATTCTATATTGGGAATGTTAATTTTCAAATATCACAATTACTATTATTTTTACAATAAAAAAACAAGACTACTTATATTCAAATTTGATAACTCTTTAGCAATACATTTCAACTATTAGCTATATACAAGATATTTCAAAACTATATGATAATAAATTCTCAATTATTAGCCATATACAAAATATTTAATATATATTAAAATATATTATCAACTATTGCCTTTATAGAAAATATTTGAAATATACATGGAAATAAATTGTTAAGTTGTCTTTGAAATTGTAATATACATGTGTAAACATATCATATAACCATCCAACTGATTTGAAATATTTGAAAGCAACAATTACAGGAAAATTGATGCACCATGCTATAATAAAAAAGATGGAAGGTCAATAAATGTGGAAATATGCAGATGCAAACATAGGTATAAATTATGTCCATATTTCTTAAACAAAAGCCTTAGCATCCCATAGTCAGAATTTAAAAGTCAAAGCTATGAGAAATGATCAAAAGTGCAAAAGAGTAGTCAAAGCATAGGTTGGGTAGCAGAGCCTTTTTCTGGAGCAGGATTAGATATCTTCATTATGTTTGCAAGCAATAGTTTACACTCTACTTCGAAATCAACTTTTGTTGCTTTAACAATCATTGTTTTTAGCTAGTCCTCATAATTATAAGTTTATGTTCTAATAAAATTAGTAAAATGTATGCTTTAAAAACAAGGCATTTAATAAAAACATGATATGTTGTCGAGTCAGAGCTTTCCTGCAATGTGTAGAGGTCTTTTGCTAGAATTTGCAACAAACTAGTGGCAGTTTCATCAAAAGAAATACACCAAAGGTTGTTTGAATGGTCTTGCAGCTTTAACTGTAGAAGATAGCAATAGTTGCATTCCTCAATTTCCATCTAGCAATGATCACAAAACCAAACATAAGCACAGGTGTTTGTGCATTTCATTTTTCATTCTTTACCATTAACCAACAAGGGGGAAGTAGGGTAACAAAAAAACTCAGTTTTTGCAATTTGAATGGTTGCTTTAAAAATGGATTCAACAGTTTCTGCCAAATAGAGGTAGTTTTTTAAGATAAATAGAATAGTAATTATATCATTTGATGGATGCAACCTATGAGTTGCAAAAGAAGTTGAAACCACTTGGTCTACTTTAATTGGGCCCTTGGATCTAAGTGTGTTTGTCTCAAGAATAGAAGGGTTAATCTCAAGTACTTTCCCTATTGATGTGTTAATAACTTTGCCATTAAAGTAGCCTACATGACCACCGTGGATAGAAAATTACTATTTCACTAGAAAGCTACATCTTCTCCAAGGTATCATCCTCTTCTTGCCAAATTGTGCCCCACAAATTAACATCAATGAAAGAAGTGGAGATAGTATATAGTTTAATGGTTCATCAGATTGTTTCAATTCCATTTCTCCTATAGACAGTTGAAATGTACCCAACATGCACTACAATGCCAATAATATCAATGAAGTTGTTATCACTATAGTTTCTTATTTCACTAACCAACACAAAAGAAACTTTTTTTTGGGGACATGAATCTCATCTTCACATCATTTTATTGTTGATTTTTCATCCAAAACAATCTCAAGATTACTATTTAATTTATTGAATCTTTTATTGGATTCCTTGATCAATCCCCTTGATATTAAATAAGTTAACCCCACCTCAACTCGACTGTAATACAATTCAGCAATATTATCAAAATAGTAATACATATTTATGTCCCCTCCAAATCTATAATGTCAAAACTAAATAGCTACCTTCACCTCTTTGTTTCTAGAAATGATGCATCTCCCTAATATGTATTATATGCCCTTTCACTATCCAAACATTCTGATAAATATTCAAATCTTTAATAGGGCTGATGTTTGGAGGGCTATTTTGTTTTTTAGCAGACATTTGTAGACCAAATTTAGGGGCCCATTTAGAAGGAGGTGAGTCAGGCACCAACATTTTATTTTCTTGCTAATTGAAAAAATACTTAGGGGTCCCAATAATTTGAAAATCAAGCATAATTACAACTAAGTTGGATATGATTAAGGCCCTGGAAAAGAAGCAAAATAATATATTGGGAAAATTATATGAGGGAAAAATGTATGAGAGAATTTTTTTTAAGATATACAACAAACAACACAACCCACCTTGAATCTTGGATATTCCTACAGACATGGTCTTTTAAACATACAAGGGACCCTATTTTCAAGGAACCTGTAAACAACATATCATTGCATTTAGAAGGGGGGTATGTGCAAGATCATCATGGAAGAAAGAAGCCCTTAAGTGGCAAAAAATTTAGAAAAATTAGAGTTAGGAAACTTGACGTAAAAATTGAATAAGTTATCTATATTATTTCAAAAATATGTAAGAATAGAATTTGTAGAAAATTGAATGTAGCTTCTAAACTACTAGCTTGTTTTAAAAAAATCTATTTGGTGAAAATTTGAAATTTCAATGTAGTAGTACTTAAATTTCAAGGAAAAAATAAGAAGTAGGTGTTTCTCTGACCACCCTATCCACAATAAAATGATAATATTTTTAAATATAAGATTTTATATATAAGTATATGACTCATGTCCAGATGTGATGCATTTTTTTTTGTAATTTTTTTCCAAGTAAATAATTAATTATGAATTTTTTATTACAACTTTTTAAAAATATAAAAAACTCGTATGTTTGACCACCTTGGTCAAAAATTTATGAAAGTTATTTTTTATTTTTTTAAACCCATATTATGCAAAGCATAGAATGTGACACGAATAGAAAATGAATAATAATTACTTATTAAATTCAAAGTAAAGCATAATTTATATTGGTGGAAAGCTGAGCATCTCCTTTAAAAACCCTTTTTGTTTCATCAATTTTAAGTAAAAAAAAGAAGTCGTTAGCCACATACGCATCATATTGCCACTTTTGGGCCCATCATAATCCTGCACATACCTAGGGAGAGTTCCTATTTGCAAATGGTGGCCATCAAACAAGACAACCTTGTATCGCTCAACCTACCCTTCATCACCACCAATTTTTTTGAAGGAAAAAAGTTGAAGGACCAAAGAGGGAACAACATCACTGACATTTATGGAACAAATTTCAAATGGAGTCAAAGTTAGATGTTTCTTTGCATCCTACAAAGACAAGTGTAATAAAAAAATGCATACCATCACACCATATTGATTGAATGAGTAAGAAAACCAAAGGCTAGAAGGAGATACATTTTTATGTGTTCTAAAAGATAAATGCATGTCTACTTTCATATATATATATATATATATCCTCTACTAGGGCCAACCATATATGTATACACCTAAATTCCAATCAAGCAACAACAAAAATAAAGGTAGGAAAAAATAAGAGCAAGTTTGTAGCAAGTGCAATAGAAAAGAAAGGAAAACTTACAGAATCAAACTCTGTAGGCTGGTGGATGGCATCCTTAGAGCCAGGCTTTGTAGAATCACTTGTAGGAGTTAACAACAAATCAATTTTTGGGGGCTCTAGAGACCCATCCATGGACCTCGACTCCACATACATAGTTCTGGAACTATTTAAAGGAACAAAATATTCCAACTATAGTTGATTGATTGGAAACTCTATACCAGAGTAAAAATCAAAGATTTATGTATTCCAACATTCAATGCCAACTGGTGGAGAACTTAGAATGCATGCAATTTTTTTTCTATATTTGTATAAACACCTATATGTAAACATTTGTACATATTGCTACTTGTTACCTTCATCTTTTTTAATAGAAACAATGGAATATAGAACAACGAGAATGAAAATTATTAAGTACATATATGGGTTCAATTTTTCCTCTATCTAGAAATTTTGAGAAACACAAATAAGCATATATATATCCATATGTACACATGTATATATTTATCTATATATACATCAATATATCTAAATGATAACATTTTCCATCAAGACAAATTAAGCAAGTTAAAGATTACAAAATTTTATAGATTAAAAAACAATCTGTGTTAGAAGAACAATAGAATACTCTGTTATAGGAAGCTTCAAGTACATAAGCAAAACACAATATAATGAAAGGTATTGATAGTTAAATAGATGAGGGTAGAAGAATATCATGAAACATGTTAATAGAAGACAACCAGTTTATGTAATAGTTGCCTTGTAAATTCTAGTTCCATAATTTTTTTTGCAATACTTATTCACCAATGAGCAACATTTATGAATATCTTTTGTTCAAGATACAAGCTCCACATTGTCATTATAAACTATGGGAAACTCTTCTATATTTCAAGAATTTTACAATAGTCTACTATCTAACCAACACCACAATGGCTATTTCAACAATGCAACCCAACCAATATATTTTCTCACACATTTTCTAATATACTTTCCCATACACACACACACACAAATAGATTTATACATATACACACATACATACATATATACATATATACTACATATATACATATATACTACATATATACATATATATTACATATATCTATAATATATATACATATATATACATATACATATATACATACATACATATATATACATATATAGACATATAAATCTACTTTACATTCAAGCTTCACTATGTGGCACTAAATATTATAGAGGAAAATGAAAATTCTAATAGGATTATTAGGAAAACACTCAAGAACAAAAGAAATTAATATAGGAGTGATTGTATATATATGGAAATGCAAAGGTTTTCTTATTTGTTTGAAGTTTTTGATGGGATTTTTCATCAGTCAAGCCGTGAATAGGACTTGTCATACAATAGTTGTTTCACAATTTCTCTAATGCTCTATAATATTTAATTCCACCTTATGCAACTCAAATTTTCTGCGTAATGTGCAAGGAAGTACATTGATTAAGTTTCATTATCAAGAGAGCCATTGTGGCTGCAATTTGCTATTAAAATAGTAGGGAGCATGCATCTCAACAAGGTTCTGCTACCAAACCAACACAACAATGTCACTGTCAACAATGCAACCTAGTCAATATAATAGAAGTTGTGTGTAGAGGCATCCAACGATGAGCCAATAGGTGGAGAAGACCTTTTCGATAGGGAGCTAGATGTTGGAAGGGCTATAAATTGGGAGGGTTGACAAAAATTCCAACTAAAGTGCACACAATAAGCCTATTGGCTAACTACTAATATATATATCCTTATGGTCAAAGAGAGGAGAACCCAGGGTTTATATGCAATAGCATATTACCATTGTAATAAGAGCTGCAAAGTATTAAACTTCCTGCCAAAGACTGGCAAAACAATTTTGGTTTTATTTGATTTATTTGCACACACATAATTTGTAATAAAAGAGGACATAATTCTTTGCAATAAAAATATATGACTAGTTATGAATATAATTAAATATAGCTAGTATCCTACAGGTGTGTGTTAAAATGGTCCATTCAACAAGAGCTAAAAGTCTTGAAATGGCAAGGTGCACTTGCTGCAAAATACCACAAGGTGTAATTTGTGAAGACATGCACTCACAACGGTTCTCCAGTAATCTCTGATTCCACCACAGATTTCTTTAATTAGTTTATTTATGCATAATAAAAACTGCATGTGGATTTTGTTTTTTATTTAGTGTAGATTAAAACTATCTTTAGACTATTGTTTCCATGCAATCATTTTGCATGTGGTTTTCCCTATTTTTATTAGTTTTCTTTTTATGAAGTGCAAATTAAAACTATGTTTAGAGTTTTGCTTCCATGCAATCAGTTTGCATATGGTTTTCCCTATTTTTATTTTTTCTTTGAGCTTCAATAGCTTGTTCTATTTTTTATTTAATACACTATGTATTTCCAGATTTGATACATAGTTGAATAAATAGATAATTTTTCTAGCTCTATTGTTCACGTAGTATTTTTGAGAAGATCTATTGTTCTTTGTTATTTTTAATTTTTTGTGATGAACAATATAGTATGAGAGCTCTTTCATAAGTTTCAATCTTCAATTGGGTCTATCTTACCTACAGGATGAATAAGTTCACTTTTGAAGATAAAATACACATTCTGGATGTACAGATGCAAAGTCAAAACCAACATGCCCACTTGCTAATAGGAATCTTGAATATCTAAATATGACAAGAAGTTCTGCAAAAGTTCGCTTATAGTTCTACATTTGTGTAGCTAAAATAGAAATAGAGTAGAATTTGATCAATTTGTAAATTTTAATACATGCATCTATATAAGCCTTAAAAATTTCAGACTGATAAATAACCATTGATATCATCAACATCATCTTCCATCTCCAAAATCTAATTAATAATTATATTTAAATTTGATTTCTATATTAACAATAATATTAATTTCAATTACCAATCTCAATTCTCATATGCCAATTAACTAGTGGTTAATTACTAACATATTTGTAGAGACTACCATGTTGCAAAGAGGAGAGAGACAATGAAGTCTTGCATGGGATAGTGTGAATTGTATGGAGACCACCATCCACCATGCACACACTCTATATATTTCAATGGCTGAAACATTTATTATGACTTCTATCCTCATACCTAACCATCGTGATTGGAAGTTAGGTTAATAAAGCCTATCAATCAATTACCATTGCCAGCCCAATAATGACTAGAATGACCTTATATTCTCTAATGCAATAATAATGTATATATGATACCAAATAATTCTATGCATATGTATAAGTAACATGTAATATTTTCTTCCTAATTAAGCTCATCTAAATGATGCCTCATTTTCCTCTAGAGTCTACCCTTTAGTTTCAAGCACAAAAAGTGCCAAAAATATTGAAGTGAAGATGTATATGATGGGATAAAGCAAGAATTTTATTGCAGTATGATACAAATTCACCAGACAATTAGCTATGAAAGAAAGAGTGTAAATCTAGCTTGGACATATAAATGGCTACAATCAAACTACCTTCAAGGCTCCATTGTAGAAGTCAATGTATAGTCATGGTTAGCAGCCAATAATATGATAGTTTTTCAACTTTTCCACACTACTAGCCAATCCCTCAACATTAGCCAAAAGCATCTACAATAGGTGACAAAAAATTCAAATATTAGTTTTGTGTATAAATTCATTTTAAAACATAATCTCAAACATGAATTACGCATCTTCAACAAATTTTAGATCTATTTCAACCTACCAAACCTCAATTAGTATTTAAAAAAACAATTGGGAATTGCATCCATGCCATAAATTTTTTATTCAGCAACCCTACATTAATTTCCCCCATAATGATACATGATGAATGAAATATTGTATTAATGAGATCAATCCACATCTAGAAGATACTTCTAGTTTAGATAACAATCAAATGAAAAGGTACAACTTATGTTTTTTCTTGAATCTCATTCACAGAGTATGCATTTTTATACTGACCTATTCAAAATGATGCAAAGCTAAAGATAAAATTTGATTTCCTTTGTTATTCCTTCTCGCTCAGGAATTTTTAGTGCCTTCCTTTTGAGGGTACAAAAACTAGAAGTGGTTAATTACTAACATTTTTGTATAGCTATCATGTTGCAAAGAGGAGAGAGACAATGTAATCTTCCATGAGACAATGTGCATTACATGGAGACCACCAACCATTAAGAACACACTCTATATATTTGAATGGCTAAAACATTTATTATGACTTCTATCCTTAGACCAAACCATCATGATTAAAATTTGAGTTAATAAAGCCTATTATTCAATTACCATTTCCAACCCTACCATGATCAAAATGAGCTTATCAATGCAACTGTAGGCTTCAAAAGAAGGCTAGTTTAGCTAGCTATAATATTAATTTCAATTACCAATCTCAATTCACAAATGAAAAAATTAATTGGTGTTTAATTACTAACATTTATATAGTTTGATGCACCTGATAACAAGTGATGGAGTGGAGCTGTGGGTGGGAAAACCGAAATTTTGAATCTTTTGGTACTGAGCAGGGTGATGGCGATGGATCTACGATGGCCCAGGTGGGTCACGGGCCTGCTTCGAGCATCAAGAAAAGCATGGAGGAGCCAGAGCGGGAGGACTCCCAAAATAAGTGCGCGGATGACCTAGGGGGAAAGAATATTCTGGTCCCCCCCCTTTTATTCCTGTCGGTGACTGCCCAAAAGGTAACCTCAAGGATGCAACTAGATCTGGTGACTCAAACGGTGGGAAACGAAAGAAGTGGGCCTCACTTTTTGGGGTTAAACCCAATGGCTAAATATTGAGATTATTAGGGATTTCGTCAGAAAAAAATGGAGAATGAATGGTAGTGTTTCTGTTGCAGCCCTCCCTAAAGGGTTCTTTGCTTTTGAGTTCTCGAACTCAGATGATATTAAGGCTGTTAGATGCGGAGGACCATGGGTTGTTGGGAAATCCACTCTTGCACTTAAGAAATGGTCCTCATTTGAACTTATATCTTTCGGATTCCATCTTTGAGAATGCTCCAGTTTGGGTCAGGCTTCATGGTCTCCCTTTGGAATATTGGAATGAGGATGTGTTTAGGGGGATTGCTAGCTCCTTTGGGGAGCTCTTATCGATTGACCCCATGACTGCTGCTAGAAGGAGACTGGTGTTTGCTAGAATATGTGTTGGTGTCTCTCAAGATGTTGATCTCCCCTCCTCTATTGAGATCCTCTCAAAACTTGGCTCTTGGTCGCAAGCTATTAAGTTTGATACCATTCCTTTCGCTTGCTTTATCTGTAGAAAATCTGGTCATTGGGCGAAGCACTGCCCCATGAAATTTGTTAAAGCAACGGAAAAACCCAATAGGGTCTCAAAAGTTGTTTGGAAAAAGAAGCAGGAGGAAAAATGTGTAACGAGGAAAGTGGGAAAGGCTGCTGTTACCCCTAACATCCACTTGGGTGAAGTTGATAATGTTGGCCCCAATGTCATGGCCCCTAAAGTTCCTGCCTCTGAGATTAAGGCTAGCCTTCAGAATAAAGGTGATGGATTGGGCTGTACTGTTGGTATCTTGGCTCTAAGTAATATGGATGGATCTCAACACAAGATGTCTGAAGAAGCTGTTAATGAAGGCTCTGCCACCCAGAACCCCCAAGTTTTGTTTCTAGAACTTATAGCCGATTCTCATATTAAAGTGGATAGAGTGGAATGGGAAGCAGGGAATTTAGCCCCTAGTAAATCAGAAGATTCTTTTACTTTGGAGAGAAGCCCCCTTTTTCAGAACCCTTTGACGCCAGGGCTGGATGATATTTCTTCTCAGGGTCTCTCTATCGAGGTTGGAATTCCTTTGGTTGTGTCTCCGATGGGGATAAATATCCCAAGAGCTAATTTTTGCTTGGATCTGGCTTCTTCTAATGTTGTTAAAGACACCTTCTTGGACCCTAGCCAAGCAAGTATTCTTGAAAAAAGCAACTCGCTGCCTTCCAGGAATGGACTTATGGATACCCTCCCTTGGGAGTAGAAATTCCTTTTTGATAAAGATTGGGATTCCAGTAAAGAATCAAACAGTCAAGAGGATACTGATAGAGAAGAAGTGCTTTCTAAGAAAAAAAAGAAAAAATCATTGATCAGAATCAAAATCACCCCCTGTGGGATTTCAACAAGGTCGAGAGAAAAAGTGGACAGTGGGGCAATCTCCATGGCCAAGGGAAGAAAACCCAAAAACCTGATAAGAGAGCACCATAGCTTTCAAGAAATTCCAGATGGGTTCCAAAAAACCATCTCGGAACTCCTTCTCTCGCCCAAATTCCCATGAAGTTATTATCTTGGAATATAAGGGGACTAAATAATCCCCACAAGCAGGATATTTTACACAATTTTGCTCGGGACCAAAAGCCTGATATTCTCCTCATTCAAGAAACCAAAAATGTCAAGAGAAAAGGTTGAAAAGATCTCTTTGTTCCAGCACTGCTCCATTCAGGGTAGTGATTCTATTGGGGCTTCTGGTGGGGTGGCAACTTTTTGGAACTGTATGGTCACAAAGGTGATCCTCTTTTCTCTTGTCCTAACCATGTTGCCACTAGATTTACTCATATTAGAGACAACTTCAGGTGGATTCAATCTAATATTTATGCACCGAACTATAAAAAAGCTCGTAAGGCTTTTTGGAAAGAGTTGGCTACTTTCTGAAATATCTTTCAAAATGACCCCTGGGTTGTCATGGGAGACTTCAATTCTCCTCTCCTTCTAGGTGAGAAGTTTGGAGGGTCTCAGATTAACAAAGAAATTAAAGAAGACCTCTTGGATTTCATTAACAATCATGCCTTGATTGATTTGGATTTGCAAGGTAGCTCTTACACTTGGTCGAATAGAAGAATTCTGTCAGACTTGATCCAGGTGAGACTTGATAGAACCCTTATTTTTGATATCTAGTTTTTAAATTATTGTTGTTCTTTGAAAAACCTCCCTAGGATTGGTTCTGATCATTTCCCTATCAGTTTCGTTGTTGACCCCTTAAAGATTAAGAGGAATACCCCTTTTCGTTTTGAGAAGATGTGGCTCTCCCATCCTCTCCTCCTAGAAGAAGTTAGGAATTGGTGGAATATCAAAATTAAAGGAACTTCTTTGTTTAGAATCGCCAAAAAACTAAGGGAAGTTAAAATGAATCTCAAAAAGTGGAAAAAGAGTCTTTTGGCAATATCTTTCAAATCAAATATGATCTTCAGTTTAGGCTGTCTGAAATCCAAAACAAAATTCAGAAGGAAGGATATTTGGTTGATACTAAGGAAAAGAAAAATGAGATTCTCTCAAAACTCCATGAGGTAATTACCAGAGAAGAGGAGTTCTGGAGACAAAGGTCAAGAGCTCTTTGGCTAAAAGTTGGAGACAAAAATACTAGATACCTTCACCTTTCATCTTCTAAACACAGGGTTGCTAACAAAATTGCTAAAATTGTGGTTGATGGTAGAACTTATGAGGAGGAGGAGGATATTAGAAGAGAAGTTGTTCTTTTCTTTAAGAATCTCCTATCTAAGAAAGAGGATATTGATGTTGATGATCAAAATCAGCTGCTGGAGGCTATCCCTAGTATTGTTAATTCTAGAGATAATGAAATGTTAACAGCAATTACCACCAGTGAGGAAATCAAAAAAGCTATTTTTTCTTTTGAAGGAAGTAAAGCACCTAGCCCTGATGGCTTCCCGTTACTTTTTTTCCATTGATTTTGGGATATTGTCAAGGAAGATGTTGAGAAGGCGGTGAAAGAGTTCTTTCGTTCTAGAAACCTATTGAAGGAGTTAAATGCTACTTTCTTGGTCCTTATCCCCAAAAAGCCTGGTGTGCAGGATTTTGAAGGCTTCAGACCCATTAGTCTCTATAATTCCTTCTATAAAATTATTTCAAAGGTGCTTACCTCTAGGCTACTCATTATTTTGCCATCTATAATTGCCCCACAACAGAATGGATTTGTGCCTGAAAGACAAATTCTTGACTCTATTGTCCATGCTCATGAGAATGTTCATTCCCTCTGGGTTTCCAAATCGGAAGGTTTTCTTCTTAAGCTTGACTTTTCGAAGGCTTATGACAGGGTGGATTGGAATTTCCTGTTTAAAATCTTAAAATCCTTTGGTTTTAATGAAAGGGTTTTGCAGCTCATTGAACAACTCATTTCCTCTGCTTTTGTGGCGGTTCTAATTAATGGCTCCCCTTCTACCTTCTTCTAGAGTTATAGAGGGTTAAGATAGTGTGATCCCATTTCTCCTATCCTTTTCACTATTATGGCTAAAGTTTTAGGCAAAAACATGAGTAAATTGGTTGCTCAAAGATCTATTATGGGGCTCAAACCTTCATCGAATAATTTGATATGCTCTCATCAACAGTTTGTGGATGACACTTTGCTTATGGGATGGTTTGCTATCTCGGAAGCTAAAGAGATGAAGAAATTATTGGATACCTATGGTAGAGCGTCCGGTCAGGTCATAAATAAGCAAGAAAGCTCGTTGTTCTTCTTCAACACTCCTTTGCACAGACAGAGAAAGATTGTTGGAATTCTTGGTTGCAAGATTTATTCCCTTCCTGCTACTTATTTGGGGTTACCCCTTTGTTTAAAACCTCTGGACACCTTCTGGATCTCTCTAGTTGATAGGTTTGAGAAAAAACTCTCAGGCTGGAAAGGTGCTCACCTAAGCCAAGCTGGAAAACTCTAGCTTCTTAAAGCCTCATTGTAGAATCTGCCCATCTATGCTCTCAGTATTTTTAAAATCCCCTCCAAATATGTTGAAACCATTGAGAAGATTCAAAAGAGATTTCTTTGGTCGGGAGTTGAAGAAAGAAAAAGAATGCCTCTTGTTGGATGGGATTTGGTTTGCAGATCTAAAAAGGAAGGAGGCTTGGGGCTAAGAAGAATTAGACATTTGAATAAATCGCTCCTAGCTAAACAGATTTGGAGACTTTTTTCTTCCTTTGGTGAGTGGAGTGATATAATCAAAAGCAAGTATTTGCAAAACAATAATTCCCTTAGAGATTTTATGGATAACCCCAATGTCCTGAAAGGATCAAGTTGCTGGAACTACATGTCAGATGGGATTAAGGTGGTTAATTTGGGATTGAAATGGCAGGTGCGTAATGGAAACAAGGTTAGATTTTGGGATGATTGTTGGCTACGTGATAAGCCTTTGTCTTAGGATGGGAATATTAGTAGATGGGTGGATTTTTGTAAAGACACTTTTGGTCTTTTTGTCAAAGACTATTGGCGAGATGGTAAGTGGATCAATCTCCCCTTGATTAACCCTATGTTGATCCCTGTTTACTCCTCCTTGAATGTTGTTAGACTTTGCTTTAATCAGGAGGATAGACTTATTTGGAGATTTGAGCCATTTGGATGCTTTTCTGTCTCTTCTACCTTTGCCATGTTTTCCCAGGCTCTTAACCCTCCCCCCTTGTGTTCACAAGCCTAGACTAAGCATCTCCTTCCTAAGGTTAACATCTTTTTCTAGTCCTTGTTGGAAAACAAAGTTCTTACTATGGATAACCTTAGGAAAAGAGGATTTTTGATCCCCAATAGATGCTACCTCTACAAAAGTAATGTTGAATCGGCTAATCACCTCTTTATTCATTGCCCCTTCTCCATAGTTTGGGACAAACTTCTAAAATGTTGGCATTTCTCTTGGGCCCCTCCGGAGTCTGTTGAGGATTTTTTTGTTCAATGGAAACCCCCCTCTTTCAACCCCTTTATTAAAAAACTTTGGGCCTTGTCATTCCCCCATTTGGCCTGGGGAATTTGGAAAGAGAGAAAAACCTGGATTTTCAGGGATAAGGAATCTTCAAAGGAAATTGTGTTTGAGAGAATTCTTAGAATGATCAAGGAAATTTTTTCTATTGTCCCCTTCAGGGAAGATAAGATTGATACTGTGGCTTGTTCCCCTTATGATAGCCTGATTGCTAGGGAATGGAGAATTAGTTGGGATATTTCCATTGCCCCTAAATCTACCAAAAACTCCAGGGTTGGAATTTGCTGGTGTTTTCCTATGGAAGGATGGGATAAAGCCAACTTTGATGGGGCGGCCAAGGGAAACCTAGGAAAGGCTGGGTGTGGTGGGGTCTTAAGGGATTCGGTAGGTAACTTTATGGGTGTTGTTCCCTCTCCCTTGGGAATCCAAACCAATCACGTGGCGGAAGCAGCGGGGGCTTATTACATAATCAACTTGGCTGTGGGAATTAAATGCAAAAATCTATGGATCGAAGGTGACTTGAAAAATATTATTGATAGCCTTTGTGGCAGATCACAACCCGCATGGTCAATAAAAAATTGGATTGATGATTCTAAGGCCTTACTTAGTAACTTTGATAATATAAAAATAACTCATGCCTACCATGAGGCGAACGCAGTTGCTGATTTTTTTGCCAATGAGGGAGTTAAGAGTGACACTTTCCTTACGTGGAATAAGAAGACCGAACTCCACTCCAATGTTCAAGCTCTTTTGGAGTTCGATATGGTGAATGAAAAAAAGGCAGCGTCATGTCATAATGAGAAAGGTACGATTCATGAATAGCAATATCCGAAGATATAATGGGGCCGAGTGGATTCAGATGATTAATCATCTTCTTTGGCACGTTTTGTGGGTCCTGAGAAATAAAGGAACTTTCTGGAATAGAACTTCTGTCTGTAACAGTATTCACACTAACCTGTCTATTATGGGTGGGGAACTGAGGAGGGTGCAGCCTACTAGCTTTGAATCACACACCAAGAATGCAAAAGCTTGGAGTAAAATTAGAAGGGGTGGATTACTTCCGTTCATTGAGAAACTCCATGGCCCTAAGGAGGAGATTACTGACTTCTTTGAGAAGAATTGGAATGATGGGGAGGTCTTCCTATTTGGGAGGAAAGTTCAAATTGATGAAGCCCTGATTACGGAGGTCATGGGAATTCTGATGGAAGAGCACAAATTCTTCAGAGACAGGAAATTCTCCGACGAAGTTGTTTTGAAATTTCCCAAATCTGAAACGGAGAAACAAAATCTGGTCAAGATGTCGAATAGCTACTATGAAGTGGACACTATAAAATCTCTATGGATAAAAGTGCTAAGGGTTATCATGGAGTACATCACACTCGACGGCCGCTTCACAAGGGTCTATGGTTATCACTTTATGCTGCTTAATCACTTCCAGCATAAGGTGAGTATCTCTATCCCCTTCTTGCTCTATTCTCTGAGAAACAACTTTTCTGATCATAGAAGAAGCCCTAAAAGATACCCGATTCTTCACACGGGTCTTTAAAGACTTATTTTTGAGCACTTTTAGAATATGCCCGCCCTTCCTAACCCTTCTGCCCCACTGGAGCTTGATGAAGATGATACTGAGCCTAGCATGTCTGAAACCAAAGCTTCTCCCGATCGTGTCCAGAGCCCTTCACTTCCTTTTCCCCCTCCTTCTGCTTCTGGCCGCCCCCCTCAACCTTCTGGTGCTTGCTCTGCTTCGGCCTCTAGCCACACTAACCATAATGCCAATATGGCTTGCTCTTGCTCCCTGGTTAATAAGCTTGTGTCCTACCCTGATGACTCCCCTGCTATTTCTACTAAGATAGCTGGGGCTAGCCTTGAGGAACTTCACGCCCCCCAGAATATTCATCAGGAAAACTTGAGCCCCCTGAGAGGTGTGGAGTCAGTGTTCTTTGGGGTCAATCCTGAAAGTGACCCCCCTTTTGACTTTGTTAGTAATGCCAAAAGCTACTCCCAGGACCAGCTCAATTCTGCCAAATGGATTTTTCATGAGATAAGTGAGCTAAAAACATAAAATTTGTCTCTTCATAGAAAACTAGGGGAAATTGAAGTTAAAGTCGCTGGGCTTATTCAGTTCAAAGCGGAGAAGCACAACAATATGAAGAACATTCCTCAAAAGGACAACACTATCAAAAATGAACTTGAAAAAATCAAAGGAACCTTGAAAAAGATCGCCGAGCAAAATTGTAGAATTGCAAGACATAACTCTGTTATCATCAAGGCTATGTTTGAAAGACTGGAGAAAACCCAGAAGAGAGCTCTGATTGTCAACCTTGATCAGGAGAAAGACTGGGATGAGGAAGCGGGGATATCCAAACGTACCAGATCTAGCACGAAAAGGAAAGTCCAAACTACCCTTAGCATGGCTTAGATCTTTATGGAGGGGGCTCAGGAAATGGCGGACTTGGAGGAGGTTGCAGATGAGCTCCTAAAATCTATGAACTAGTGGTGGTCGGGCCCTGCTTCTTCTGTTTGTTGGCTGTTTTCTGGCTTCTTTGAGGTTTTTTGTTGCTGCCTACTGATGCTGGTTTTATTTTCTTTGGTAGTTTTTTTGTTTTTTGGACCGTTGTTTCGGTCTTCTCCTATATTGTTACTTTGTGGTTTCGGGTCCCTGTAAAACCTGTTTATCCCCCTTTTATCAAAAACATTTCTATAGAGCTATCAGGGTGATCCCACAATAGTGGTTTATAATTTTTGGCCAAACTAGACACTAAAATTATTATTTTTAACTAAATATTCACATTCGAGCACCTAGAGCGACTAAACCGTGAGGAATTTGAAGATGACGCAAACTAGAGTCTCGTCACATTTTGTTTGTAGATTCTAAAAATATTTTTTTCAAAACTTTTGGAATAAGATTGTACTTTTTCCATCTCCCACAAAAACTGGGTTTTTTCAGAAAACAACATTTTAAAAAGTGGCACACACCATATAACACATAACCTTTTTTCCATGAAGTATAAAATTCTAATTCTTCCAAATTTAGATTTGTAACTATGATATCTAGTGATTCCACTTGGTTAGGTAGTTTTTTACTAAATATTTTTTCCTTAATCAAGTTTTGGAGTCAAACCAATTACAATTTAGACATAGTGTGACTGTATAACGCATAATTTTTTTTTGGATATATCAAAATTTATTTTTTCTTTTTAGTGGATCAAGGACTTTAATATCTAGTGCACTCATATTTTTCAAATACTTTTTTGATAATCTACTATTTTTCCACATGCGTAGAAAAAAGACCTTCATTTTTGATGAAAAACATATGTTTAATAAAACCAAAAAAACAAATACATAATAAAACCAAAACATATTAAAATTATATTAGTTGGATAGCTTGTTTCGAGGACTACCTAATTCCTATTGAGTTTATAATGATTCTTCCATTTTCATCCTCAACCCAAGCTCCAAACTGCCAAAATTTAGTTTTTCCTTGTGTCTCATGGGGGGATGAGGGATAAGGGGGGTTTGTATGAACCCCTAGGGGTTCAAGTGAACCCATTCAAAGGGGTTCACTCAAAACCCTTTGCTATGCAATTTTTTTGTTTTTTTGGCCATGAAAATTTAAAGGGGTTTGGTTGAACCCTCGTTTGAATTAACCCCTAATGGGTTTGGTCAAACCAGTAGATTCATACGAGCCCCCAAAATCACTTTTTTCACTTTGGGGTGATTTTTTGTGAGTTTTCCTTCCTCACTTGAATTGTAAACCACTATTGTGGCTTCACCCATCATGTTGCAAAGAGAAGAGAGACAATGAATTCTTGCATGGTATAGTGTGCATTGTATGTAGACTACCAACCACCTTGCACACACTCTATATATTGCAGTGGCTAAAACAATTATTATGACTTCTATCCTCAGACCTAACCATCATGATTGGAAATTGAGTTAATAAATCCTATCAATCAATTACCTTTGCCAACCCTATCATGAATAGAATGACCTTATATTCTCTGATTCATAATAATGTATACATGAAACCAAATAATTCTAAGAATATGTAGAAGCAACATGTAATATTTTCTTCCTAATTAAGCTCATCTAAATGATGCCTCAATTTCCTCTAGATTTTTCTCTTTAGTTTCAGGAACAAAAAGTGCCATAAAGATTGAAGTGAAGATATATATGATGGCATAAATAAAGAATTTTCTTGCAATATGATACAAATCCATCAAACAATTAGCTATGAAAAAAAGAGTGTAAATCTAGCTTGGACATATAAAAGGCTATAATCAAACTACATGCAAGGCTCCATTGTAGAATTCAATGTATAGTCATGGTTAGTAGCCAAGAATATGATAGATTTTCAATGTTGCTACACTCCTAGCCAATCCCTTAATGTTAGCCAGAAGTATTTGCAACAGATGACAAAAAATTCAAATATTAGTTTTGTGTATAAATTCATTTTAAAACACAATCCCAAACATGAATTATGCATCATCAACAATTTTTAGATCTATTTCAACCTACCAAACCTCAATTAGTATTTTAAAAAATTAACTGAGCATTGCATCCACACAATAAATTTTTTATTTAGCAACCCTACATTAATTTCCTCTGGAATGATACATATTGAATGCAATATTGTATTAATGAGATCAAGCCACATCTAGAAGCTACTTCTAGATTAGATATGTTCAATAAAATGAAAAAGTAACTTATGTTTTTTCTTGAATCTCATTCATAGAGTATGCATTTTTATACTAACTTGTTCAATATGATGTAGAGCTAAAGATAAAATATGATTACCTTTGATATTCCTTCTCACTTGGGAATTTTCAGAACCTTCCTTCTTAGGGTACAAAGAAACCAAATGTGGTTAATTACTAACATTTTTATAGAGCTATCATGTTGCAAAGAGGAGAGAGACAATGAAATCTTCCATCAAACAATGTGCATTGCATGGAGACCACCATCCACCAATCACACACTCTATATATTTGAATGGATAAAACATTTATTATGACTAAGCCATTGTGATTGGAAGATGAGTTAGTAAATCCTATCAGTCAATTACCATTGCCAGTGCTGTCATGACTAGAAGGAGCTTATCAATTCAACTCTAGGCTTCATAAGAAGGCTAGTTTAGACAATCCAAAGTAATGTTAAAATTGAAATAATTAAATTGATGAATCTGTGAAACATAATAAGTAGACAATTAAATATTTTAGACCTTTAGAGTCAAACAAAATATCATGTATCTGGATCACACTATAATGTTGTTAGTTTCACATTTCTAGACTTGTTGACGACACTTCTTTTAGGAAATTACAAGATCAATAATAAGTAGATAGTCTAATCTAAACACAAAGTAATGTTAAAATGAAACAATTACATAGCCAAATCAATGAAGCATGCCTAACACAAATATAGGATAGTCATATGTACCAATAGCTTGTTGTGTGTTGCTTAGACCTTATTTTCCAGTGAAAATATATTTCTAAATGATAAAAATGTTTTTACAAACTTTAAAAAGTAGAACCACCCTAGGAAAATATTACATTACTTCAATGAAATATAATGAGTGTAAGTCAAAATAGTTGATAATTGGTAAAACATTACTATGTAAAGATGTTATGCAACAAATTTTAATGGGAATATGCACAACTAACAATCACTAATCTAATGCATGATATTCCTTCTTGAAATAGTAGAAGTTAAGGTGTAAGATTCAAACAATTGCATATAAACAACTACATGAGATAATCAGTATGTAATTGAAAACAAAGGGAAAAATTTAGGTACTAGCTTTTGCACCTTGAAAGGTAAAAGGATGAGGCTGATAAGCATTATAAAGACGCCTCATATTGGTGTTATCAATGTACAAAGGGAAATCAAAGTAAAAAATAACACCTAAATAGCCCTTTTATAAAGCCTACTAGAATCACCCTATCACCAATAAGTGTGGTAGCTCATGCATAAAAAAAATACTTAATAAACATTGTAACATAAGCTTTAAGAAGCAAAAAAAAACAAGTATTGATAATTTTTTTTACACAATAAACAAAATGATTTGGTTATAAGTTATTTTTTTTGAATAATAGAAGAATGTGAAAGAAAGAGTATAAATCTAGCTTCTACATATAAACAACTACAATCAAACTACCTACAAGGATCCATTGTAGAAGTCAATTTATAGTCATGGTCAATAGCCAATAAGATGACACTTTTTCAATGTTTCCAGACTACCAGCTAATCCCTTAATGTTGTTAGCTAGAAATATCTATAGCAACTGACAAAAAAATCAAATATCAGTTTCTTCTAATCACTATGTATAAATTCATTTAAGTACACAATCCCAAACATTAATTACACATCTGCAACAAATTTTAGATCTATTTCAACCTACCAAACCTCAATTAGTGTTTAGAAAAACAACTGGTCATTGGATCTGATGATCAATTGAGTCTTACTAGGCTCAATTTATTTATAAGGAGTTTTGTTTTGATAGTTAGTTTTCTTATATCTCATATCAACTACAATAGCCATGATTATAAGCCTTAAAATCTTGTAAGGTAGTTGAATGTGTTGTCACATGAAAGAGGTAATAAGTGTCTCTCTCATTAAAGACCAAGTCACTAACTTATCATTAGACTTCAAATAGCATAAGAGTCCTTAAAATGCTTCATAGTTGGTTATTGGAGGGGAACTTCATGTCAAGAGTTTGTGTTTCATTAGGACTAACTAAATTCATTTAGGGTTTTGGAAAATTGAAATATTTGTAGATTTTCTTGGTGGCCAAGGTTATGCCAATGTTTTGAAGAGGAACATGGAGGTTTACAATGGAGATTCAATCCCTTTTGGCACTCATTTTTAGCATTGAGATGTAGACAACATTTTGTTTTCATTATTTTCTCAATATCAACATCTTGAGGTTATTGTTGTTGAACAACTGAATGTAGAAAGACATCTATAATGAGTGAAAGGAGACTTGAAATGGTTGCATGATCTTTGAGGATAATCATTTTCAACCCGGGAAGCAAATTCATGCACATGAAAGTAAATATTCAGAAGAGCAATGAACAAAGACTTGGCCCTCTAAAAGGTTGTACCATCTTTGGATGCTCCTAGCAATATTTTCTATGTCACAAGAAACAACACATGAGAAGATGAAGGAACCACCATAAAAGTTTCCAATGGTATAAACCTTTTCAAAAAAATATTTTTAGAATGCATTTATGATCTAGAGGATCCTCATCAAAAAATTGACGTTTATCTTTTGTCTATAGAATTGGCATTATTAGGAAGAGCTCATAATTCTTAATCCAATGCAACTTGAATAGAGTCAATCAGAGCTATAGAGCTTGAGTTACGCCTGGTCAAACCTTGGTCAACTTAGGGCTTAGAAAAAGGAAAAGTTCAAAGTCACCAAAAGTGGTCAATATCGGTCTCATTATGAAGAGATTCAAAGGTCAAGAACGGGTCAAACATTGACCATGCTAACATCATCATGGTACAGTTAGTGGACATGCCAGCATTAGAATCTTTGACCAACAAATTGAATGATGACAAATGGCTCCATAGCTACCCATGTGGCACTCCCATAGTCTTTGAATATAAAATAATAATAATAAAATAAATAAATAAATAATAATAATAAATGGTAAAATATATTATGGGGGCTATTATTTTTAAAGGGGCTATTTTTTTTTAATATACATAAAGGGAGGCATGCCTTTTTAAAAAGCATTCATTTAAGGCTTCAAAGGTGGGCACACATGTTAAAGAATAATACCTAATTTAATGGATAAACCCTATTTAAATGGGATAAAATCCTTTAGAATAGCTATTTAAAAATATATGTTAAGGGGGTTAATATAATAAACAAATCCCCTAATATTAATGAGAGCCAACTCTTTAATATTTTAAAATCCCAATTACATCATATGGTTATGGGGCTAAAAATATTAATGGCATATATGCCTCGAGAAAGAAATACTTTTGTAACCAAAAGGGGACTTTTAATTTATTTTATTTGTAATGGGGGGATTTTTCAAGATTTTGTTGTAAAAATGGAGGATATGCGAGATATTGTAAATCATTTGGTTACACACCAAATTGAATAAATTTTTAGTATAAAAGGAGGGGGGTAGGATGTGAAAAGCTAAGTTGTGATTTGGAGAGAAATTTCTTAGTGAATTTTTTCTCTCACCTTGTGCTTTCAAGAAGATTGTTCTTGCACACTTTGGGGGAGCTTTTCAAAATTTCTTTGTAAAACAGGGAGAAACCATGCCAGAGTTACGCACTGATTTTTTGGAGAATTAATTGGATTGGTCCAGTCATTAGAGAGGGGCCCGAAGATGTAGTTGTTTTTATGGCAAACTCCGTTATCAACTTTGTTTGCATTTTCTATCCTTTCTTTCATTTTGTTTTCATAAATGTTATTTCTATTGTTTTTATTTATGTTCATGTGTTAATTCTATTGAATTAAGTTGGATTTAAAATTGTAATTGTTAAGAATTCTTAAAGCAATCATCATAGATTCATAAAATAGATCAAATTTGGTATAAAGTTGTGTTTTGAATAGTATTGCAGAATCAAATGCTAACATGCTCTAAGCTTCAAAGAGGTGAAGGAAAACTTGAAGAATAAAATCTTGAGATCGAAAAACAAAGGACTTTTCCAACAATGGATTAAACCAAATGGGTATGTGTAGGATCATCATGGAAAAAATAGGCCCTTAAGTGGCAAAAAATTCAAAAAAATCAAAGTTAGGCAACTTGACATAAAAATTCGAATAAGTTATCTATATTATTTCAAAAATATTTAAGAGTAGAATTTGTATAAAATTGAATGTAGTTTCAAAACTACTAGGTTTTTTTAAAAAATAAAAAATCTATTTGTTGAAAATTAGAAATTTCAATGCAGTGGTGCTTAGATTTTAGGGAAAAAATAAGAATTAGGTGTTTGTTTGACCACCCTAAACAATAAAATGATAATATTTTTTTATAAGATTTTAGATATATGTGGATGACTCATGTCCTATTGTGATGCATATTTTTTGTAATTTTTTTCCAAGTAAATAGGGTATGTGCAAGATCATGATTGGCTAAAAAGTGGTGATATGATGGGTATTTTGTAGGGTATGTGGTTGAAAACTATTTTTTTAACAAAAAAATTAATGAAATGAAAAGGGTTTTTAAAGGAGATTCTCAGATTTCCTCCAATATAAATTATTCTTTACTTTGAATTTAATAAATAATTATTATTCATTTTCTATTTGAATTACGACTAAAGTACTAATTGATAGGTTGATTGAAAAACAGTATCACATTTTTGAAATCCAAAATATGCATCACATTCTATGTTTCACATACTATAGGATTAAAAAAAGAAAAATTAAATTTCATGAAGTTTTGACCAAGTTAAGGTGGTCAGACATACGAGTTTTTATATTTTTTAAAAGTTGTAATAAAATAATCATAACTAGCTATTTACTTGGAAAAGAATTACAAAAAAATATGCATCACATCCAAACATGAGTCCACTACTTATGTATAAAATATTATAAAAAAATATTATCATTTTATTGCGGTTAGGGTGGTCAGATAGACACCTACTTCTTATTTTTTCCCTGAAATTTAAGTACTACTGTATTGAAATCAAATTTTCACCAAATAGAATTTTTTTTTAAAAACAAAGCTAGTAGTTTAGAAACTACATTCAATTTGCTATAGACTCTATTCTTACATATTTTTGAAATAATATAGATAACTTATTCAATTTTTTACGTCAAGTTGCCTAACTCTGATTTTTCTAAATTTTTTGCTACTTAAGGGCGTGTTTTTTCCATAATGATCCTGCACATACCCAATAATTAATTATGAATTTTTTATTACAACTTTTTAAAAAATATAAACACTCATATGTATGACCACCTTAACTTGGTCGAAACTTCGTGAAATTCAATTTTTATTTTTTTAATCCTATAGTATGCAAAGCATAAAATGTGACGCATGTTTTGGATTCAAAAAATGTGATACCATTTGAAAGCTATAGATGTTTTTCAGTTAGCTTATCAATTAGGACTTTAGTCATAATTCAAATAGAAAATAAATATTAATTACTTATTAAATTCAAAATAGAGAATAATTTATATTGATGGAGAGTTGAGAATCTCCTTTAAAAACCCTTTTCATTTCATCAATTTTGGGTTAAAAAATAGTCATTAGCCACATACCCATCATATTGCCAATTTTTGGCCCATTATGATCCTGTACATACCTGAAACTAGAAAAAGCATTGAGGAGAGCTTCATGATAAGGCTTTTCAATGAGCCTTTCTTGACATGGTGGCAATGGTAGAAGAGCTTTATGCAGAAAAGAAGAAGAATGAAATGGGAGATTCTTTGAAGCAAGCAAAGAAGGAAGATCAAAAGGAAAAAGGAGGAAAGGATTTAGAATCTTCATCTCCTCCATCTTCCCCTTTGTCTTCCTCTTCTACTACTGTTAATCCTCTCAAGAGAAAGTCTTAGCCTATTATCAAACTAGATGTAAAATTTGAATTGCTTAAGTATTGTGGTGAGTTAAATGTTGAAAAGTTAGATTATTGGATCCAATAGGTAGAAGTGTATTGTAGGATTCAAGGACTAATAGAAGATGCTTCTATGATCTAGTTAGCCACTCTCTGGTTGGGAGGTATGGCTCTCACCTGGTGGGAGAGTAGGACTCGGGAGGAAATTGCTTGCCATGGTAAGGTTAATATGACTTGGACGGAATTTGTTTTTTCCCTTAAAAAATAATTTTACCCTTTAGGTTATATGCAATAATTAACAATTAATTGGCAAACCTTTAGGCAAGGTAAGTGTCAATCTATGCAAGATTACACCCATGAGTTTAGAAAATGGGTTATTGCTTTAAATGTTTCATTATATACTCAAGATACACTACTCAAGTACATAGGTGGTTGCCATTCTTACCTAAGACATACTATTCTAATGTTGAGTCCTAATAATTTGGATGAAGTTTCAATCCAAGCTACTCATCTAGAGTCAAGCGGTAAGAACACTTTTACTGATAATTTTTCAAAGAAACCATCTAAGTCCAAGGGGAAGTTTTAGGGTAAGGAAAAAGACAAAGATAAAGGCAAAGGAAAGAAGAAAACTATAGTTAAGAAGGAGGGTTATAAGCCCACATGCTCCCATTTCAAGAAAGAGGGGTATGATGATTCAAAGTGTTGGAAGCTTCATCTTGAATTGAGACCGAAAAGATATGGAGGCAATAAAGGCAAGCAAAAGACTGCTACAATGATTCAACAAGATCTTGGATCTAAATCTGGAGATGAAACTTAGATTGTTGTTGCTGGGGTCTAAGGTAAAGGGAAAGGTACAACTTTCTCTTCTAATGCAAATTTTTTTAATGCAAATGCACGTACAAGTAAAGTATCTACTCCTCCTAAAGCTAATAAACAATGGAATGAATTGTTTCATATTCAAGTTGTAACTAAGCACACTAAGACTGATACATTGTTTGATACAGGTTCTCAAGTCAACTTAATATTTGAAGAGGTGGTAAAGAAACTCAATCTAGCTACAACACCTCATCCAAAGCCATATCCACTTGAATGGGTTTGCATTGATGCTCAACTACAGGTAACAAAATAGTGTAAATTGAAATTTTTTATCACTGCAAACTTTGTTGATGAGGTAGAAGTAGATTTTGTTCCTTTGGATATTTGTGTGCTTGTGTTAGGGAGTCCTTATTTGTATGACAGAAAAATAATCTTTTATGGGGGAGAAAAAGTATCATCTCTTTAAGGATGGGATAGAATACATTGTATGTGCACACAAAGTTAAGACTAATCTTACACTAGTTAATGTTGGTTAGATGAAAAGTTTGGTCAATTCTAGTAAGAACTTTTTGTTAATTCTTATAAAACCCCAAGAGGATGAAAAAGATGAAGCATTTAAGGGGTGTGATCCTAAGCGTAAAACTAATATGGTCAAAATAGTTTCTACTAATGATGACTTGTTTCAAGAGCCAAAGGGGTTGCCACCTAAGAGAGAGATACAACATGAAATCCAATTGCAGTAGGATGTGCCTCTTCCAAATATTGGCATGTAACCTTTATCAGTTTTGCAGAATGAGGAAATCAAAAAGAAAGTTCAGGAGTTGGTTGAAAAAGGATTCATCCATCCTAGTACATCTTCTTGTGGTTCTCCAATTGCGTTGGTTCCAAAGAAAGATGGATCTTGGAGAATGTGCATTGAATATCGAGCCCTGAATAAGATAACGGTAAAGAACGGGTATCCTCTTCCTCAAATTGATGATTTACTTGATCAGTTAAAACATGTAGTTTATTTCACTAAGTTAGGATTGCATAGCGGATATCATCAAATAAGAATTACAAAAGATGACATTTGGAAAATTGCATTTAAGAAAAAACAAGGACTTTACGAGTGGTTGGTTATGCCCTTCAGGCTTTGCAATGGACCACCTACATTTATGAGAGTCATGAATGATGTCTTTCATCCTTTTATTGGTGATTTTTTCATAGTATATTTAGATGATATTCTTGTATTCAATCAAACTTTGTAAGATCACATAATTCATGTAAAGAAAGTTTTGGATGTATTCAGAAAACAAAAAAATTATGTAAGGATGTCTAAATGTGAATTTGTAAAGACATCTCTAGTGTAATTAGACTATGTCATAGGTGGTGATCAATTGAAAGTAGACACTGTGAAGGTTGAGGCTATTGTAAAATGACCTAAGCCAAGTGTAGTTACTGAAGTCATAAGTTTCTTAGGTGAAGTTTAGTACTGGAGGAAGTTCATTGCAAAATTCTCCTACATTTCCTCACCATTGCATACATTGACCAGTGTGAAGAAATTTTTTTAGTGGGGAGGTCCATAGCAGAAGGCCTTCAACACTTTGAAGGAAAAGTTGAGCACAACACCAGTTCTGGCTTTATCAAATCTACACCAACTATTTGAGATTGAGATAGATAAAAGTGGATTTTCCATAGGAGTAGTACTAATGCAAGGAGGTAAGCCAATTTTCTATCACTCTAAGACTTTTTCAAGTGCAATTATTAACTATCCTACTTATGATAAGGAACTTTATGCATTAGTTCAGAGTGTTAAAAAATGGAAACACTACTTAATGGGAAAAGAAACGGTAATCTACACTAATCACTAGCCACTTCAATATTTGCATTCACAATCCAAATTGCATCAAAGTAGCCACTTTAGGTGGATGGGTTTTCTTCAATAGTTTCATTTGATAATTAAGTACAAGAAATGTTCCCATAACAAAGTAGAAAATGTGTTGTCTAGGCTTCTTGATATGAATGCTTTGATTATCCTTAAAGGTAGTTCCATGGTGCATGAAATTTTTTAGGAACAATATTCTAATGATGAATACTTTAAAGAATTCTATCTAGCTCTAATTGCCAGAAAACATGTAGAAGAGAAATATTACTATGTGAAGGATAAAATATTGTATCACTTGGAAAAGTTATGGATTCCAAAAGATGAACAAGTGCAAGTAATCAAAGAAGCACATACCTTAATAATTGCAGGACATTTTGGGGTACACAAAACAATGACTCAATTGCAAAAATATTGTTACTGGCCTCGTATGCAAGAAATTGTATTTAACTATATTAGAGGTTGTGTGATGTGTGCAACAAGTAAACCTAGCAATAGGAAATTAGGGTTGTACACACCTCTACCTATACCATCTTTTCCATGGGAAAGTGTGTCAATGGATTTTGTTAGGGGTTACCTATGTCTAGGAAGGGACATGATTATCTATATGTAGTAGTTGATCAGTTTAGGAAAATGTGTATTTTAATGCCTTGTAAGAAACAACTTACTACTGAACTAATAGCTGAGATGTACTTCCAATTTTTATGGGTTCATTTTGGGTTACCTACTTCTATTGTATCGGATCAAGATTCTTGATTCCTAGGGGAATTTTGGTCAACTTTGTGGGGACTCATGGACACCAAATTGAAGAAGAGTACAACCTTCCATCCGCAGACTGATAGACAGATAGAGGTAGTGAATAGGATAGTTGTGCATCTACTCAGAGGATACGATAGAAAACATCCCAAGTTGTGGGATGAGATTCTTCATTATGTGCAACATTCTTACAACTATGTGACACACTTTTCTACAAAGAGGTCTCCTTTTGAGACTTGCTTTAGTTATGTGCACAAAACACCAATGAATTTTTCTTTTGGGAAGGATGATGTTGAAGATGGACACCATGATTCAGAGAATGCTTTGAAGTTCATCCAAAAAGTCCAAGAAATTCATTAGGCAATGGAAGCATAGTTGGAGAAGAGTCAAGACATATAAGGCTTGACATGATAAGAATCGTAGTGATCACCATTTTTAGGTTGGAGATAGAGTTTTGTTTGGAAAGGAAAGAATGCAAGGAAAAAGAAGGAACCTCAAGCTAATTCATTATTGTCCCTTTGAGATATTGGAAAATATCAGAACCAACACCTTCTGCCTTAATATTCCTCCATAGATGCATATCTATTTAGTTGTCAATGTTGAGAATTTGAAGTTGTATGAGCTTCCAATGATACTCGATGAAGACAAAAACATTTAGGTTCCATTAGTTGATGATCTTTCACTAGAGTACATGTAAGAGTTGCCAGAGGATGTCATCTTAGAAAGGAAAATCAAGACTTCATGAAGAGGCACAGTTGAGTACCTCAGAGTGGGACTGAAGGGGATGAATCCAAGCAAGGAAAAATGTATAGAGATTCAAAAAGTGAGAACTTTACCCTCACTTGCTTTCCAAGTAATCAAGCTTTTAGAGGTCCAAAAGCTCTCCAATGAAGATTGATCTAGAGGATCTTCGTCAAAAAATTGAAGTTTCTTTTTTTTTCTAGAATTGGAATTATCGAGAAGAGCTCATAATTCTAACTCCAACAGAAATTGAGCATAGTCAATCAGAGCTATAGAGCTTGAGTTACGCTCGGTCAAACCTTGGTCAACTCAAGGCTCAAGAAAAGGAAAAAATTCAAAGTCACCAAAATTGGTCAATATTGGTCTCATTGCGAATAGCTCGATGAGAGCTTTGCAATGGCATTTGTTTTGTGCAAATCAGAGCCTGTATGCCCAAGTTACGAGCAGTTAAAGATCAGGTCAAACATTGACCATGCTGACATCATTATGGTATAGTTAGTGCCTTGTCATCAACCTAATCAACAAACATGTCAGCATTAGAATCTTTGACCAACAAATGGAATGATGACAAGTGGCTCCATAGCTACCCATGTGGATCTCCCATAGTCTTTGAATATAAAAAAATAATAATAAAATAAATAAATAAATAATAAAAAATAAATGGCAAAATATATTATGGGGCTTTTATTTTTAAAGGGGCTATTTTTTTCTCAATATACATAAAGGGAGGTTTACTTCTAAAAAAAATCTTCATCTAAGGCTTCAAAGGTGAGCACACATGTTAAAGGATAATCCCTAATTTAAAGGATAACCCTATTTAAATAGGATAAACCCCTTTAGAATAGGTATTTAAAAATATATGTTAAGGGGTTAATATAATAAAAGGAAAATATCCCTTAATATTAAGGACAACCAATGCTTTAATAGTTGAAAAGCCCAATTATATCATATGGTTATGGAGCTAAAAATATTAATGGCATATATGCCTTTGGAAAGAAATGTTTTTGTAACCAAAAGGGGACTTTTAATTTATTTTATTTGTAATAGGGGGATTTTTCAAGATTTTGATGTAAAAAAGGAGGATATGGGAGATATTGTAAATCATTTGGTTACACACCAAATTGAGTAATTTTTTAGTATAAAACGACATGGGTAGGATGTGAAAAGCTAAGTGTTGATTTGGAGAGAAATTCCTTAGTGAAATTTTGATCTCATCCAGTGCTTTCAAGGAGATTGTTCTTGTACCCTTTGGAGGATCTTTTCAAAATTTATTTGTAAAATAGGAGAAACCATTCTGGAGTTATGTACTGATTTTATGGAGAATTAATCAGATCAGTCCACTCATTAGAGAGGGGCCTAGAGACATAGTCATTTTTAGGAAAAACTCTATTATCAACTCTATTTGCATTTTCTCTCCTTTCTTTCATTCTATTTTCATCACTATTATTTCCATTATTTTTATTTATGTTCATGTGTTAATTGAGTTAAATTGGATTTAAAATTGTAATCATTAAGCATTCTTAAAGAAATCGTCATAGTTCCATAAAACAAATCAAATTGTGCCACATTTTAAACTTTCCAAGTGATGTCACCAATAGAACTTCATTAAAACCATTAATTTGTTGTTTAAGCCATAGCCAGCTTAGGATAAATGTAGAAGATAAAGTTTCAGTTGTTAATGGTTGTATTTTTTAAAAGAGGAAGGTTCGATAGGTATAAAGATGGATCTATTAGTAAAATCCTATTCTAGAAAGGAAATTTCAGATATCAAAAAATGCAAATAAGAGTGATCTACATGCTAGATAGGACAAAGTATGAAGGTTTTATATGAACTAAGGACAAGTTGGAAGTGTGATAAATCTAGCTAGGGTTATCAATAGCAGAGATGAAGAGAAGAAAAATCTTGGAAAGTTATTGTAGGTGTCTAAGGATACAAAGATGAAATGTTCTTGGGGCCTCATCATGATAAGAGTGTTAAGTCAAAGGGACAGTTAATACTCAGTGAGAGGATCTTCATAAAACAGTCTTAGGAATATAAAAATATATAACATTCATTGTGATAGTAATGTTTCTCATAGGGGTAGCGACCTTGGCATCATTTATCAAGTTAGTGTTGGTCTATTTTCAAGAAGGTGGGACAATATGTTTCCTAATTTTTGTAATGGAATGCCATTGAATTTTGAAAATTAAGAACTGCAAGAATTCCAACAAGTTCTAAGACTAGTTTCAACCCTACAGATAAAATAGTGGAACAATTTTTGGTCCTACCATCAATCCAATAGGTTTGATTTAAATCAATGAAGAGATATGCTCCATTCTTTCCATGTTGCTCCAGTGATTTTGGATATGTACTTCATTCTTTGGTCTTCAATTTCAATCCACAAATTTGACAATGGCATTCATAATGTATTGATTCTTCATGGAAACCCTCCATATGCACAAGACAAGTTTATCCAAGTTGAAGATGGGTTTTCCAATGCTCTTGATTTGGTTAAACATATTAGATTGGATCATGGTGATCACTTTGAAGATATAGTTGTTGGATACAAATCACTAATGATAGTCCTAATACAGAAAGGTAGTTTGATATTGTAGTCGATCTGTTTTTTATCAACATAATGAAGAGAACAATGGTTTAATATCCGTTGCATGGAGGATGGTGTTTAGATTCCTAATATGCCAGAGATATTGATGACAACAACCAAAGGCCACAAGATCTTACAAATTAAAAGAAACAGTGGAAAAATATTTAAATGACAAGAGGACAAAGCTGAGGTATTTTGTTTTGATAGTACAGTGAAACTAAAGCATGATGATATCAAGAGAAAAGAAGATTCAAAGGATATTAACAAAATGAATGTTCTAAGGCATAGACAATGGAAGAAGGTAGCACCATGTCAATGATAGTAATAGTAAAATTCTTAAGAAAGAAAATTTTATGTCATTGCTTGTCTTGTGCCAAAATAGACGTAATTAGCTATGCATATCTGGAATTGATGTTGACAATGGACATGGGTCTATATAATGGACAATAACAATAATTCCATAGATAACAACAAGATATTATTTACTTTCATGTTTTCTTGGTGATAGTAGAAGGACATGTGAACAAAGGGAAAAAAATTATAAAAATAAAAAATTGCAAACCTGGAGACAAATTTACAATATGTATGGGTGACTTGTTGTTAATTGCAATGTTGTAGATAGAGGTACCTCTACATGTTTTCATTCCTAAATGAAATTAGTAGATGGTGCGGGTATGGTCACCATGGTAGGGTATGGACATCCCTCATTGCATTTATGAAACCTATTATGGGGGAGTAGTAGGATGACAGTATATGCACAAATCAACTTGTAGAAAAAGATTAAGGAACTTTCAAGAAAATGCAATTGGAAAATGTAAAGCCAAATTCCACAACCGTTGCTAGAATTCTCCCTACTTGCACCAAATGAGGGCTTTAGAACATGTTATGGATGCCTATCAACACATAAGGAGAGAGGAAATTTGTTATATAGAATGGTGGGAAGTGGTTCTATGGATGAAGAAGAAGCCCCTATTCAAAATAATAATTCATGTATTTATTTTCTTTTCACACCAGTTAGGTGTTAGAACTCTTGGAACAATGGAGCATAATGAAGGAAATCAAATGGAGGGAAAAGTATCAATAAGTATTGATTTAAAAATTGATTGAAATGTATACTTGTCACAGTGGAAAGCTAATTATCCTTGCAATTTTTTTAAAAATGGATAATAGAAGAGGAAAGCTACGATAATGAATATTTTCTTATGGTAGGAGTTGAAATAGATGAGGAAGAAAGAATAAATACATATACATACATACATACATACATACATATATATATATATAGATAGATATATATATATATATATATATATATATATATATATATATATATATATATATATATATATATATATATATATATATATATATATATATATAACACTACAATGGTTGTTTGAACAATGTAACTTAATCAAAGTATATTTTGCTACACTGCAACATTTAATATTGCATTTACTTCATCTACCCCATTGCACAACAACGAAAAATGCATTAACCCCCACAGAAGCAAACACTTACCATTCACCTTCCAAAAATCAAGTTCACCACCACCACCGCCAAACCCCCATAATATATATATATATATATATATATATATATATATAAAGATATATATATATATATATATATATATATATATATATATATATATATATATATATATATGTATATACATATATATACATATATATATGTATATATACATATATACTTATACATATATATATGTCTGTATGTATATATATGTATATATATATATATGTATATACATATATATATACATACATACATACATACATACATACATACATACATACATATATATACATATGTAGACACATATATACACTCTGTGCATCTTTTTTGTTATACACATTTTGTACAATTAGCCCCTTCATATCCCTCTAATTGATTTCACTTCAAATCCTTACAAATAAGATGTTGTAGATTTTGAATGGCTACATAATATATTCTTTCCTTTGCCTATGCACATTTGTACATTCATTGAGCTGCCATGGTTTTCATTTTACTTTGGTGCCCATCTTCTTTGTAGTCTGCTAGAAAATAGAGGAATAGTATAACAACAACTACATTATCCACCATTCAGTATTATAAATAAATGAGGAAATCGTAACAAAACTATTAGTAAAACATACATACATATATATACAGGTGGAAGCAAACATGCATTGATATTTTTGAAGACTTTAAAATACATTTTCCTTAATCGTTTTACCCATGTGTTGTGATGATGTGCATTTTCTTTCATTGCACTTTTTTAATAAAAAAATAAATATAGATATGCTTCTAGGACTAATAAATATAAAGCAAGGAGAGAGATAAAATTATATCATACCTACACCAATCTATATAACAGTTCACTTGTCAATTCAAAATCCAAGCTACATTATTTAACACTCAATATTATAGGAAAAAATCGAAAGTATAAAAGATCTATCAAAAAGATATTTACTATGTAACACCAGCCAAACAAATTTCATCTATATACAGGTGTGTATGTATATGTATGTATATGTTTATATGTATATATGTATGCATATGTGCACACATTTGTATGTATATGTTTACATGTATATATGCATGCATATGTTTACAAGTATATATACCTATATATGAATACATTTATATATATTCCCATATGTTTACATTTATATATATGTGTGCATGTTTTACATGGGTATCTTTGCATAAATGATTAATTTATTGTTCATGCCTTTCGAGCTCTACTTATTATTCCTTTTGATAGTAGGTTGGAGGGTTTTAACACTAGTGTGCTGCAAATCCCATGAGAAAGTATATGTATATATACACATGTGTATACATGTGTGTGTGTGTGTTTATATGTATGTATCTGTGTATATGTTTACATGTATATATGTATGCATACATATGTAGACATGTATATATACATGTATATATATGTATACATGTATACATGTATATATATGTATATATGTATACATGTATATATATGTCTATATGTTTACATGTATATATATGTGTATGTTTACATGAGTATTTTGCATAAATGATTAATTTGTTGTTCATGTGTCCTGACCTATGCTGATTGTTCCTTTCAATAACAAGATGGACAATTTTAACAGTGATGTGCTACAAAATGTGTGAGAAAGTATATTGATTAAATTTTATTGTCCAAAGATCCTTCTCAAATAGGAAGAGATATTATATTTTTTGATGAAATTAAGAAGATTAAACTACAATTTCCCCTACAGTAATGGTTATAAATCCAAAGATGCACAATGATAACTACAAACAATAAACAAGGGCCACAAAGATTATTGACCCCAACCATATTTTTTTGATGAAAGAAAGAATATTTAACTCTAATTTCCCTAAACCCACATTAAATAGAGCTCCCAAAGGAAATGCATAGCAATAATCTATGAAAAATAAGGACAACCCACACACTTCATTGGAAATTTGAGCTACATCACTTGGCACCACATACTATAGAAAAATACAAAAATGTAAAAGAGGTATTAGAATAACACTCGACAACCAAATATTAGTAACCCTAACCATAATTTTACCATGAAAGGAAGAAGATTCAACTACAATCTCTCCAC
The DNA here is from genome assembly GCA_007258455.2 of Sequoia sempervirens. Lineage (NCBI taxonomy): Eukaryota > Viridiplantae > Streptophyta > Pinopsida > Cupressales > Cupressaceae > Sequoia > Sequoia sempervirens. The sequence goes on from VDFB02000017.1 coordinate 10,538,836, forward strand.
CCACAAAGAGCAATAATCTCTTTCAACTCTCAAAAATGAGTATAACGCTAAAGATAAAAGCATATAACAAGAAGACATTAAAAATAAATTAATCATCAATACAGAACATCCATGCAAACACCAGTATAATGCCACAACCTCCATTGAAAATTCAAGCTACATCACCTGACACTAAATATTATATAAAAATAGAGAAATTGTAAAAGAGCTATTAGAATAACACTAAACAGCTACCAAAACAATTTAATCTCCAATATGTCAATCATTCCATACAACCCTAAACCCTACACATAGATAGCTACATTTCCTCCCATGGTAATTACTGCAACACCAAAGATATACACATATAATCAAAATAGTAGACCAACATATAACACGAAGACATTAACAATAAATAAATCATCTATGCAAAACACCCATGCAAACATCAGTATAACACCACAACCTCCATTAAAAACTCAATCTACAAGACCTGACACTAAATATTATATAGAAATAGAAAAATTGTAAAAGAGCTATTAGAACAACACTAAAAATCCATCGAAGCAATTTTATCTCCAATATGTCAATTGTTTCATACAACCCTAAACCCTGCACACAGATAGCTATAATTCCTCCTATGGTAATGGATGCAATGAAAAAGATATACATAGATAATAAAAATAGTAGACCAACACCGAAAGAAAGAATATTTAACTACAATTACTCTTATGGTAACAAGTATAAATCCAAAGTTGCATAGCCATAACTACAAAGAATAAACGAGGGCCACAAAAATCACTCATCCCACCCATATATTTTTGACAATAGGAAGAAATATATAAATTGTAAAAGAGGTATTAGAATAACACTCAACAACCAAATATTAGTAACCCTAACCATATTTTTTCCATGAAAGGAAGAAGATTTAACTACAATTTCTCCACCCATAAAGAGCACTAATCTCTTTCAATTCTTCAAAATGGGTATAACATCAAAGATAGAAAAATATAAGAAGAATACATTAACAATTAATTAATCATCAATACAAAAAACCCATGCAAACATCAGTATAATGCCACAACCTCCATTGAAAATTTTAGTTACATCACTTGAAAGAAAATATTATATAGAAATAGAGAAATTGTAAAAAGAGCTATTACAATAACACTAAACACCCACCAAAGAAATTTTATCTCCAATATCTCAATGGTTTCATACAACCCTAAACCTTACACATAGATAGCCACAATTCCTCCTATAGTAATGGTTGCAATGCCAAAGATATACACAGATAATGAAAACAATAGACTAACAATGAAAGAAAGAAGATTTAACTACAATTGCTCCTATGGTAATAGGTATAAAGCCAAAGCTGCACAACCATATAACTACAAAGAATAAAAAAGGGCCACAAAAATCACTCAACCCAACCATATCGTTTTGATGATAGGAAGAATATTTAACTACAATTTTCCCGAAGCCACATTAAATATAGCTCCTAAACCCAATATGTAGCAATAATCTTTGCAAAATGAGTACAACCCCACACTTCACTAAATATTATAGAGAAATCAAGAAGTTGTAAAAGAGGTATTAGAATAGCACTCAATAGCCAAAAATTAGTAACCCTACCCATATTTTTTTGATGAAAGAAAGAAGATTTAACTACAGTCTCTCCACCCCCAAAGACCGATAATCTCTTTTAAGTCTCCAAAATGGGTACAACACAAAAGATAGAAACATAAAACAAGAAGACATAAACAATGCATTAACCATCTATGTAAACATCCCATGTAAAAATCAATATAACCCCACAAGCTTCATTGAAAATTTGAGCTACATCACCACAAATAGAGAAATTATAAAAATACCTAGACAACCACCAAAGTAATTTTATGTCCAATATGTTAATGCTTTCATACAACCCTAAACCCTACACATAGATATCTATAATTATTCCCATGCTAATGGCTGGATTCCAAAGATACACACAGACAACCAAAACAATAGACCAACAACATACAAATAACCAATCCTAACCATATTTTTTCATGAAAGAAAGAAGATTTAAGTGCAATTTCTCCATTCATAGAGAATGATAATCTCTTTCAAATCTCCAAAATGGGTATACACATAGACAACCAAAACAATAGACCAACAAAAAATAAATAACTAACCCTAACCATATTTCTTGACAAAAGAAAGAAGATTTTTGTGCAATTTTTCCATCCATAGTGAATGATAATTTCTTTGGAAACTCCAAAATGGGTATAACGCCAAAGATACAAACATATAGTAAGACTGACATCAACAATCAATAAACCTTCAATGTAGACTACCCATGTAAAAGGACTTACAGATTCTAGAGCACAATAGTTTTCAATCTGGGATAAAACAGTTTGCAAACAACTTGCTATCAAACCAAGGACAGAGCCAAAGGAAACAATTTTTTACAATAGTCTGCTATTAAACCACCGATGAAGCCATAGGCAACAATTTTTACAATGGCTTGGTATGAAACCAATACCAGAACGGTTGTTTTGACAATGCAAATTAATCAAAATTGCTCCTATCATGATGGATGCAATGTGAAAGAAACACATAGAAAACCAAAACCATAAAACAACAGTGAACAAATTACTAGCCCTAAGCATATTTTTTATGAAAGAAAGAACATTTAATTGTAATTCCTCCATTGATACAGAATGATAATCTCTTTCAAATCTCCACAATGGGTATAACGCCAAAGATACAAACATTTAATAAGAAGAAAAAAAATTAACAATCCATGCAAACTACCCATGTAAAATGACTTACAGATTCCAAAGAATACCAGTTTTCAATCTGGCATAAAACAATTTCTAAATAGTCTGGTATCAAACTAGTGATAGAGCTAAAGGAAATGATTTTTATTACATTCATCTAGTATGAAACCAACACCACAATTGTTGTTTTCACAATGCAACTTAATCAAAGTATACTTTCCCATAGTTCTACATTCAATATCGCAATTACTTCATCTACCTCCATCGTACAACTATAGAATGCATTAACCCTCAGGCGAGCAAGCACTTACCATTCACCTTCTACCTTTTGAGGAGACCACCTCGACTACTACCAACCCATGTATTTGTAAAGGTCGACGTCACCATAGGAAAACCTGGTGAACAAACACTTACCATTCACCTTCGTCATTTTGACAACAATATTCTCCACTGCCACCAACCCACATAATTACCAATTCCCGCGTCTCCAAAAAAAAATGGTACCCTTCTCATTCGCTTGGCAGACCGCCGATGCTAAAAATCCAATTTACAATTGGATTGATGAAAATCCTGGTGGAAAATTCAAACAAAATAGCCTATCGACTAAATATATATAAAGATAGATTAAAACCTAATACCATTCTAAGCATAACAAATTATAATAACATGCATAAATATGTATTTAAATTTACCTATATATATCCATATAGAAAAATCCAAATGCCAAACTTAATATTTGCTTATCGAATTACATGCAATTGTGTTACCAAATCCAACATGCAGTAATTGAATTTTAATTACAATGAACTTCTATTGAATCCTAAATACAACACATAATATTCAATTTCAAAATTATGATAAATTCCCATACAATGAGTCCAATGTAAATCGACACCTTTACTTCAAAACATCGACCAACTTAAAAGGGAAAAACCTTATAAAAAAAATTGAATGCAACAAGCAATATCAATCAATTACCAGGTTTACATCAAATTTCATATCTAAGTCAAAACATTAAAATTCCAAGCATGAAAAATAAATTCACATGCAATGATCAAGAAGGAGGAGATTAGGTGCATGACTTACAAGTAGAAAATAATCGTTTCAATGCTTTAAATTCAAATTTAAGCAATATGGCAGCAACATACTTAGTAGAAAATTCACAGTTTGAGAAGTAATAAAAAGACTACTAAGAGAAGATTATAGCATACACCAGATTTCAATTCATCTAAGAGGGCCACCATGAACATGAAACATATCCAAGGATTGGCATACAGTTTATGCTTCAAAATTTTTGATGACTAAATATTGAACACCATAAAGAAATAAGATTCAAAATATGCAGCGAACCAAATCCATTCACAGAATTAAATTTATACAACCAAAAGCAAAATACAGGGAAGAGCACTATGCATAGGCCTCGAATAACATTTACTATGTTTCCAAATCGATCTCTGAGGAATATGGCCAACAATAACATATGGAAGAAAAATTCGCAAATGTCAATTATAAAAAGAGATTGCTATCGAAGCTATAACATGTAGAAATAAATAAAATGGTAAGTTGACACCAGAAGGAGAGTGCTTATGTAAATTGAAATGAAGAATCCTCAAATTCATCCAAACAAAAAGAGATAGATGAGATAAGGGAACGAAAACAAATTTGAAGAGAGGCCCAAAATAAACCCTTTCAATAATAATGCAAATGGCTGGGAAGTTTGGTCTAAAATTCTCAATTAGATGATATCTCATTGAGGGGAAGGATTGCATAATATATTTATATAAATGCATATTTTAATGGTTGCTCTATGGAAATAAAGTAAATAACTACAACGTTTTCAATAGACAAACAAGAGAGAGAATTTCTATTACAAAACTCAGAGATACAAAATAATAAACAACACAAAACCAACTTGGACTGATGCCTGGCAAGGACGAACTTGAAGCCGAGATCAATCTTTCACTACAATTTCAGCTTCTACGAAACACCGATCCAGAACTTCAGAAACAATGTTCAAGATAATCAACAATAGAATGTGTTTCTATTAAAAAAATTCTTGTAAACCTAATTTTTTCATTTTGAAAATCCAAGAAAAAAAATAAATAATAATCCCCCAATCCCAATTTTGAAAACACTCCATCAAAAACAATTATTCAATAGATTATTTATCCCCCAAATGAAATTGTAAGATTTTTAAACACAAAAATTAGATAAAAATCTCGTAAAATATCAAATTTCTAAATGAAAAGTAGTTCAAAGTCATGCATATGCTTTGAACAATTATTTTTCTATCTTTCTAATTGCTTTTACAGTTTAACCATTATCTCATTACAATTTAATATTTAATATTATATTATTTTTCCAACTTTTTTAATTTATTTAAATTCAACATTAATAATAAATGTTTTTTATATTTAAATATAAAAATACTTTTTAACTTAGCAATTTGATTTAATTAAATTAATTAACAAAGGCAACTTATATATTTATTTCTCCACATGCTTGATTTAGTAATTTATTTAATTCAAAAATTAATCAAACATCATTATTAAACAAATTTAATTTAACAACTAAATATCAACAATAATAACTTAAGCATAAACGAGATCAAAACAAGAACAACTGACCACAAACACATACAAGACTGATGGAGTGACTAACTAGATACTCATCCTCATCAAGGATGGTGGAAAGGGTAGGAGACCTTTTGTTATCTCCATTTTCAACAATTTCTGTTGGGTTTAAGGAATGCTCAAACCTAAAAAATTAGGTGGAGTTGATACCTAGTACCTACAACCTAAATTAGAAAAAATGGTTGAACAACATATATATAATCAAATAGCTAGACACACCGTGAAAGAAAATCGTAGTGTAGTAGGGTACTCATGAATGAGTAATGTAACACTATTCCTCTCACCAAGACACCCCAAACAAGTAACCACATCATTGTATAGAAAATAGTTACATACAAAGAACATAGAAAAATCATCAGATAATCACATAGAACCATGCTTAGATAAACACATAATGCTCATAATTAACTTAAACCACATAAACTAATAAGTCCTTAAAATTTTCATAGCATATGTATAAACTCAAATAGTAGCAAGAACATCAAAGTATCATCAAAGCAAAAAGTATAACATTAATAAAGTGTCATAGTGTTTGTCCTCATAGAACAATCCTCAGTCTAATAGAGAATAGCATGAGGGGCACTACATCCTCCCCCTAGAATCAGACTTACTCCCAAAAGCCTGCGTATAGTAAAGGGCGTAACCCTCATATCTGAGATACATCCTCCCAAGTAGATGAAGCCTCTTCATTAGGATCTCATTGGACTATGACTCAACCCCCTTGAGAGTCAATCTTCAATGCTATAGAATGTGCATGGTTTCCAAAGAACGTTTCCCATCCTCTACCTAAGGTCTCAACGATTGTGTCTTGATACTTAACATGGAAGCTACCAACCATTGCAAATTCTCTATGAGACCTATCATCTTCCCCTACTGTTGGATCTAAGGCTATCAGCCTCTGAGTAAATCCTATTATGTTTTTATGAGGACACTATCTAGCTATGTGGCACTGCTAACCGCAAGAAAAACATCCCATGCCTTTGCCATACCCCTAGCCACCTAAGGGTGCACTAGAATGCTTGAAACTACCTCCACTAATTGAAAAACTATGTAGTCTAAACTAGATGGTTAGAACTATTATGCTTGTTTCACCACCAATTTTGGTTTTTCCCAGATTGAGAACCGCCACCTTGCTGAGACTGAGAGTTCATTGGTTTTGACTAGGAATGTTGTTGTTGCTACTACTAATGCCCACCCTTAGTGGGTGCTTGATGGCTCCTAGAGGAGCTTGCTTCTTGAGATTGTCCACCTCGAGAACCAAAACATGTTGAAGGTGCACTAACAATCTGTACACTTGTATGACCTCCTAATGCCATGGCCAAATTATCATCTACTAGTCGAGCTTTCTCTACTACCACCTCCATGGTCTTGAACTTGAAGACACAGAATCCTCCACTAATATGGGAATTCAAACCCCTAATAAAATGTTGTACCAACATAGGGTCAACATTGTTCATACCAGCATACTGCTTAAGCTTGTAAAACCTACACTCATATTTCTCCACTGACGTGACAATTTGTCTCAACTCATGAAACTGATCAGCATGATGTTTTCTCTAGTGATCTGATAGAAAACGAGCTCTAAATATCTCCATGAATATCTCCCAAGATACTAAATAAATATCAAAATGTAATTTTTGTTCCTCTAAATGCCACCATGTAGAGGAAAAACCTCTAGGGTACATGATGGTGCACCTTTCCTTAATGTTACTACCATACGAATGCATGGTGAAATACCTACCCAAGTCTATCAACCAAGTCTCTACCTCAAATCCATCACCATAACCATCAAAAATAGGAGGACATTCCCTTAAAATATCTCTCATATGACCAACTGAAACAACCTCTTGCTTTGCTGAAATGTCTCTCCTCCTAGGAGACCTTTCTCTTTCCCTAACTACCTGTTGATTATCCTCTTATCTAGAGCCTAGAATGGTAAGGACCTCCTCAATCAAATGATGCAAATATACTCCCTCTAACTTTGGCTGACCTGGATTCAAACCTCCCACTCTCTAATCATTCTAAGAACCCTGTTGTTCCTCACGATCACTCTCATGGGAACTTTGAGAAGGAGCGTTCTGGCAGTTAGCCCTATAGCCACCACCATGACCTCTACCTCAACCTCTAGGAATTTTCCTTCACAATACCATCAAGGGGAAAAATCTACGATAATAAGGTGATAATGACAAAGGGTGAGATGCATAATCTCTAGATTCTAAAAAACTAGGACAATATAATGGGCTCATATGAAACTAGAGTACCCAATGTTAGAACTTGGGCTCTGATACCAAGTGTAACACCCCACCAAAGAACCCCAAAGGACAACACATCTAACTACAATAATGACACCCTTTTTTTTTAAAGTGAAATAACATGAGTTGTAAATCATATTTAAATATAACATATAAGCTAAACTATGTCCTATAAGGTTTGATGACTACATTACAAAAAAAACCTACTTAACAAGATTGAAACATACATTGAGAATTGACTAACAACATAAGATCATTTTAAATCCATTACATTAAATAAATAACATCATATATTTCTATATTATAGCATCAAATAAGTAATCATCAAAGATTAAATGTGTGGATGCTAAATCTGCAAAATGTTATGCCTTAACAAGAATAATTCAAGCAAAACACAACAAATCTAATATCCCTATGAAATATTACATCATGTTAGATATGCTAAATGAGAAATTAAAACAATAAGAAAACCTAAATAAGCATATAAACAACATGAATCCAAATGTATCTCATAGTGGATTGGTGCTTCTGTGGAAAGAAGCCCTTTCGCAAACCTTGATAAGCTCTTGATATGTTGATGATATGTTGATGATCAAGATGATGAGTTGTGGACAAAATTAGCTCTCCATTGAAGAGAGAAACTTTTCATGAGGATTGTGGATGATTTGTTGAAGAATGAAGCTTCTACTTATAGATTCTAAAATGCTAAGAGTGCTCAAAAGGGACCAATGCGGGATAATGCTTTAGCCAATGAGATGGAGCCACTTGTCACTTTGTGAATGGTTGAGGAATGTGCAAGTTTTGGTCAATGTGCCAATAAATGAAATTGGTTAGCCTTTTTAAAATTCAAATTTGGCTTGTTGGAGGGAGAAAGAGAGACTTCAAAGCCAAGTGGGGGACATGTAAGAGAGAAGTCATTGCCATGTTGGAAGGGACAAGTCAAATTGCTTTCAAATTCAAACTTGAGGAATATTCTCAAAAGATGCTTTGTTGAGGGAAAATGATGATTTTATAAATGAATTAAAATGCTTTATTGGTGCAAGTGGGAAAAGCTAGAGGATGTGATGGGTGATTAGATTAGATTAATGAGAATTAGATTAGTTAAGATAATGTTAGATTCTTTTGCCCCATTTGACTTAAATATTTGGATTTATTTAAATCAAAAAAGGATGGAATATGAATTTGAGATTAATTAAATAAAGTTTTATTTATTTAATTAAAAGGGGGATGCAAGATAAAGGTTAATTAATTTGAAGGAGGTGAACCTAATGAATTTGATTTACCTGATAAATGGATGAATGCGAAGTTGATTTATTTGATGATTGAATGAATATGAATTAATTAAGTGTACGATGCTAATTTCATATGTCTACATTTTTCCCCTCTTTGAAGCAATGTACTTGCTGTGTTCATTCAAAGAATGAACTTGCTGCGATCAAAATTCAAAAATTTTATGGTTTTTTTCAGATGCCCTAGTAGAAAGAAGCATATTGGTACATTTCCCCCTTGAAAGTTCGAGTGAAAAGATTCAATTTGAGAGTCGATCTCATGATAAAGAGGTTCAAGATAGACATATGGATGGTTATGGTGATGATGCAAATGTGATGGTTTTAAGATGCTTAGAATAACTGATATATATTATCCTAAACAACTTAAAATGATGATGTGATGCATGTGAGATGGATGAGATGCATGATGTGATATGTTATGGTTATGCCATGGATGTTTTTTTTTGTTTTTTTTTTTTGTGCAGATGCTTAGACTAACAAACTTATATTATGATGTATGTGAGATGATGTGCAAAATGCTAATTGCTTGTGGATGTAGGATGGATCCACTAATGATGATGATTAACTATTCATTTCATGATGTTAGTGCAGAGAAGAAGAAATGAGAAATGATATGATGACAAGAGGATCCAACAAGTCCATGATTTGACAAGACTTTATTAGAGATAATGATGATGATAGATGATGATTCGTTTAACAAGGATTGAGATTTAAAAAAGGGCTACTTACCTTATATTTGATAACACACATAGGTATGATGCATCAAGGTATAAAGAACCAGGATGGTGTTGCACCTAGTGAGATGGAATTTGACTCAAAAAATAGATAGGAGTATTCTTGTTCACACTTGACATATGGAAAACTTGTTAGGACGTACCTAACAAATAAAGTATTCAACAAGTTATTTTACAAGAATGTCCAACAAGCATAGCAGACAAAAGATAATGATCATTTCCCCATTCCTATCTCTCTAAATCCTTCGTTTAGATATCATTGAGAGGTCCTTGGAATCAGCACAATAAGATAAATCAAAAGAAAAGATTAAGTACACAAACAAGCCAATGTTCTTCATACCTTCAGCCAAAGCAATGTGTTTTTATAGGATAAGAATCCAAGGTGATATCCAAAATGATGGCCATTGTCAGAATGATATATCCTAGGACATGCATTGTATAGGATGATGATGCTTTGATAAGTTGATTGATAGGTTGTTAATCTAAGGTTGAATGACATGTTTGAAAATGATCAAGAGTTTGATTTTGCATTTAATGGTTTGTTGCTTCGATTTTCATTTTGGTGTCTAAAGTTTTCTTTTGTTGATTGTTGTGATTGTTTCTATTTGTGTTGCCAAAGGATGAAGGTGATGATCAATTTATTATGGATGATTGAATATCATGGGTGAAAGCGAAATGAGATAGATGGATTTTTTCAAATTTTTGGATGTTTTTGATGTTTTTGGAATGTTTTGAGGCTGTTTTCGGTATTTTTTATTTTTCATATGTTTTGAGTTTTTATAAGATTTTATGAATGTTTTTGTGTTTTTGTGTCTCAGGGGCTGATCAAAGATGAGCCTTGCCTACGTTTAAGCTCAAAGATGACGTAGTTTGGATACTAATGGTTTTGATATTTTCTCATTTTTTGAGTGTTTTCGGATTGTTGATATGTTTTGAATGTTTTTGGATTTTTTGCATGATTTTAATGATTTGGATATGGACATGTGTGATGATATCAGTTATTTGTTTTGGGATTTTTTTAAAAACCAAGCTAAGTTTGACTGATCTGATTGATGCATTGATGATGATGATAACATTGTTGAGGGTACACACAACACAAGGATTTGATTGATCAGGATTGATGACGATAACATTGTTGAGGATGCACAACAATGCAATGATTTATTTGATCAGGATTGATGATGATAACATTGTTGATGATGCACAAAAATGCAAGGATAGTGTTAAGCAACACAAGGATTTGGGAAAGATATCCCCAAGATGATGATGGGTTGATTGGAGTCGATTGATCAGGATTGATGAAACTTGATTTGGAACAAAAGTTGTTTGAATGATTTGATGTGACATTGACATGCAAATTAGATGTGACTAATAGTGATTGTTTGAATTGGTGTTCAATTGAAGATAGCACTTGATAAGTAACATCATCTTGTCAAGTTATTCCATTGGCTAGTGATTTGGATTCTTTCTCACAAATTTTTTGACCAATTTGATTTCACATTTTCCAATGTTTAAGATCACCACATAAGTTGGAGGATATAGATCGAGATTTATTCCTAAAGCGAGATCTAAATATCTGCCCCCAGTGTCTAGCAATGTATGGAATGTCATGGGTAGATTCTTGGATATGGCAAGCACCCAAAGAATGCCAAGGATTATCTTGCGATAAGATAAGGTGTTCTGATAAAGAATGCTCATTGGATAATGCTTCATGGCTCAGATAAAGCTAGGTAGGATAGGATCAATGAAAGCGACCCATGCCAAGATGTTTACCATAAGCAAGTGTAAAGTGTGCCCCAAAATTTCATCAAGATCAAGATAATTTGGATGATGGATGCAGATGGATGAAAAATGGATTGGATAAATGGTTCATGGATGAATGGATTTATTATGGCTGAGATGGATGGAATGTTGGATTTATTAAGGATGGGATGAGATGCTTCCATCTAAACTAGTGTATGCAGATGCTCGATTCTACTCATGACACATGTTTTCCAGGTTTTCATCATGGTACCTGTCAAAAGTGCCACCATAGTGGTTTTCACTCGAGGATGAATTTTTTTTTTTACTATTTTCAATCCTTTTTGTGATTTTTTTGGATTTTCATTTTTTTTTTTTTTTTCTTGTGAAAGATTTAAAGATCATGTTGAACCAAAAGGTGTTGTTTATTTAGATGCTTCCATCATGATGTGCCATTGATAGCCTACTTGAAGAAGTTGATTTGCTAAGATACATGCACTTGAATGCAACTTTTGGGATTCTTGATCTACTTTATTGATACTAGGGTTAATTCTATCTTTGTGCACACATCACAATAGAGTTCATTCATAATCCTTATGATGAAGGGTTGTTTCCAATACATGGTCAATGTGAGAATTGGATATCATGTGTGGAGGTGTGGATGGAGTGTGTTTAGGAATAAAAGATGGATTGGTTGATAGTTTGGCACCTTTGACTCTCCAAACTTGGGAAGATGAGCAATGATGGGTTGATACAAAAGTGTGCATGGAATTAGTACCAACTGCTTGATATACTTTGTACGTCACTTGAAAAGCCTACTTTTTCTTTTGTGGACATCTTTGATGGATACTTTTCCCTTTTTTATTTTTCCCCATACTTTCTTTGACTAATGGAGTTTGATAGGGATAATCTTTCTTTGTATGTTTTGGTATCCATGCATATTTTATTTTTCCATTATGCTTCTTAGCTTCTTTTGATTTGATAACATTCTTTGTGCTTTGATTCAAATCTTTCTTTTGACGTTGGTCCCAATTCATGGATGGGATGATGGGTGGATGAAGATTCATGACATAGTTGGTTGTAGTATTGCCATCAGTTTCATCATAAGGATTCTTCATGCTCCCTATGTTGACATTTTCTTGAGAAATAGTTTCCCCTAGTATTCTGGAAGTAGTACCTTCATGCTTTGATTTTTCCTATTCCAAGAGCTCTTTTTTAGAATGCATTCTCTAATAAATGACCATTGCAGATGATGTTATTTCGATTGGATGCTTTGCTGACTTCAAAATATACTATTCTATCTGACTTGTTTCCTTGAGTGGATAATACTGAATATCTTTATTCATGATGTCCTCATTCTGAATTTGGGATATATCTCATTCTAGTGTTAACAACTAAGTTTGACTGTAAGAATCGATAACTTACTCTTTTTGTGTAATAATGTCAGTGGTAAAGGAATCTTGTTTTGAATGAAGATCATCTATGTGTCCATCCACAGAAAGAATCTCATGGGTAGATGGAGGAGTATGTGCATCTTGCATAGATAGGAGAGTGTCCATTAGATCATTGTAGTATCTTGGAGATACAAATTCTTGATCTTGAATGATTTCAAATTTTCTTTTGACATGCTTTGGATCAAGTTCTTGACATGGGTTAGTTTTAAAGGATGGATTGCTTATAAAAAGTTCTTGGATCAAATGTTGAGTTGAAGATTCCTTCAATATCTATAACCATGAGGTTGAAGGATGTCAATATGTCTTAGAAAGGACCATTGCTACACTTTGGTGAAATATGTTGATCATGCTTTGGAATGAATTCTTGAGATATGCCATCTAGCTCATTAGGTGATGTAGAGACATTTCAACATGGTCCTTGGTTGATGCATCATTGGATGGGGCGAAAAAATCTTTATTGATGGATAGATATTGATCATTGCTCCAAAGAGTTATCATTTTTTTTGTTTGTGCTTGTGCTTGTTGGGCAGCTTAAGAGGCTTGGGTAGCCTAAGAGGCCTATTGCACTTGTTGAGCTTGTACTTCTTGTTGCATGGCTAGATATTGTTGGATGGCCTTTTGGTAGGCCTAGTGAGCTTTTAACTCAATGTTATATTGTCTTGCTAAGTTTTCTTTTGGTGGTAGTGGTGGTGGATTTGGAATTGTGTTTGATGTAGTGATGGGTGGTTGAGATACTTTTGAAGTGATCATAGTGGTTTGTGTGATTGAAGTACTAGGTCCTTGGGAGAACACATTTTATAGTGTTGGGATCGATGTCGTTGCTTGGTTAGATACCACCTGTTGTTGGGATATCAATGGTATATTTGGAGGATTTGATGTAATGATTTGATTGGTGCTTGATGGATTGCCTTGGATTGATTGATTTTGGACAATGTTCTGATTTGGGATGATGTTTAGATTTGGAATGATACATTGAAATTGAACATTGTTGATGTTGGAAATCATATTTCCTTGATTTACGTAACTTCAATTTTTCATGGTGTTACCTTGACTTGGATTATTACACAGAGTCATTAATATCTTTTTTGGAATTTGAACAACATTTATGTGATTTGAAAACATATCTATCCCAAAGTTTACCAAGTTTGGACTCAAAATGTTCATGTTTGGTAAAGTTGTACTTGGTACATTCTCAATTGGCATGTAGGGATTTGATGGGATGATGTTCTTCATTTGAAGGCTCATGCATTGATTGTTTAGTTGATAGATTTATAAGTTTGGACTTGGATTTAAATCTACCATTGGAAAATGTGTTTCAAAACTTAGATTGGGTATACTCACATTTTTTGTACCATTAAGGTTTGTAGGAGATAATGATCCCATATATGGATTGTATAAATGTGAGTGTTGAAAATCAATTGGAATTGTAAGGCTTTGATAATTTGGTTGGTTTGGATTACTCATGATGTATGGAGCAAGTTTATATTCCATGTTCTTCTTGTGTTTTGAACTTGTTGCAAAAGTGACCTCTAAGGTGTTTAGGACTAATGATGAGATGGTGAATGATATGGGTGTCAAACTTTTTAGAAACCTTGGATCAATGCTAGACTTTAGGGTTTGATTTTGATTAGTTTGATTTGGATAATGAGCTTGTAAACCCTAAGATGTTAGATGTGATCTTAGGATGAATTTTTTCAAAGGATTGAAAATTTAATTAAATGTACGAGAAAGGATGCATTCCCACACACCTAACTAAACAAATGATTTTTATTTGGTTTAAGGATGTACCCAAGTCTAGATAATGATGTTTCTAAAGTTCTAAAGTTGTTTTTGGGATGAATTTTGATAGATGTTTGGAATTTGGATGAAGTGTTTGATGTGATCCTAAATGAACCTAGGAAGGACTTGTTTGTGAGACCAAGATAGTGCAGAACATGCCTTTACCTAAGAGTAATTCAAAATCAAAAGACCAATGTTTGCATGAAAAAGATATGACCAAAAGATGTCAAGCACATGTATGGGGTCCAATTGATTCAATATTTTCTTAATGGATTATTTTTAGGGTGGTCCCATAATAGTGATTTACAATTTTTGGCCAAACTGGACACTGAAATTATTATTTTTAACTAAATCTTCACATTCAGCCACCTATAGCGGCTAAACTGTGAGGAATTTGAAGATGGTACAAACTAGAGTCTCATCAAATTTTTTCTGTAGATTCTAAAAATATTTTTTTCAAAATTTTTGGAATCAAATTGCACTTCTTTTTCCATCTCCCATGAAAATAGATTTTTTGAAAACAACATTTTAAAGTAGCAGATAACATATAACATTTTTCCATGAAGGATAAAATTCTATCTTTCAAATTTAGATTTGTAACGCTGATATATAGTGCTTCCACTTGGTTAGATAGTTTTTTATTGAATATTTTTTCCTTAATCAAGTTTCAAAGTCAAGCTAATTACAATTCAGACACAGGCGAATCATATAACACGAACTTTTTTTATATGTCAAATTCAATTTTTTTTTTGGATCAGGACTTCAATATCTAGTGCACTCATATTTTTCAATTTTTGTTTTGATAATCTTCTATTTTTCCACATGTGAAGAACAAAGAAATTCATTTTCAATGAAAAACCTATGTTTAATAAAACTTTTAAAAAAATACATAACAAAACCAAAACATATTAAAATTATATTCATTGGATAGATTTTTCTAAGGAATACCATAATCATTTGAAATAAATTTTAAATAATTCATTTGATCCCCAAAATCTAAATCAAAAGTGATTTTTTATCAGCATTTTGATAGGTGTAAAGGAGATGCATTTATAGGTATGGTTTAAAACTAGCAAGGTTCTATCCAAGGGGGTTTGATCTAAGGTGATTTGATCCCTCTTCAATTGGAATCCTTAAAATGGAAATTTTTAAGGCTTAAATCATTATATTTTTTAAAAATATGTGATTTCAGCTAAAATTCGTTCCTCTCAGGAATTGTAAACCACTATTATGACAGCACCCTTTACCATAAACACTTCTTGATTATCTTTTCAAACTAGTTATCCAATGTCCTAATTCTCTTTCATCCCACAAAGTGCATTATGTGGAAATTGAGGAGATCAAGGCAAAGGTTTCCTAATTTTGACTTGAGTAGGAGAAAATTGAGATGAAATCCAAATTCTTAGAAGCCAAGCTAAGGATCAAATCCCAAGGGCAAGCAATAGCACGTGAATTTGTTCAAGGATATTTTCTTCTCCTAAAGGGTTTGATATTTGATGCTCATGTTGAATGTTGGTTTTCCAATGTTTTCAAACAAGCAAAGCATTTTTTAACCAAGAACAAGCACAATCCTATGGATATGAAAGACAATATTTGTTGAGTCCCCACTTGGACAAGTCTAGCTACACTTATCTTTAGTGAATGGTTAGATGCTTGAACCCACTGGCTCCCCTCCATGACACTCATTTATATAGGGCAGCCAAGCATCAACACCCATGAAACTCCCATGGCATGCTTTCCATTTCTACTAAAGACTGTAAAAGTGTGGGGTGTCTTCAGAATGATTGTTCTTGCACCAACAAATAGATCAAGGATTTTGAAAATTCTAAGACAAGGGTTTTAGTTCGTTCTTTCCATTTGTGGAGATTGACCCATACGGTGAGAGTCCATTTTTAGATCCATCCCGTTAGAGCCAACCGCGTGATATTGGTGTTTACTCCAATACCCACATTTATATCCCAGTTGGAAATACTCTTGGCTTTAGAGTATTACCGGTTGAGTCATTCCCTTGGGTGAGTACTTTTTCCCCAAGGCAGGCCCTCTAAGATAAAAAAAAAATGAGTAAAGACAATATCTATAACTCGATCAATCTTTGTTTGCCACACAAAGAGAGAGAGTGTGTACACAATATTTCTCTACTCACACTCACACAATGTTTTTTTCAATTTTTAACCCAAAATTAAGTGTTGAGGTGATCACTTTATCTCAACCTAAGATCATAAAAAAGGCCTTTTGATTCCCAAGATCACCGTAAAGTGCGAGAGAAGCACATACGTCCTTTTTGATGATGTTAGTTTAAGTAAGCAATCACAAAAAAAAATTGCACATGTTTGTTTTAGGTCCACAAATCAATTGTGAGTTATTTTTAAAGCACCAAAGGACAAATGAGAGTTTCCTTGTTCAATTTGTTAACCTCAAACAAAATATAATCAATTTTTCTAAAGTTCATTTTATCCCCTTTGCAATGAAAATTGAAAGCTTTTGAAGTGTTCATTTTAAAGCCCAAAACCAAAGATGAGTTAGCCTAAAAAAGAAAATTAAGGTGTGTGACGAAAGCTCAAAGCATTTAAAAATGCTTTGTAAATCTTAAGTTTCAATGCACAAATCCTTAACTCTGATCTTGCTTTTGATTTCGCTTAATTCCACTGCTCGATCCATTGTCAATCTATTCCTTTTTCGTACAAACATCACAAGTAAGAGCTATGCATGTATTACAAAACAATAAGAAAAACAACACAAGACATGTCCACTATTTTGAGAAAACAAATTTGGCAAGCCACATGAGTCCTTCATGATGAAAATAACCCCATGATACAATATCATTGATATTTAAAAATTGACACAATTAATTGACTTAATCAATAAATGAAAGATATCATAAAGATATTTAAAAATTGACACAATTAATTGACTTAATCAATAATTGACACCATTAAGTCAATCAAAACATCAATTTATATAAAAGAATAACTAATGAGTCAAAAAGGTTTAGATTAGAAAAAGAACCAAATGTAAGAATGAGACAACATGAATAAGTTCTTTAAGCCATATCCACAGATAAATTGTGATAACCTCAATAAGCATTACTTTCAAGTTAAAGTAACCGCACATGTGAAAGGGAGAAATAAATGCCACACATTGGAGAGGGGTCTATATAATGCTAAAAATAGTGTCATTAATATATGCATCAAATAAGTCAAATGTGCACATTAAAGTGCAACCCATAAGAATTTATGGCTGGCCTTTTTATCCTTGTCTTCCTAAGATGGCGCAACAAACATGACTTCACATTTTCTTTGCTTTTTTGTTTTGTTTATGCGTTTGATTGTTGAAATGGATAAGACAAAGAATTTTTATCATAGTGAGTAAAAACTAGTGGGGGAGATATCAAATGAATAGAAACAAGTTTAGGCACCACAGGTAGTTCTGTCATTGATTTTCTTCCCTTTTGACATGTACTATGCAGCTTTCATCTAGAGGTATGAATTTAGTGAGGGAAAAATATCTATGCCAAATCCTCTAGCGTCTCATTACTTTGGAACATGATAAAAAAATGGAATAAAGTATTTATTGTAAGAGTGTGCAATCATAAGAAAAAAGAGTATAAGCTTGAGTACAAAAAAATTAGAAGGTATAGAAGGTGTGTAATATCAGATAGGATGCTTTAAGCATAAATAAATGTCCATTCAATGTGCCATTTAAAATCAGAGTTATTTTTCCCATTTTTGAGTTATGAGCATGAATGCTGAGGTTATTTTTTGTTAAATATGGTAGAGGAAAGAAGAATAATATAGCAGAACATTGAAAATGTTGAAAAATAGAGCATAAAATAGAGCAGCAAAATAACAGTCATTCATCCATGGTCAAAACAGAGTAATACAGAATTTAGGGCTTTCACAGCCTTCTGGAAGTAACTAGAAGCAATTAGAAAAGCATGGAGTAAGTTCCAAATAACTAAACCTAATGTAGAGCTATCGGAAGTCTTCCAGAATTAATGCAAATACCAACTACACCTACCACAACTTAGCTAACATGCAAAGAGTTTGATGCATATAGTTGAGTTAATTCTAACACTCCCTCCTAATCTCAACTATACAAATATCAGCACTAAAAATCCCTAAGTGTTTCCTTTGAAATTCAAAAACATTCTTTCCCAATGGCTTTGTAAAAATGTCTATAAGCTAATCTCGTGATCCACAGAAGTCAAGAGAAATTTCTCCATTTTGTACGAGCTTTCGAATAAAATGAAAGCGAGTGTCAATATGCTTGCTTTTGTTGTGGAAGACATGATTTTTGGATAAGGAAATTGCTGAGCTATTATCATAGAAAATAGGAGTTGGCTCCTTTTCAAGATGTGCAAGATCATTTAGAATCCTTCTTAGCCATACTGCTTGACAAGCTACTGTAGTTGCAGCCACATACTCTGCCTCTGCTGAAGATATTGAAACTATGGGTTGTTTCTTGGATGCCCATGAGATGAGATTCGTTCCCAAGTGAAAAGCATAACCTGATGTGCTCTTCCTATCATCTATGTTGCCAGCATAATCACTATCTATGTAGCCTGGAAGTGAAGCATCTTCAGATTGAGTGTACCATAGTCCATAGTTGATTGTCCCTGTAACATATCTCAAAATTCTTTTTGCTACTTTCCAGTGCGAATCTTTTGGAGAGTCCATGAATCTAGATACAAAAATTGCAGCAAACATTATGTCAGGTCTAGTTGCTGTGAGGTACAACAGATTGCCAACTAGACTCTTGTACAAAGTAGAATCAACTGGTGGTCCATCATCTTGTTTGCTCAACTTTGTTCCTTGAGCAATGGGTGTGTTTGCTGGTTTGCAATTTTCCATTCTAAATTTTTTCAACATTTCTAAAGCATACTTTTGTTGACAAACAAAAATACCTTGAGCAGATTGGTTGATTTCAATTCCCAAAAAGTATTTCATGATTCCAAGATCAGTCATTTCATATTCCTTTTTCATGGCAGCTTTGAACTCATCTAACATCAAATTTCTTGTATAGAGCAAGTCATCAACATAAAGACAAACAATGAGAATTTTACCTCCATGATCTGTTTTTGTATAGAGAGTTGGCTCATGATGGCTCCTGATGAATCCACTATTGATGAAGTAAGAGTCAATCCGACTATACCAAGCTGTTGGGGCTTGTTTTAAGCCATACAATGCTTTCTTCAATTTGTATACTTTATGCTCTTGTCCTTTGATTTCAAATCTTGGTGCCTGATCTACATATATCTCTTCTTCCAATATGCCATTTAAAAATGCAGATTTGACGTCCATTTGGAAAACTTTCCATTTATTTTGAGCTGCAATAGCCAAAATAGCACTGACTGTGTCTAACCTTGCCACTAGAGAAAAATTTTCTCCATAGTCTATGCCAAGTTGTTGAGAGAAACCCTTGGCAACCAGCCTTGCTTTGTATTTTTCTATCTTTCCTTTGTCATTCAGCTTTGTCTTATATATCCACTTCACACCAATGCTGGTTTTGTCACTTGGTAGATCAACAAGATCCCAAGTTTTGTTCTTTTCTATGGATTCAATTTCTTGATTCATTTCATCACCCCAATGTTCCTCTTTTACTGCTTCTTCAAAGTGGGTTGGCTGATATGAAAGAAAGGAAAAAAGATCTTGTTCAATTGCATTTTCTTGCTCATATATTTCCCTTAAACTTTTAGTTCTCTGATTGTCTATAGAAGAAGATGAATCATTGCCTAAAGAATTAGCATTTTCAAAGTGTTGTTGATGTTCTTGTAACTGTAATCTTGGTGGCCTTGGTGGATGAACTTGCTGATCTAAAGGTTCATCAAACAGTTGTAATGGATTTGGACCATTCAAAGTTTCATTTTCTTAATCACTCCATGATTTTTTCTTAAGGAACTTGACATCTCTACTCACCAAAAATTTCTTAGTGATAGGATTGTAGAGTCTATAGGCTTTTGATTGTTCACTATAGCCAACAAAAATACATTTTTCACTCCTATTGTCAAGTTTTTTTCTCAGCTCCTCTGGAACGTGTGCAAATGCTATGCATCCAAAAATTCTAAAATGAGCTACATTCAACTTTGTACTAGACCAAGCCTCTTGTGGCACTTTTCCTTGAACACTAATTGTGGGAGATCTATTTAAAATATAGAGTGTAGTAGCAACTGCTTCAGCTCAATAATCATTGCACAAATTCTTTTCTTTGAGCATGCATCTAGCCATATTCATGATGGTCTGATTTTTTTGTTTAGCTACTCCATTCTATTGTCGAGTATATCTTGTTGTGGTTTGCATAATGATCCCATGTTGTTTGCAAAAATCTATGAAATATTTTGAGTTGTATTCTCCTCCTCTGTCTGATCTGAGCACTTTAATATATTTACCACTTTGTTTTTCTGCTTTAGCTTTGAATTGTTTGAACTTTGAAAAAGTATCAGACTTGTTCTTGAGGAAATAAATCCAAATTTTCCTACTAAAATCATTAATAAATGTCAGAAAATAAGAGCTACCACCAATGGATTGAGTTTGCATTGGTCCACAAAGATCTGTGTCGACTAGCTCTAAGTGTTCTTTTGCTCTATTTGATGATGATGGGAAGCTGTCTCTCTTATGCTTTCCAAGAATACAACTTTCACATTGACTGTCAAGATCCTTTAAAACAGGGAGACCTTTGACCATATTTTTTTTTTGAAGAAGACTAAGACTTTTGAATGGAAGATGACCAAACCTAGAATGCCATAATTGTGAACCATTCATGCTTGAGACATTGTGGGCAAATGACTGTGATAGAATGGCACTCCTAAGATTTAAAGGAAACATTCTATTCTTGGTTCTTTCAATCTTTTCTATAAGTCTTCTACTAGGAGGTTTGTCAAAAATACTACAAGTTGTAGCCTTAAAGATTATATCATAGCCATGTTCCATCAATTGACCTACACTTATGGGATTTTGTTTCAAGTTTGGGACATAATAAACATCATGGATTTCTTTTCACTAATTTTGTTTAGTAAGAATAGGCACAATTCCTTTCCCTTGAGCTTTTACTTGAGAATCATCACCAAGAGTAATTTCAGAATTTGTAGAAGTATCAATGCATGAAATTAAATCTTTGTTACCTGTCATATGATTACTGCAGCCACTGTCTAGCAACCAAAGGTCTTTGGTGTGAAAGTCTTCAAAAATATGGCAGGAAAGAAACATTGCTTCAGAAGATTCTCCTTCATTGTTGGAGACATGTGCTCTTCCATTGTTTTGGTCTGACTGTTTCTTTATGCACTCATATTCATAGTGTCTAAATTTCTTGTAGTAGAAGCACTAGACTCTAGATTTATCAGTCCATTTTTTGCCTCTTTGTGCTTGATTTTGAGAGTTTCTAAATTGCCCTGATTGTTCTTGTGTTGTCCTTTCTTCATCATGTTGATTTGATCTGCCTCTGTTACGTCTCCCTCTATTTCCTCTGCCTCTATTTCCTCCGCCTCTACCTCTATTAAAAGATGCTTGAGTCTTGAAAGCTTGTTCCAAAGACTCTTCTTCCAGATTTAGTCTGGTCTCATGTGACAAGAGGGATCCAGTTAGCTCTACTATTGAAAAAGTAGTGAGATCTTTGAACTCCAAAATAGCTGTGACGACCATTTCAAATTTCTTTCATAAACTTCTAAGGACCTTTTCAACAATTATCTGATCTTCAATGGTTTCACCATTAATCCTGATTTGGTTTACAATTCCCATGACTCTAGTCATAAACTGATCAATATTCTCTGAGTTAGACATTCTCAATGTTTCAAACTGAGTTTGTAAGGTTTGTAGTTTAACTATCTTGACTTTGTCAGTACCCTCATATGCAGATTTGAGGATATCCCAAGCTTCTTTTGATGTTGTTGCACCTGTGATTTTTGAGAAAATAGAATCATCAACAGAATTTTGAATCCAACATTTTTCCCTATTTTCTTTCTTTCTTTGTTCTGCAGCTGCATTTCTTTGAGCATTATTCATAGCAGCTAAGTTTGTTGGAGTGGGCTTTGTGTAGTCATTCTCAACTGGTTCCCAACAATCCTGGGCTTGCAAAAAAGACTTCATTTTTAAAGACCAAAAATCATAATTTTTTCCAAGAAGAATAGGAGTTTGTGGTAGATTACTAGAGGCAGCCATTAAAAAAAAAACTTCCAAGATTAAAAAAAACTCTGAAATGGCAGCTTCCTTATGAGCAACTCTGTGCTCTTTTGATACTTTCAAATCTCTTAGAAAGCAACTTCTAGGCCTAAATCTATGTGGCTCCTTCACTCCAACAATAATAGGTTCTATTGACTTCCTTGACTCTAATTGAGGCTTTTCCTTCAGTTGAATCTGATCTAGCTGCTCTCCATTTAAATATGAAGAGGCTTATGCAACCTGGACTTGCAGCAGCTCTGATACCATGTTAAATATGGCAGAGGAAAGAAGAATAATACAACAGAACACTGAAAATGCTGAAAAATAGAGCAACAGAATAACAGTCATTCATCCATGTTCAAAATAGAGTAATACAGAATTTAGGGCTGTCACAACCTTCTAGAAGTAACTAGAAGAAATTAGCAAAACATGGAGTAAGTTCCAAGTAACTAAACCTAATGTAGAGCTATCGGCAGTCTTCCAGAATTAATGCAAATACCAACTACACCTACCACAACCTAGCTAACATGCAAAGAGTTTGCTGCGTATAGTTGAGTTAATTCTAACAGTTTTCCCAGTTTTGAGTTATGACCATGAACGCTGAGGTCTTCAAAAGAATGAAAGTGTTGAGATAGATCTCCTGCCAAAACACTTTTACAAAAGAAGAAAGTATTAGATATTCCTTTGAAAATTTCAAGTAAATGTATGTGCAACACTAAAAACTTGTAGATATGCATGTGCACAGTAGGTGTAAGGCAGATTTCAACAGTCTTTGCCAACTTCATGCAAATAAAATCCCCCAAGTACCAAAAAAATAAATGGATCTCTTGAAAGGCAACAGACATAAAGTACATAGAATTTATGCTTATAGTTGGAAATGCTATGGAAGAATGTATAAACGTGTACCAATTATAGACAGTTGTGACAATGGTTTCCTTCAAATACTAGCAATGTCAGTCCTCATTCAAAACCTACCCATTTCACAAGAAAAAGAAGAGCACTACTAGAGGCAATGCTCCTATGAATAAAACACATAAATACATAGATAAATCTGCTCTTAACAAACAGCATGTTATTGCAGGGTGGTAACTTAAAAGAGTTGAAGGTTTATGATGTGCACTTCATCAGCAGCCATCATGAATAATGGATGCAACATTTATGTATGTTAATCTAAAAAAATTGAGCAAATAAGAGGACTTCTAAGTAATGGACGTAACAGGTGTAAAACTAAATTCCCCAACCTTTGTTAGTAGATAAGGAAGGCACAAGGTAGGGAATGTGGCTTTTAACCACATGGTCGTGGGCTCGGTTCCTGCAAATGACACTTTATTTATGGTGATATTCCTTTTTGGTTAAAAAAAACACAGGTTAAAATCATATATTACTTTAGAAATATGCCTCCATATAGAAGCAACAAACTAAAAGGCGCAGACCAAGAAATTCTCCAGGTTTCAAAGAAAATGGAAAATGGGAATAAGAATGGGGAAGGGACATCCCACTTCGATGTTGGATAATGTGTCCAAATTGGGAATTGACTTTAACATTCAACTGCCATCATAATGAGTTATTTATTAAACTATATAAAATTTTCCTCCCCTACCTTAAAGAATACCTTGTAGCATCAACATCGTATGAAATGCAAAAACTAATATATTGAAAAAAGCTTTAAACACATCCAAGCAAAGGCTTTACTGCAAACAAAATAGTCAATGATGTTGTCAAGATGCTTTACTGCCCTCCTTCTAGTGCCATTTTGTGGATGCTAAATCTGCAAAATGTTATGCCTTAACAAGAATAAGTAAAGAAAAACACAACAAATCTAATATCCCTATGAAATATTACATCATGTTAGATATGCTAAATGAAAAATTAAAACAGTAAGAAAAGCTAAATAAGCAAATAAACAACATGAATCCAAATTTATCTCATAGTGGATTGGTGCTTCTGTGGAAAGAAGCCCTTTCCTAGTCCTTGATAAGCTCTTAATATGTTGATGATATGTTGATGATCGAGATGATGAGTTGTGGAAAAAATTAGCTCTCCATTGAAGAGAGAACTTTGCATGAGGATTGTGGATGATTTGTTGAAGAATGAAGCTTCTACTTATAGATTCTAAAATGCTAGGAGTGCTCAAAAGGGACCAATGTAGGATAATGTTTTAGCCAATGAGATGGAGCCACTTGGCGCCTTGTGAATGGTTGAAGAATGTGCAAGTTTTGGTCAATGTGCCAATAAATGAGATTGGTTGACCTTTTTCAAATTCAAATTTGTCTTGTTGGAGGGAGAAAGAGAGACTTTAATTCCAAGTCGGGGACATGTAAGAGAGAAGTTATTACCATGTTGGAAGGGACAAGTCAACTTGTTTTCAAATTCAAACTTGAGGAATATTCTCAAAAGATGCTTTGTTGAGGGAAAATGATGATTTTATAAATGAATTAAAATGATTTATTGGTGCAAGTGGAAAAAGCTAGAGGATGTGATGGGTGATTAGATTAGATTAATGAGGATTAGATTAGTTAAGATGATGTTAGATGCTTTTGACCCATTTGACTTAAATATTTGGATTTATTTAAATAAAAAATGGATGGAATATGAATTCGAGATTAATTAAATAATTTTTTGTTTATTTAATTAAAAGGGGGATGCAAGATAAAGGTTAATTAATTTGAAGGAGGTGAACCTAATGAATTTGATTTATTTGATGATTGAATAAATATGAATTAATTAAGTGTATAATGCTAATTTCACGTGTCTACAATATATATAATTCTACAATTACATATACAAATTCCCTTTCGATGATGGTACATCATTTCATGTTACATCATTACATTGATACAATAAGGTTTCCCCTAAATACAATGGGAAGAATACATCAGGATTACATTACATGATACAAATAATTTATATAGATACAATACATAACATGTGCACTGTATCTCAAATTGGTACAAGATTTGGAATCTATTACATAAGTACATCCTTCACACACAAAAAACAACTAAAAAACCTAATGGAGGAAAAAGCACAAGCCACCTAACCATGTGGAACCCTAAGGTCCACCCCCCATGATATGAGGTAACAATAAGGTCCCACCAAAAATAGTCAAGAAGAAAAAAGGCTAACACAAATGTACCAAACATGGCTCCAACATAACAAAGTACAACATAACATCACATAATAGAGGCACTTCTTCTAGAGGCACACAAACAAAAAGGGAAACACCAGACTAAGGAATGCTAGGTTGCTAAAGGGACGACTGTCATCAAATAGCTAGACATGGGTTACCCATACAGATCTTGCTAGGCTCGACCCCCATCCTGGGTTATCCTATTGACCTCTCCTAGTCCTCAGACCCTCCACAAACTCATGCAGATTCAACATACCTTTCATGAGGACAATGCAGTTGATCTTTCCATTCTAGGCCTTCCCATCTCATGTCAAACCTAAACGAGCACTTGAGCCATGAGTGATGCATATATTATCTTAATTAGTGTGGAAACTACCCAACCCCCTAATATATTACTTAGGTTATCACTGAATTAAGAAACTCCCACATGGGTCACCCTGAACGCCACTTTGGGCTTCAACCCCTATTGAGAGCCACTCCCCCTACTAGCAACTAGAAGACCCAACACATCAAATATTTTAAAGCTATCTCACACACATTAAATCACAAAACCACATCAACATACACACAAGGTGAGGCATGGACCATCTCACTCTCAAATCCTAACCATAATAATAAATAAGTGGTGCAAGGTTAGAAACCCTCTTGTACACAATTTAAGTATTAAATCAACCACTTGCAAAATGACGTAGTCACAAAACTAATACTAAATCTATTTTTTCCAAGCCTTTGGAAGTCTCTCAATAAACATTTAGCACAAAATAAACTCCCTCCATAAAGAAATAACCAAAATCAACTCAATATCAAAATCAACCACTATGATCAACGGTAAAAATCAACCAATAGTGAATCCAAGGGAGACATTAATTGCACATTTTTTAAACTCATCACATAATCCCTAACTTTACTTAAATAGCCATTTCACAAAATAATACTCAAATGTCCATTAATCTAATTTTTGATGCATCTATTTAAATAATTGTAACAGATCAACATTCCAAGAAAATCCCAATTTCCTCTATAAATTTCTCAATAACTAAAGACATGGTAAATTTATAACTCAGCCAAAACAACTATAAAAGAATCCAAATTATTATTCATCTTAATAATTCCCTTATATATCTAATATGACTAAATCAATTTCTCTTCTTTTCTATTTAATCCTCCAATTTAATTATTGACATTATCTATTAATTCACATAAGAAGTTTTGTCCTTTTATTTAAAAAATATCAAAATAAATATACATGCATATGTGCCTATATATATAAAATATATAAAGAAAGATTAAAAACTAATATCATTTTCAGCATAAGAGATTATAATAACATGCATAAATATATATTTATATTTACCTATATATATCTATATATAAAAATCTGAATGCCAAACTTAATATTTACTTATCAAATTATGTGCAATTGGGTTACCAAATCCAACATGCAAAAATTGAATTTCAATTACAATGAACTTCTATTGAATCCTAAATACAACACATAATATTTGATTTCAAACTTATGATAAATGTCCATACAATGAGTATAAAGTAAATCATTACCTTTAGTTCAAAGCATCGACTAGCCTACAAGGAAAAGCCAAACAAAAAAACAAATGCAACAAGTAATATCAATCAATTACTGGGTTTACATCAAATTTAAAATCTAAGTCAAAACATTAAAATTCCAAGCATGAAAAAGAAACACATATGGAATGATCAAGAAGGAGGAGATCAGGCACATGACTTACAAGTAGCAAATAATGGTTTCAATGCTTTAAATTTAATTTCAAGCAATATGCTAGTAGTATATTAAGGAAAAAAATTGTAGTTTGAGTAGTAATAAAGAGATTACTAAGAGAAGATTATAGCATACAACATATTTCAATTCATCTAAGAGGGGCACCATCAACATCAAACATATTCAAGGATTGGCATACAATTTATGCACCAAAATTTTCAATGACTAATAATTAATCACCATAAAGAAATAAGATTTGAGGTATGCATTGAACTAAATCCATTCACAAAATTAAATTTATACAACCAAAAGTAAATTATAGGGAAGAGTGTTATGCATAGGCCTCAGATAACATTTACTATGTTTCCAAATTGATTTCCAAGTAATATGGCCAACAATTACACACGGAAGAAAAATTTGCAAATGTCAATTATAAAAAGATTGCTATCGAAGCTATAACATGTTAAAATAAATAAAATGAAAAGTTGACACCAAAAGGAGAGGGCTTATGCAAATTGAAATGAAGAATCTTCAAATTCATCCAAACAAAAAAAGATAGACGAGTTAAGGGTGGGGAAATGGATTTGAAGAGAGGCCCAAAATAAACCCTTTCAATACTAATGCAAATGGTTGGGAAGTTTGGTCTGAAAGCCTCAATTAGATGATATATCATGGAGGGGAAGGATTGCATAATATATTTATATAAATGCATATTTTAATGGTTTCTTTATGGAAATGAAATAAATAACTACCACGTTTTCAATAGACAAACAAGAGAGAGAGACTTTCGATTACAAAACTTGGAGATACAAAATAAAGAACAACACAAAACCAACCTGGATTGATGCCTGGCAGGGAGGAACTTGTAGCCAAGTTCAATCTTTCACTACAATTTCAGCTTCTACAAAACCTCAATCCAAAACTTCGGAAACAACATTCAAGATAATCAACAAGGGTGATCCCACAATACTAGTTTACAATTTCTGGGAGATCTTGATTTTTGTTGTGATCACATATTTTTAGAAAATATAATGATTTAAGCCTTGAAAATTTCCATTTAAAGGATTCCAATTGAAGAAGGTTTGATTGAACCACTTTAGATCAAACCCCCTTGGATAGAACCTCGCTAGTTTTAAACCATACCTATAACAAAGTCTCTTTTACACCTACCAAAATACTGATAAAAAACCACTTTTTATTTACCTTTTGGGGGATCAAATGAATTCATTTAAAATTTATTTAATGTAAATATACAGTCCTTATTATAAGCTTCCCAAAAAGTATAATTTTAATTAAATTAAATTTAATTATTATATTTTTTTTATTTTGTGAATGTAGGTTTTTCACCGAAAATCAAGCTCTCTGTTCTACACGTGGAAAAATAGAAAATTATCAAAGAAAAATTGAAAAATATCAGTGCACTAGGTATTGAAGTCCTAGCAAAAAAAAAGAATTTTGATACATACTAAAAAAATTATGTTGTATACAGTCTACCTATGTCTAAATTGTATTTCTTTTGACTTCAAAACTTAATTAAGGATAAAATATTCAATAAAACACTATGATACCAAATGAAAACACTAGATATCATAGTTAAAAATGTAAATTCAAAAAAATTAGAATTTTATCCTTCATGGAAAAAAAGTTATGTTGTATACACAGAGCATAACTCCTTAAAAATGGTGTTTACTAAAAATAACTAGTCTTCGAAGGAGATGGAAAAAGAAGTGCAATTTGATTCAATCTTTTTTGAAAGTTAATATATTTAGAGTCTATAGACAAAATTTCACAAATCACTACTTTGTATCATCTTAAAATTCCTCATGGTTTAGTTGCTATAGGTGCCTGAAAGTGAAGATTTAGTAAGAAAAAATCAATTCAGTGTCGAGTTTGGCAAAAAATTGTAAACCAGTATTGTGGGATCTCATGTAATGGAATGCGTTTGTATAACAAAAATTTCTTGTAGACCCAATTTTTCTTTTTCAAAACCCAAAAATAAATTCCCCTCTTCACACCAAAATGATAATCATTTCTTATTTTTTCCTCCAAAAGAAACTGTAAGATTTTTTAACACAAAAATCAAATAAAAATATCGTAAAATATCAAGTTTCTAAATGACAAGGACTTTGAAGTCACACATGTGCTCCGAACAATTACTTTTCTATCTTTTTTATTATTTTTATAGTTTAACCATTATCTCATCACAATTTAATATTTTATATTATATTATTTTCCCACCTTTTTAATTTATTTAAATTCAACATTAATAATGAATGTGTTTATATTTAATTATAAAAATACTTTTTTAACTTAGCAATTTGATTTAATTAAATTAATTAACCAATACAACTTATATATTTATTTTCTTTGCAATAGTTACTTTTGTGGGATGGTAAGTATGGCATAAAAATTGTTCCTTAACATATGAAGATTGTCTATTCCATTAACAATGTAAGTTATTTTTATCTTTTCAAGCTATAGGGTAAGTTGTGTGAAGCATGAAGTGAACTCGAAGGCTTTTGATCAAATGGCCAGAGAGTATAACACTAAAAACTACATAATCACTGTGTAGATAAAATGATTTGAAATACCATTCTCAGAGGAGGTAACATAAGAAGAAATGACACAATTTTTTCACACAACTTGTCCAAACCTTGTTGATTGCATCAAATCTATGATAGGTGAAGAAATAATTTGGCTAAATTTTCCCAGACTTTTGTTCCCATCAAAATTACTCTAAAATTTTCAATCAAATGCCATGGATTTGCTTCATTCTTTTGTTGCATTAAAAATATTATACTCAGTATCAGTTTTACTAGATACATTGGGGGGAAATGACCTTTTAAAGGCAGTCCAAAAATATAATTTGGACTTGGGAGAAACATATGTAGTAAGAATATTTATGAGAAACTACCTCAAGAGAAACAAGTTTTTGTAGTTGTGTATGGAGCAGTCAAAAAGGAATTAAGAGATGATGACCCATGGTTGTATCAAATGATACCAATGCACTCTAGAGAATTGGGGTAGCAAATTGTTGACATGATTAAAGAAAAATATTTCTCCCTCTCTTATATTTTGCATAGGAGGAAAATTGTTGTGCCTCACATTAAACAACCACCTAGGAGACATGTAGAAGAATGCGCAGAGCGACAAGGAGATAATTTTCTTGACTTTAATGAAGCTGCACAATACAAATGAAGATGCAGAAGACATGATGGACTAAAATGGTAGAAAATAATGAAGAAAATTTTGTAATATGCAATTTTAATAGACATATATATAAGCATATGGATGATAGGTAACTAATATAGATGATACTTCATTGATTACTACATACGTGGTAATATATACAGTCATCGATAAGATATGGTTACCAGTACTATAATTATAGTATTTTATAATTTTGTTGTTATATTTAATATAGTTAGTTAGGCCCACCTTTTTTTTCATCCGTAAGTGCTTTTGATTGGAGCTATGAACCAGTGAGGCCACATTTTTT
This sequence comes from Sequoia sempervirens, assembly GCA_007258455.2. Lineage (NCBI taxonomy): Eukaryota > Viridiplantae > Streptophyta > Pinopsida > Cupressales > Cupressaceae > Sequoia > Sequoia sempervirens. The sequence continues at coordinate 10,569,978 of VDFB02000017.1, forward strand.
TGGGGGACCTCATCCCCATCATCTCTTCTTATATCATCATTGTGCTCATCAAGACACTATGAGTCAAGGCTCAACAACAACCATCAACAATAGTCGTTGATGGGTGAGCTGACTGTGCACCAAGTTCATGGCCGAACCCCAGACCACCATCTCTATCCCATATTTTTTCCAACCTTGTGCCTCTTTGTTTCATCCTTGGGCCTCCTCCACAGCCTCCTCACCACCCTCTCTTTCCATGCTCAAGTGACATCACCTTGTCACTACGGGTTGATCTCATTATCCCTCCAACTCCTTATCTCTCCAATGCACTAAGCGGATCTCCTTATTTCTACAACTCCTTATCTCTTCGGAGCACATTTCCTTGTCTCTCCAAATTCCTTATCTCTCCAAAGAGTTGGGTAGGTTTCGTTATCTCTAAAACTCCTTATCACTCCAAGGCACTGGCCATTCTCCTTATCACTCCTATTTCTCCCTTCCTCTAGCAAGCACCACACCAAAACATCTCCGACCTCTAGAATTTGCATATGCCCAACTACTGGCTCCACCACTTCATTTGTTTGGTGGCTCGTTGTGACCTCCATCTGCTTGTTCACTAGCCTCCTCCATTTTCTGACACTGTCACCTCCTTCTAGCATGCGTGCATCCTTCTCTCTACCCTCAGTAGTCAGGATAAACAATCTCTTCTACTGGTTCAACCACATCCTCCATCAGCCAGCTTAGCTTAATCCTTTCCTCTAGTACACACACACCTACCTCTACAGCCAGGTGATCCACCACAATCATCGTTCCCACCTTATTTGCTTGGCCTGCCTTCTTTTCTTGTATACTTCCTTACTAGTGTTCATGATGAGACTTGAATGCATGACCACCATATCCACACCGTGTTGCAACTATCATTGCATTGTGGTGTGAACCCCAATTAGGCCTAGACCTTTTACTAATAAAAAAATATAATAATTTATTTAATTCAACAATTAATCAAACATCATTATTAAACCAATTTGATTTAAAAATTAAATATCAACAACAATCACTTAAGCATAAACAAGGTCAAAATGAGAATAACTGACCACAAACACATACAAGAGTGATGGGGTGACTAACGAGATACTCATCCTCATCGAGGATGGTGGAAAGGGTAGGGGACCTTTCATTATCTCTATTTTTAGCAATTTCCCATTGGGTTTAAGACATGCTCAGACCTGACAAATCAAGTGGAGTCAATGTCTGGTACCTGCAACTTGCATCAAACAAAATGGCCAAACAACATATATATAATCAAATAGTCATACACTATGAAAGGAAATAATAGCGTAGTAGGGTACTCATGAATGAATAATGCAACACTGTTCCTCTCGCCAAGACACCTCAACCAAGTAACTACATCAATGTATAGCAAACAGTTACATACAAACAACATAGAATAATCACTAGATAATCACATAGAACCATGCTCAAATAAACACATAATGCTCATAATTAAATTAATCTGCATAAACCAATAAGTCCTTAAAATTGTCATAGCATATGCATAAACTCAAATAATACCAAGAACATCAAAGTATCATCAAGTGTCATATAATATCATCAAAGCAGAAAATCTAACATCAACAAAGTGTCATAGTGTCTGTCCTAACATAACAATCTTCAATCTAATAGAGAACAACATAAGGGACACTACAATAATAATGTATGAGGCATTTTTCTAATGATCCAATAATACCTCAAATTGAACAATTTTAAGTGTAACTTTGTTTGATTGCACTTAAATAGACATATACATATTAGAACATATCATTTTGTGCATAATTATTATTTAATACATTCCATCCACTAACACTCATCAAATCAAAATAACTATTAAAAACTTTAAAAATAAATATAATATTAAACAACATTTAAATTCAATTAAAAGGATAAATTTAATTTGGAGTAATATTGTATTCGACGACTAATTGTTTATGCGAAACCTAAATCTCAACATAAACAAGTACATCTCTAGGTCTCTACCTCAACGCAGTTATTTAAGGAACTTATTCGACATCTTTGTTTGCCCGCAGCTTAGTTTCGCTCAGCATAAAGAGCTATCTCTTTAAGCTTTTCTAGTTGATTGTAATGCGAATGTTCATTGTTTGTTAAATCAATGTGGTGTTGGCAATAGATGTGGTTAACACGGCATATTCTTCTGTCGATCTGATCTTTTGCAGCAGTATTCATGCATAATTAAATCTTTTCTCCTTCTGGCGTGCTTCCCCTTCGCTGAAGCATCCAGATTGCGGAAAAAGAAACCGCTGAAATATCAGATCGGAAGAAGGATCAACAATGTAAAAATGCCCTTTTTGACCACTCTATTGCCAACTTCATATTGATTCAACAGCGATAAGGTTTTATTTTGGGCGAGGATGGAAAAGGAAGAAGCAAGATCCTATGAATTACTGTGAAAAACAGTCAAAAGCGGGCAAAGAATATATTGCCGTTTTTTGTGGATGGGCTGGTAAAGAGTCCAGAACTGTCCCTAAAGGAAAAGGAATTTAAGATTTGTAAGTCGCATTCAACGATTTGATGAAATATTCTGAAGGTGTTATATGAAAGTCCGACGGTTGAGGCGGTTGTGGTTTGATACGGAGTTAGAAAAAAAATGAACTTGATCTAACTGTGCTTATATTATAGGTTTTTTTTTTTTCCCTTTTTCATTGTTTTTTCGATGGAATTGTTCATCTATTTTTCTTTCTAAGAGATGAGAAGAAAAGGGTAACCTCTAGTCTGTAATAAATCAGTGAAAGATTTTCTGTTTGACCTAACGGTGATTATATTATAGGTTTTTTTCTTTCCTTTTTCATTGTTTTTTCTATGGAATTGCTCTTCTATTTTTCTTTGCAAGATATGAGAAGAAAAAGGCTAAGCTCTAGTCTGTAATAAATCAGTGAAAGATTTTCTGTTTGACCTAACTGTGCTTATATTATAGGTTTTTTTTTTCCCTTTTCCATTGTCTTTTCGACCGAATTGCTCTTCTATTTTTCTTTGTAAGAGATGAAAAGAAAAGGGTAAACTCTAGTCTGTAATAAATCAGTGAAAGATTTTCTGTTTTGACCTAACTGTGCTTATATTATAGGTTTTTTTTTCTTTCTTTTTTCATTGTTTTTTTTGGATGGAATTGCTCTTCTATTTTTCTTTCTAAGAGAAGAAAAGGGTAAACTCTAGTCTGTAATAAATCAGTGAAATATTTTCTGTTTTGTAATGGAGAACTTACTATTGGTTCTAGGTCAATTCTCACGACATTTGTTAGTGGCTGTAGGATTAGTTTCTAGGCCTTTGGGGAAGACTCGTTCTGGATATATGTGAATCAATACCTATTTCAATATATTATGACAGGATGTTATAACTGAATGGACAAATTCGAATAACTGCCCCTTAATTGTATGGAGCCATTTATTTTGATTTTGTAAATGGCTACTTGTTTCGAGAGAATCATAGCATTGTATTATTATTTCTGTAAAAGAGCTTACAAAAGTCCAGTTTAAAAAGGCTAGATCCTCACCAATGAGGAATCGGCGGACCGTCACTAGCCTGTGCCTGGTAAAGTAACTCTGGTATTTAAAGATAAGAATGAGTTTACTGCTTACGTTTCTGAATCTGGAATATTTATTGTACATTTTTTTGGTCTACAAAGGATTCGGTTGCTTTGCTTGGGCAAATCGTTCCAATGGTAGGTTTTCCCTTGAGCATTGTGGTTAATTGGCATTCGGCCCCATAAGCAATTAGTTGTAGGATTTTTTTTAACTAAATTTTGGAGAACATATAAAGTATACAAACAAATATTTGAAATACAGTCCTTATACTACTTGTACCCTTGTGCCTCTGATATAAAATCCTCCTGATACTCCTTCAAATATTTAAGAATACAGTGACTGACAAATCTTCATTTCACTTTCCTTTTGCAGCACTGCAAGTGGATTCTCCTTCTCCTCACAAACACTTACTAGCACTGTCTATTTCAAATTTTTAAGCCTCTCCGTAGAAAATAGACATTAGATCTGAATCAGGCGAAAGAAGAGCAATACTATGTACAGGAGTAAGCTCTTGTTTCAAGTTTTCATCATTATAGCAGGTAGAAACCCCTAGAGATCTGACATCTTCAAAGGAACTATTACTTATTGAGCTATTTCGAGATTTCTTATAAAACCCTTATAGTAGATCCCTCTTTTGGTCATTCCAAAAGCCTAAGTAGTATGCTTTCGTCGTGTGCACGCCATAGGATCTTCTATTCTGAAATAAGTTTTATGTTAATTTACATCAAACTAACAGCTCATATAAACAATTAAAACGAACATAAACTTACAGAATAAGTAAAACTGCTACAAAAGAACTCTTTTAAGTGCTCCGAAAAAATTGCAGACTGTTAAGCTGTTGTTTATCGCCTTCACTTTTGCCAAATAGCGAGGGCCATATATTTAAACAGTTTCCAGCCCTTAAAATAAACAGAAAGATAAAACACGGATCTCCAAAAATACTCTGAATCCCTCTATAATTGGCTTCTAAATAATATAAAAATTCTTATTCTGAATATAGTGTCTAACTACTTTTAGCACTCTTAGTTTTTTTAAAAGGGAATAATATCGAATGAGCAAAATTCTAAATCTACGTTCTGCATTTGCATAATCAACATCATTTAACAACATACCCTTCCTTAATGTTAACCAGACTCACAAGATAGTCTTTGGAATGTAAAAAATTGAAGTTTTACAACTATATTTGTAGAGATATCTGCAGGTTGTTCATGAGGCTTTGTATGTCTTGATTTTGCTATTCTTTTGAATCAAATTTTGAAGAAAATAATATTTCAAATTAAAATTCTTTGTCTTATTTTGATGGACATGATATTTGGCAATCTTAATTTCATACAAAATATTGTAGACTGAATTTGTATTTTCTTAATTTTTCTAAGACTTTCTGATACTATAATGATTTTGTATCTGTTGAAGTGGCTACAATATACTCTACTTCTATAAACAAAGGACAAGATAAAACTTACATCTTTAAGATCCATGTAATCAAATTTGAATCAGCTGTAAAATATTTACCATGTGTGGACTTTTAGTCATCCAAAACATCTCTCCAATCAGAATCACTAAAACGAACAAGTTCAAACATTATAAAAGAATAATTGTGAATATCAAAAGTATTAGTACCTTTCTCATACCTCAATATCCTCTTGGCTTATTTCATTGAATTGTTGATGGCTCATTTGTATGCCTAGAAATAAGAGAACTTGAACAAGAAATATCTAGACTTGTGTGAGTTATAAACATAAAACCTTCAACAATATTTCTATGAGTTATCTCATTAACTATTTCATCACCATCATATCTACATAACACAGCAACATGATCTGTTGGAGTGGATGCTAGTTTACAATCAACCATACCAGATTTATTCAACATATTTTTTTCATAATTTGCTTAAAATAAAAATCAATCCTCATTTTGATTAATGTTCATTCCTAGAAAATAGTGTACAAAACCTAAATATCTCATTTGAAATTCATTCCTCATAGAAATTTTGAACTCATCCTTAATCTTAGAATTGCCACTCATATACTCTAAATCACCAACATATACATTTATAATCAAAATATTGTTACCTTCTTATTTCTATAGAAAATAGGCTCACTCTTCCTTCTCTTAAAGGTATATTTTGAAAATATTTAACAATTAAAATCTAGCATGCTCTTGGTGATTTCTTGAGATATACAAATCCTTCAACTTATACACTTGGTTTCTTTCACCATGCACTACAAAATCCTATGGAACTTATCGAATAAAAATTTCCTCTTCTAACTACCCATTCAAGAAAGCACTTTTCACCTCAATGTGATGCATGATCCATTTGCTTTCAGTTGTCAATGCAACCATCATTTTGGTGGTATATTTTATCATTACTAGTGTAAATATATCTTTGTAATCTATTCCACAAGTCTATGTAAATATTATAGCTACTAATTGTGGCTTGTGTCTTTCGACACTACTAGATCATTGTCCTACTTAATCTTTTAGACCAACTTACTATCAATATTTTGATTATCATGTGGAAGCTTTATAAGCTCCCAAGTATCATTCATATGAGTGGAATTTGTGTTTCTTTCATTTCTTACAATTGAACCTTATTAGTACATCCATTTTAAAAATACGATGGTTCAAAATTAGCCTATATATTAAAGAAAAAATTGATATCTCACCTCTTGGATTCACTTCATATGCTTGAATTGTACTTTTTTGATAAAGATTACATATAATTCTTATGATCTTTCTTATATAATTTTACTTGAATCTAGACTTACTAGTGTAGGTCAACACTTAGGGACAATCTACTAAGTTAGGCAGCAAATAAAGCTTACACACAACAATTTTGAGTATATTTTTATTAACTTGCAAATAAACAAATATTGTACCTCACTCTCAAACATTGAGTATATTACAATTTTAAACACATGTGTGGCTTCTTACATGCCTTGGAAATAGCCTTTATAATTATAAATCATTAGCCTAAAAAATTTCCTTAGCATTAAGTATGAGATCATGTTCAATCTACAAACAATCTATAACTCCCATCAAATTTTCTCTAGTAGAAGTTTCCAAAAATCTCCTTTTGAAAGAGCTCAGGATCCTTATTTATATCTTACAAATAGAGTAGAGGTGGTTTCGCAATAATAGGCAATGTGGAAAGGACTCATTGACCCTTAGGATCCATATGTACAAAATTAAAACAATGACTTTTTCTAGTGAAAATTTACATTTTAGTAGCAATTGCTAAAATTCAAGGATTACATGGATATATAGATGCTTAACTAGAAAGTTTCATAGTTTCAATTTTTGGAGAAATTTTGGCCTGTTGCATAGTTTTGAGGGGTAATTGGATAATATCCATATTGCGCAAAAAGTTCCACAACACCAAAATATCCTACATCACAGTAAAATTTTGCAATTGCATAAATTTCATCATTTTGCTTAAATATTTCTCAAAATTGAAATGAAATCCTCTAGACACTAGGAAAATAACACAATTTTATAAGTTCCTCAAATTTTATTAGATCTCTAAATTTGAAATGTGACATCTATGACACTATGAATTTTTTGCAAGGAATGGTGGTATGTGTACAACAATAATTCTTTGGACAACAAGTAATTCCAACATGGCTTCAAGGCCTACACTATATAATAGAATTCTTGGTCATAAATTTAATACTTCTTATTTTCTTCATTTAGTTGCTCATTGAATGAGGTAATGGTTGTACCTTCTACAATAAAAATTCCCCAAATTTCACAATCAACTTGAAACGCTTTGCCAAGTTTTGGAAACACCATTGAGATCTTGTTTATACTATGGCTATCCATTGTGACTTTTTCCTAATTCCTTTCATTTTTTATAAGAGGTGAACACGTTGCACTAAATTTTGTATGAATTTCCAATAGAAGATCACGAAGACAAAAAATCTAGCCTCAAACATGCTATCAAGTGTAAGTCAATTCACTATTTCCTTAACCTTTGTTAGGTCCATCTTCGACCATTCTTTAGATGCTATAAAACCTAGATATACAAGTTCTTTTTTCATATAACTAAACTTCTTCAAATTCACAAGAAAATTTTCTTTCAATATTTGAAAACTTTATTTCATTTTCTCTAAGTGCTCCTCCTTGATTATAAACTATAAAAAAAATCTAAGGAAATACTTTAGTACCATATCGATTAGTGTCCTGAAAGTTATGGGTGCATTAGTTAACTCAAATGGCATTACTAGCCACTCATATAATACATCCTTAACCTTGAATGGTATGTTCCATTCATCACACTCTCTGATTATAATTTTTTGATACCTAGATTTTAAGTCAATATTTGTGAATTACATTGCTCCACTTAAAAGTTTCATAAAGTCATCAATTTATGCCAATGGTAATGGAAATATATACTTAATGGTAATATTTTTATATCCCTTTAATAAGTGCGCTTTCTCCACTCTCCATCCTTTCTGGGTGCAAGTACAACATGTATAACATAATTACTAAGACTCTCTCTAATCAGCCCCTTATCTAACAACTCTTGCACTTGTCTTTTCACCTCTTAATTCTCAATGGATATCATTTTGTATGGTGCCTTGTTTGATAGGATAACGCCTAGTGTCAAATCCATGCAATAACTTATGATTCTCATTAGAGGCAGCCCATCAGGAAAGCTCTTCATTAGTATCTTTATGAACTAAGTTAAAATTTCATTGAATTATATGGGAACCTCTTCCATACTCTTTACTTCCCTATCTTCTATAGGCTTAGGTAGGAAGGAAAATTATACATTCTCCCTTATGATATCATTAAAGAACTTATTTTCAATCACTAGAAATTTTCTATTGATTTTCTCAAACTCCTCATTTTATCCTTCAAGGGATTTAATAAATTTTCCTTCCCATTATTGTTTATCTTATGAAAATTATTCTTGTCAACATGAATTGCCTAGCAATCATACTACCATATTGCTCCTAATAGAATGTGGCATGCACCCATTAGAATTATATCACACATTATCTCTTCTTTATGGTTCCCAATATAAAAATTAACAAGTAAAACCTTATAGGGAGTTGTATGCTTTAGCCTCTTTAGCTTTAATTTCTCCACCATGTATTTTGACACTATGTTATCAGTGTTGTCACTATCCATGAAAACCTTACAATATTTTCCTCTAGAAACAAGTACATCTAGTTTTAAACACATTTCTTAGTTTATTTGGTTATCCTTGTACCTTCTCTAGTTTAAGACTCTCCTCGACATCAATGATTATCCATCCTCAAGTTCTTCTACACTTGAGGATGTTCAAATTCCTTATTTATAGCTTGTTGGCATTTGAAAAATGTTCCACTAAATCCTCTTCCTCTTCCAAAAATTTCCTTTCCTCCAAGGTAATCACCATTTGGCCACCTCCTTGGGAATTGGTTTTTGATGTACTTGCTTCTCCTTTGTTATCTTAATAACCACATCTAGTATTTTAGTACTTTCTCACTCTTGATGATATACCTCTTCACCTAGAGACATTCTATTTTTTGGAGATATTTTGCTGAAAAATTGATACAAATTCATCAGCTTCTTCTGCATATGTAATTCTGACCATACTAATTTCATCTTTAGTAGAATAATTTAAACCATTATTTCATGCATGGAGATATGACCAACCATAATGTTCAATATATATAACTCCTTTCTATTCTCTTGCACACTCTTCTCCTTCTATTTAATGTTACACAAATTCCTGAATATGGTGATTTCGTGGTATTCTAAGGGTATGTGCAGGATCATGATGGGCCAAAAAGTGGTGATATGATGGGTATGTGTAGGGTATGTGGCTAACAACTTTTTTTTTGTACCCAAAATTGATGAAATGAAAAGGGTTTTTGAATGAGATTCTCAGCTTTCCACCAAAATAAATTATGTTATACTTTGAATTTAATAAATAATTATTTTTCATTTTCTATTTGAATTACAACTAAAGTCTTGATTGATAGGCTAATTGAAAAACATCTATAGCTTTCAAACGGAATCACAGTTTTTGAATCCTAAATATGTGTCACATTCTATGCTTCGTATACTATAGGATTAAAAAAAATGAATTTCATGAAGTTTTGACCAAGTTAAGGTGGTTAGACATACAAGTTTTTATATTTTTTAAAATTTGTAATAAAAAAATCATAATTAATTATTTACTTGGATTAAAATTACAAAAAAATATGCATCACATCCGAACATGATTCCTCTACTTATATCTAAAATATTATAAAAAAATATTATCATTTTACTGTAGTTAGGGTGGTGAGACAGACACCTACTTTTTTTTCCCTGAAATTTAAGTACTACTACATTGAAATTTAAAATTTTCACCAAATAATTTTTTTCTTTTTTTAAATAAACCTGGTAGTTTAGAAACCTCATTCAATTTGCTACAAATTCTATTCTTACATATTTTTGAAATAATATAGATAACTTATTCAAATTTTTAAGTCAAGTTGCCTAACTTTGATTTGTTTGAATTTTTTGCCACTTAAGGGCTTGCTTTTTCCATGATGATCCTGCGCATACCCCTAATAAGAAATTTTCTTTAAACATGGTGACCATTTTCTCCTAGGCTTTAATTTTTTATTTTCCTTTCTCTATTTGTCAACTTGTGCATGATCCCACAAAAGAGATGAATGTCCATTTAGTCTTGTATCTATAAACTTTACCCTCTTAGGGTTTTTAGTGGATTCTAACTCAAGATAATTCTTCACTTGTAAAATCTAGTCTCTCAACTCCTCTAGATTTAGGGTATTAATATAACTTAGTAGGTCTATAGGTGAGGTTTAATGATAATTTTGGTCATTCCAAGTTTTGAAAACTTCTTTGATAATCATCCTCTCCTCTTTCTTCTTCATTGAATTCTTCCACATTATCACTCACAATCTCTATGGGCACTCCTCTATGTTGTGTTTTCTCCATTGCATTCAATCTAATTGTGATTCCTTTGAGACGTTTTACAAGTGTCGTGTCTCTAGCTCATGGAATGGATCTTTAGCCTTTTCCTTTGTGTTCCATGTCTTTAGACACTCTAAATACATCAATTTTGAATATCCTTGTATTAGCTTCCAATGAAAAACATTACAATAGAGGTATTAAATGTTTAGTAAATTAATTTCCAAACAATTGTATGGATTCTTACATTCAAAAAATAATCTTGATAATTAAAAAAATTAAATCCAAGATATGTTCCTCAAAATTCATCATGTAATCCCCTTCAATTTACAAACACTCACTAGCTTCCCTCAAATTTACTCATATAGAAGAAGTATCTAAAAAATGCCTCCAAAAGAGCTCAAGATCCTTATTTATAGCTTGCAAACAAAGTATAGCCAATTTCATCATCATAGGACCCATGGCATGACCTCCTGACCAATGGTATCCATATGTAGGTATTTAAAATCACCAATTTTTCAATTTCTAGCAATTTTTTTAATTAAAGTAGTAGTTTTTTAAATTCAAGAGGTACAACGATATATCGACTTGACTAGAAATTTCAAAAATTACATAATTTTGAAGGAAAGTAAGTATGTTGTAGAGTTTTGAGGGGTATGTAAATAATATCCATATTACTTGAAAAATTACATAAGACCAAATTATTTACAATTGCATAACTTTCAACAATAATCTTGATTATTCCTAAAATTTGAAACATGGCATCGAAGACACTAGGAAATCCCATAATTTCATAAATTTTTCATTATCTCGAATGTTCCCTAAATTTCAAATACAACATCTCGTACACTAATAAAATCATGCAATTGTATAACTTCCTATTTTTTCTTGTATCTTCCCCAAATTTGAAATGTGGCATCATGAACACTACAAAAATTCCAAAATTGCATAAATTACTCAAATTTTCTCTTATCTTCACCAAATTGGAAATGTGAGTAGTAATTTGGCCCCTTTTCAAGGTGAAGTAGTCACTGTCCATGAACCATCAAAAAATATTTGAAACTTGCATCATTCATTCCTACAAAAAAAATAATGAAGAAAAACAAACAAGAAAAGAAAAGACAAATAATTTTGGGATATGTAGGATTGCCCATGGACTCTAATTCTCCTTCTTCACTTACCATAGATTTAGAAGAGGGGTGTGGTGGAATTTTTGTATCATGAACTAAACTATTAGTGTGCTTCTCATTAATGATATCATAATCAATGTAACCATTAGAAATGAACTTTTCCTTCTCATCATGGCCTTTTTGATGATCATAAACCCCCCTAAAAATCAAACCTCTTGAGACAAAAATTACATTGATGAAAGGATTTCATATTTTATAAGCCTTAATTTATTCACTATAATGAGAAAAATGAGTCATTTAATTAATGATATCAAGTTTCCACAATCCATATTATTGATCAATTTTTCTTTTGGATTAGATTGTGTTGAGTTTTTGTGCATCAACATTTCGGATCACACTCTGTGATCCATCATCAAGATCAAAGAGAGCAAGATGAGAAAATTTTTTGATGATGGATCATAGAGTGTGATCCAAAATGTTGATGCACAAAAACTCAACGCAATCTAATCCAGAAGCAATATTGATCGATGAGTCATTTAGTTTTTGGATATAATTGTTTCATAGTTTCATTAGCTATGTGAGAATATACTAAAAAACCTAAAATTTTCTAATAATTAGCATTATACATTTTCTCATACTAGGATTTATGAGTCATCCTCTAGAGTGTACTTGTGGTACTTCAATTGAGAATATATATGTCTATATCAACAAAACTAGTCAAAAAAAATTACATAATCCCTTGGTTTGTATAGAGACTAAAATAATTCCTATTATAATATTATTAATTCACATTATAATCCACCATTAATTATCTATAATCATGCATAATCCCTTATTAATTATCAATTGTTCTATTACAATTATTAGTTAATATAATTAATCATTGCTATTAGTAATTTAATTTTTAATATGACCTAATTATCAATTTTAAATGAGTTAATAAATTCATAATTATTTTTTGAAAGTTAATTCACTCATCAAATCATCAACTTACTCATCTAATTATTCATTTTTAATGAATTTATAAATTTATTATTATCTTCTCACGAGTTAAAATACAAAAATATTAATAATATAAATAATGCACAACTTGAACTCTTTATCTTTGATGGAATCTTCAATATCCATCTAATTTAAATTGAAAATATAAAATTAATATTTTCATTAAAAATATATAAGAAAAATAATTTTGTTCATTGTATAGTTAATAAAACATTAATGTTATGTTGTAGAGTTGAGTATCCACAAGTCATTCAAGTAAAAATTTATTTATTTATTTTTGGACAAAATGGATAAAATTATTTTACGAAAATAGAGTTTACATCTATTTATAAAAAAATGACTTTAGGAGAGTCATAGCTATCAATAAAGATTAAAAGTATTAAATAAATGGGGCATCAAAGAGTACGACCAACTCCATAGAAAAAATAGTACATGATCCAAATGAAAATAAAAATCTAATAAGAGAAAAATGAAGAAGTTGAGTTTGATCATTATATTTATTTTCTATTTGTAGTGAGCATAATATTTTCCATGGACATGGAGGTCTCAAAAATTTATACATTATGAAATTGAATTACAACTAAATTATTATTAATAATAAGTAAAATAAGTTACAAGTTATTATATGTTATCAATATATGTTTAAGAATTCATAATTTTATTTAAAACTAAATAAATTGTGTGTTATAAAATAAATGCCATCTTTTAAAAAAACTATTACATATAAAAAATAATATAGAAAATTCACAAAATATTCAAACAAAATCTAAAAAATTGTTAATTCATATTTTGATTTAGTTGTTAAGAGTTTAGTTGAGGTAAGAGAAAGTAAATAAGTTAATTACGAGGAGTCCCATGCATGGGCATGCAATGATCAGCCGATAGGGGTCCACAGCAAATGGTTATTGAATGGGAAGCAAGGAAGAAACTTGTTTTTGTAATGCAATGTGAAGTTTATAGTAGGATGTGAACGAGGATAAGATTTGTTGAGTACATTGTAATGAATAGTGATGTTGGAAAATCAATTTATATATTTATATAGATAATTAGATAGATCAATTAAAGCAAAGCTATGTGTACATTAAAATATATGAATTTGACTTATGTTACTTCGTTTAAAATGATTTTACTAAATAATATTAGGAGAATTATTTTTTAATAAAATTTCTCTTAATAAATTACATTTGATAAATTAAATACAATTTAAATTTTCAAATAATTAGTTTTGTCACTCTATTTTAGTTTTATATTTATTGGCCCTGGATGCACATGCATATTTTAGCTTTTTGTCTAGGTTATTCAATCAATTAATTAAAATTTCTCTTAATAAATTACATTTGATAAATTACATACAATTTAAATTTTCAAATAATTAGTTTTGTCACTCTTTTTTAGTTTTATATTTATTGGCCTGGATGCAAATGTATATTTTAGCTTTTTGTCTAGGTTATTCAATCAATTAATTAATTATTATTTAATAATGTTAAGATACATATGCATAGAAATACAAGATAGACTTTTTAAAGAGTTATTACCCATGCCTTTAATTACTGATATTGCATTTAAAAGTATTGTTTAACAAAGGTAGTGTATAACTTTGTGTATCACAAATTTTTGAAGAAATAAAGATGTTTGATATTGGATACTTTCTATAATTACTATTTAGTGCATAATTTTGTGAATTAAACTTTTAGTATGCATGTGTTTTTTGGGTTCGTAGTAGTAAACTAAAATGTGGACAACTATAAAAGATTAGAAAGTAGTCAAACCAATTTTTATTAGAAACAAATAAACAGACCTTGGGAAGAGAAGAGTGTGAGGATGAAATACACTTTTTTTGGATTATTAGAATGAATGAATAAAATATACACATGTACCTATGTAAGAACAAATATGTGACGTTAAAATCCAAAACACAAAAGCCACACTTGTTATCCACCTTGTCATATTGGCATCATGGAGCCTTGGGGACTCTAGCCAAACCCCTGAGCAAGAAAAGTATGAAACATCGATGGGAAATTTTGTGGAGTTCCATTATACATCACACAATATCAAAGTTGAGGAAAATCTAGTTTTTTTATATATCATCTATCATATTGAAGTGTTTTTTGTTGTAGTAATTCTATAAAAAAACTAGCATCGTGAATATGGAGCACTTTTGTATGCTTTAGCCTAGTACCTACAAATACAAGAGATGGGTATGTCAGTGGACAGCCAAGCAAGATCAGGAACAAACCATAAAAAAATTAGTAAATATATCAATAAAATTAATATAAGCAATATGAAACTAGAAATAATCAATAATATTTATAATTTGTTCACCAAATTTATTTATTGATAATGGAAAAATTCTATACTTACATGTATTGTTGACAGTGCTTAACAAACGTGAGCAGCATTGGATTGAGTCATTGGAGCATTAAACAATTTGAAATAGCCAATTTGGAGTGCAGTATTTGAAATAGCCAATTTGGAGTGCAGTATTTCTCTTGGATGCATATTGTATCTGTGGAACATTATAAAGGAAATCATATAGATCTACAATAAAATAGGTTAGACACATACATATACATACACATATATCCATATAGATACATATACATACATATACATATACATATACATATACATATACATATACATATACATATATATATACATCTAAATATACATACATATATATACATACACATACATATACATATACATAAATACACATATACATACATATATATATATACATATATATACATATACATATACATATATACACATATACATATACATATATACACATATTCATACATGTACATATATTATTTTAGGTTGAATTCTCATTGTAGGGTTTGAACATAGATGTGCTCAAAAATGTGCAATAAAATATACTGATTATGTTGTATTGTTGAAAGAGCCATTGTGATCTTCATTCAAGATAAGACTATAGTAAAAAACATCACTGGCTATTGCTTGTTATATGTGCCCATGTTTCGCGAACATATTTTTGCATACACATCTTAGACATGGAATGTAGATAAAGTCATTTTGCATGGGTATTTTGCATAGATTATTAATTTATTGTTCATGTCTTCTTGTTATATGTTTCTATCTTCAACATTACACCCATTATGTAAAATTTAAAGAGATTATCATTGTCTTTTGGGTGGACAAATTGTAGTTAAAATGAGAGATTGTTGTAATTTTTTCACCTTTGGTTTAGTGTTTTAGTTATCTTTGTGCATCTTTATGCACCTTTTTAGTCATTATATACTCTATACTATGTGGAATGGAGCTTTGTGGATGTCTCTCTAGTTGAAATAGATGAGAAAAAAAAAATATCATTTAACATATTAATACAAGATTCAAGCTATGTTCTTCGGCAATAAATATTGAAGACAAGTAGAGAAATTGTATAAGAGGTGTTAGATTGAGTAATTTATTTTTCATGTCTTTCACTCTCTACTTATTATTCCTTTTTATATGTTTGTATCTTTGACATTATACCCATTCTGGAGACTTCAAAGAGATTATGGCTCTGTATAGATGGAGAAATTACACATAAATCTTCGTTCCTTCATCAAAAAATATGGCCAGGGTTAGTATTTTTTTCACCCTTCATTTATTGTTTGTAGTTATCTCTATGCACCTTTGGCATTATACCCATTAACATAGGAGAAATTGTAGATTAATATAGAAGTAATTGCATATGTATATATATGCAAAGAGCTAGTATGAAAGCATGAAGATTTTGGAGATGAAAATAGTTTAGTGGTTGTTAAGTGTTATTCTAATAGCTCTTTTATAATTTCTCTATCCGCCTATAATATTTAGTTGCAAGTAATGCACCTTGAATTTTCAATTGAGTCTATGGTGTTAATAGATTTAACTACAATTGCTCCTGTGCTAATGGGTGCAAAGCCAAAGATACACACAGATAACCACAAACAATAAACAGAAGATTCACAGAGATAACTAAAACAATAAACAAAGTGCAAAAAAACAATTGCTCCTATGTTAATCTACAATTTCTCCCATGCTAATGGGTATAAGAATGTAGCTTCAATTTTCAATTCACAACTCAACTGTTAAATAGACTAGTTATGTTGTGTTAATATCTGTAATGTGGGTTTTTGATCATGTGCCATCTACCTCTGATTCTTAAGTGTTTTCTAATAGTTCTTTTACAATTCCTGTATTTTGTCTATAATATTCAGTGCCAAATAATGTAGCTTAAATTTTGAATTGAGGATCCAACTATTGCATAGACTACTTGTGTTCTATCAATATCTACTCACTCATAACTGTTAATTATTGTAGGTCACCTGTTCAATTGCCCATGGTGTTAAGGTCTATTTAATGTGAGTTTCCAACCATATGTGTTTTTCTGTGATTATTAAGTGTCTTTGAACTCATATAACATGTACATGGGTGTTGCAGTGTGGGAAAGTATAGTTTGAAACGTGCCACAAAATATATTGATTGAGTTGAATTGTACAAAGAGCCATTGTGGTGTTGTTTTTCTTCAATATATGTGTGTGTGTGTGTGTGTGTGTGTGTGTGTGTATCTGTCTATGTTTTGAAGGATTGATTTTCACATACAATTGACATTGTATGCATATATGTGTGTGTGTGTATGTATATGTGTATATATCTATATGTATATATATAACCTATTTGTCTATAATATTTAGTCCCAAACAATGTAGCTCCAATTTAGAATATATGTATATGTGTGTGTGTGTGTGTGTGTGTGTGTGTGTGTGTGTGGGTTTTTTGACCACCTGTCATTTACCTGTGATTCTCAAGTGTTTTTGTAACAACTATTTTATAGTGTGTCAAATGGCAGATCATGTAAAATAGATTTTATATGGAAGTTTAACATATGGAGAGTACAAGCTGCAGACCATAGATATGGAGAGTTTCTTATACAAATATTTTGCTATAAAAAATGAATATAGCAGTAATGATGAACAAAGATAACAACAAATAGTAGGCAAAGGGCACAGTGCACACAGGAAAAAAATGAAGGAAACCAGTCAAAAGGTAGAGGTCAATATTATGTTTGTTGAAAAATAGAACAAGTACACTACAACAATAAAGACCTTGTTACATGCAATGCCAAAGAGATGGGAGGAAAAGAATATCATGAAACATATTAATACAAAACATGTAATCTATGTAACAATTTCCATTTACCTATTGGCTATCTATTTGAATTTTCCACAATGGTTTCCATCAGAGCAATGGTGGCTAGTATATTTAGAGCATTTTGTGTTCCTTTGAATTGTATTTAGCAGCTCCTCATAATCTATGATTGGATCACTAGAAAGAATTTGGCTTGTGGAAAGCAAGCACAGATTTTCTTCAGAACAATGATACATTCTAAGCAATCTCTGTGTAGGGCAACGTGGATTTCAAGCTCAAACATATCTATCAAAAAAGTTCCTCGTCATGGTAACATCATGGTCATTGGACCAATCAAGAGTGTTTGTGTTGGGGGCTTCTAGAAGCCATAAAAAGCCATGCACATGTGTAAAGCCACAATGCTCCCATTCATATCCATACCAATAATCTTTTGCATGCAAAATCTTTTCAATCACCTCTTCATGAAAAATTGAGAATCTATGATGGATATATAAAGACGTGATATGTGTATTTTGAACAACACTATCTGTTAGTGTCTTTGTTGAGGGCTCCATCACCAATAAAGACACAAAAGAGAAAAAATTTTGCAATTCAACCCA
This sequence comes from Sequoia sempervirens, assembly GCA_007258455.2. Classification (NCBI taxonomy): domain Eukaryota; kingdom Viridiplantae; phylum Streptophyta; class Pinopsida; order Cupressales; family Cupressaceae; genus Sequoia; species Sequoia sempervirens. The sequence continues at coordinate 10,588,335 of VDFB02000017.1, forward strand.
TTTTGTGTCTGCACAACTTAGAGTGGAGAAAAAGGTAGGTGTGCCAATTTGTTCAATCATTGTAGAGAGTTGGGCTCAACAAGAGTTCCAAAAAGAGCGGGTCTAGCACAACAATGCACCAAAATGCATTAGTTTCATAGCTATCTATCCATCGGTGACAACTTGAATGAATTCACGCAATGTGGACAACGACCTAGGGATTTTTTCTTACAGATCCACTGTAACAAAGATAGAAACAGTTTACTGGCTACGATGTCTCATTATCAAATTGTAGAGGAAATACCTAAACCTGACATGTTTTCCAAATCTGTGGTCAAAATATCTCATTAAGTGGAGGGAATATTCATGCAAGTGGATTCGAAAATTCCTCAGTTGGAGGAGAAGTGCTGCTACAGTGGGAAATAATGTTGGAAAGGCCATTGTAAAAAAATCTTCAGTGTTGTATTCATTAACAGGAGACGAGCTAATTTTAGGCCAACACAAAATATTCTTGTCTTTTTTTTCAATTTACAATACCTATTTGATTGCTTGGAGCTCTTGTTTAGCATTTGGTAAGGAAGGGATAATTGATAAAAAGTTTGAAGAGCCATTTTTATCTTTACCAACATTTATTGAGCTAGTTGATGGAATTAGGTCTTCATCAGAAACTTTCTCTATTGTATGAAAGAAATCAGACACATCAACAACAACATCAGGCAACATATTAAGAGCATCAACATCAATCTCAATATCATTGTAATATTTGTCATATTGAATTTTGTATTTCAATGCATCTATGACATGATGTTTATTAACATGGCAATCGTAATTACCACCTTCAATAGTGGTTTGACATACTATGACAACCTGAAGGTATTGCAAGTGGCACAGTAAAAGTTTTTCTATGCTCGAGATATCTTGAGGAAAGCTTATCTTGTGACCACTATATTTAAATTGACCTCCTCTAGTGTGGGACACTTGGAAAACTGGAGCCACCCTAGCAATAAGCATTTCTTCAACCTATGTTAGCTTTTTTGGTAACAATGGTTGTGGGCCTAGGTCCATGCCATTTGTAGAGCTAAAGTAGTGGGTACCTTTATCAGAATACAATCTTACACATGTTTCTATTGACCCCAACATATGAGTGTGCATCCCTATGTAGCTTTCTCTACATATCTAACAAACAAAAAGGTTTGACAATGCATCTATGTGGCACCGAAATTGTTTCACCGTAGAAAGCTAGTAATCATTGAATATTTCTTTCAAGCATTGTTGCTTCCCTAGTACAACAGCTTGGGGATTGCTCTAAGATTGTTTATAAGGGATGGTATCTACCATTGCCAATGGGTACTATGAGGGAAGATTGGTAGCAGATAGAATCGCAGTTGTGCACGGTGTAACTAACCTTTGCTCCATGTATTTTGTACGATGTTTTACATAAATGTTCTCTCTATGTTGGCTATAGTAAAAATGGTTCCATTGTTGTTTTTTACCCTTTCTAAATTTAGCAAGTGATTGGGTTGTGGAACTTCAATGTACTTGTGTAGCCTAGGAGTATACATACAAGCTCAACCATATTAGCATATATGAATATACATGTATAACCATAGATATATTTAGCCGATAGGCTATTATAGGTGAGAAATCGATCGGGAAAGTCTCATTTCTGATGCCGAGAAAGAGAATACCGATGGGACTGCCAGAAAATATGGACCTTCGACGGGCGGGATTGCACAGACAGTTTTTCTCAACATTACTTGACCCTTGGCTTTCCTCTAGAGGCCCCCTATACTATGCACGGTAACCTCCGTGTCTCTTCACGTGAAAGGGGGGAGGGGCAGGCAAGCATTGCAGGTGACATGCTTCATTTACACGCCAACGGTCAAATCCAACAGGGGTCGTGGTATATGTGAAGGGTTTATGGCATAGGATGAGAGGAGGAATTCAGAGGAAGTTTTATGGACGGTAGAGGAGCTTTTCTCTAATGGCTTTACCTCCTTGGAAGGTGGAGTAGCAGCAGATGAGGCATGCAAGGGCAGCACAGGCTTGTGACCTTCCTGAAACAAGGTGACATGGCGAAATAGCTTATTCTTCGTAGAAAATGTGGAGCTACAGGAGCAGCGCCAGCTTGCATTTCTGAACTTGTTACCATGGGTTTTGAGATCACCCACGAAAGAAAAGTCCTTTCCGCATTTGTTGCAGGAATACATCTTAGTGCAGTGGCTTCTTCTGTAATGGCTCCTCAGGCAGGCCATGGATTTCAATGTTTTGAAATTGGGATGGCACCTGTTCTGACCGCAGTCTTTAAAGGGGCATGAATATATTATGGTAAATATATTTCTTGTTTTGTTTGTTGAGAATGTTGGATAAATTTTGTGTATGGGATTTAGGTCAACTTAATAGTAGAAATTATGTTGTGCAGGGAAGACGTTCACTGTCAGATCAAGTTGAGGGAGTGGCTGAGTACATTAAGCATCTGCAGGAACATATAAAAGAGATTTCCAAAAAAAGAGAAGACATGAGAATTTTGTCTAAATTTAAATGTGAAGATAAAAATTGTAAGGTTCTGCCATTGTGGGTTCAGGTATTGAAGTCTCAACAAGCTCATTAAATTGTCAAATTCTCTTGTCTGATATTCTCCTTGCACTGGAAAATGATGGACTTGAAGTACTTTGTGCCACTTCCTGCACCACAGAGAACACAGTATTTCATACCTTATTTGCCAAGGTATGTTAATTTGTGTATTTTAAATGCTATTTGTTTGATTGATCTAGAGCAAAGGTTTATTTTTTTCTGATTTCTTTGGCATAAATTAGAAACCTTAGTCACATCCTATAATTGTCGCTTATATGAGGTATTAATCAGTTAGACTTATGACATTTTTCTGATTATCAGTTTATCACTAAAATATTCATTTTTTAGCTGCATTGCAGGCTTTGGATCTTGAACATTCTAACAAGACAAATCTTCATCAGAAGCTCTGCTATTTGTTCAAGCAAAATATAAGTAACGCATAGGTCAGGACGTTAAACTAATAGTTGTTATGATGCAGGATCTAGATGATGATGCTGATTTGAAAATTCTAACACTTGCAGATTTTTAGCCGATAGGCTATTATAGGTGAGAATTCAACCGGAAAAGTCTCACTGTCTGATGCCGACTGAGACTATTCCGATTGGATTCTCACCTAAAACATGCCATCCGCATTTCCCTCTGTAGTCGGTATGGGCATCCTGCCAGAAGTATGGGTGAAAAATAAAAGAATCATTCATATCGAACACCGTACCAGCTACTCCCTGCGTACTGTATTAATTTTACCTTGACTTTCAGGGTTTTGCGTGCGAGTTGAAGTAATGTCTGCATGTATTCCTTATTTTCCTATTTCTATTGCATTTTCAAGTGGCCGCATTTAGAATAAAATGGCAATGGCGGTTATGACAGGAGGAGAGCAAGGAAACATCAGAAGGGAGAGGGTAATTTCTATTTTTATGCTTCATGGCCTTTGTTGCTTTTACCAGTGGCATTTTGTTATTTCTTCAGAAGGGAGAAGGTAATTTCTATTGCAATGCAAACCCTTTCATATTAAGGCAATGTTTGTTAACCCTCCATTCTTTTTATCGCTGGTGTTGGAGAAATTTTGCAGTTGAAGTAAATGTCGCTTTCCAATGTATTTTCTTATAGGTGCATAATTTCTCTCATCCTTGCACAGGCGGGAAGGATGCTGGAAAAGCTTATGGGGTCGAGCTTTACACCTACCAATGGAATTTGCTCTGAGTATTTACTTCTAAGGTTTTCAACTGGCGTGGAATTCATTCACCAGATTTATCTGCAATCCGGTGTGCGAGGTCGGCATCATACCCTCTTCTACAATGATTGTGACACGGGTTCTGGAAGGGATGGGAGAGGTGTGCAAATCCATTCTTTCCTAATTAGAGGGTCGTACTCCACTCATACAGGTGCATTCTTCTTTGAGGTACCATTAAATGCCACCCTTGACTTTGTATAGACTGAGTTTAAATTTATTAATGTTGTAAATGGATACGTTATTACTACGATTTCACTTCTGTCATAAATTCAAAGCTGCTCACTACAGGATTAGAGGGAGGACATGAGGGATACGGTTATAATTACTTCCTCTACCCTATTAACTCCCTTGACTGATAAGATGGTGAATTTGACGGGCGACACTACACCTTACCAACTGCATTAAGTGCTTGGAGAGGGCAACATTTGTTGATTAGACAGTGCGATTAGAGGCAAACACTATCCCATCATTTATGGCATTTAGTGGGTGCAGTGAAAAATCACAAGTTCTTCACGACAGCTTAGCAAAATTTGTCTGGCAAAAAGATACGCCATCACCTCCTGAATGACAGCAAATTTTCTGGCAGGGTGAAGCGGATGAAGACTGACACGCAATAGATTACCTATCACTACTAAGGAGTCTTACTATAGCTGACCAACCCCATCACCAAGGAATTTATTTCTAAACTAACCAAGGAGTATAACCTGTACGCTGAGCCTATTCTAACTCTGGCTTTTATACTATTTAGTATACTAAATTCAGATCACTGGAATTTTCTTTCAGAGCTGTTTATAGTTGACAGCTTCTACCTCCTAGCATTGTTTACTTATCTATCTTGTTTTATTTATTATTGCAGGCCCCTTTGCCCATGGTGAACCCACTTGAGTATTAATCTTGGCATTCAAATCTGAGGATAATTACATGCACAGGCGCAAACTGGGATGGGAGATTTATTTCATTTTTATTTATTTATTTATTTTTATATTTGAGACTATTGCAGATTGCCCTAACAATGAGAATTCCAGACTTGTATTTGGTTATACTATACCTATAACTTGTATACTCAAAAACTTCATTTAATATGCCCTTGATATCATTTTGCAGGTTTTGTGTACACATTTCATTACTGTTCAAGAAAATAAAAGCACAAACACCAAAGGTTAAAGTTCTTTTATTTCATGATGACTGTTTGTGGGGTTTAACTAGAAAGCCTGTTTTGTTATTTTAGACATGCAGGTTTTAACTATAAAGCCTGTTTGGCATGTTATAGGCTTTATCTAGGAAACCTGCTTATTCAATTTTGGCCTGTTTGTTTTATCAGGAAAAGCCTGTTTGATCAATTTTTGTATTTAGATTCCTTGCCCAAATAAAACTTGTACGTGGGTTTCAACTTTTTATATTTGAGTGCGAATGATAGAAAGGTAGCTTTGCTTGATTGTATTATTCAGTGTTGGTTCTTGGGCCTAGCTAAGATAATCGTCATATGCAGGGGTAGTCTGTCGATGCTTTAACCATGACACAAATGGAATTCGAGGAGAGTGACCTGTTCAAGGCCCCATCTTAGCAGAAATCTCTAATGAAGGTTGTTCTCAAAGCGAATATTTGGTGGCAGACGAGATTGCTCTCATGCAGGGCGTTAATCTAGATGATGAGCTGATGTTTTATGCTTGTGATAGCGATCAAGATTTGGGAAGGTCCATAACTGAGTCTAGCCCAAATACCCCTCATATTGTTCCTGCCCAAGTGAGCAGCCCAGAAAATAATATAATTAATTTTCCCACTAAGGTAGCAAACACGTGAAGATTTATTGAATTCCAAACCTATATCCATCAGTCAAAGCCTTGGTTTTCTTTCTGGATCAGTGGAAACCGAAAATCCCATCAGTCACTTTGTATTAGCTTCAGGGGAAAATAATGTAGTTGGAAATTCATCTTATTTCATTTCTACACCAATGCAGAGTTTCTCGAATTTGTCTGCTGAGGTGAAAAATAGTGTAGACGGTTTTGTGAATTTCAATTTTGTATCCATCTGTCAAAGCCTTGGTTTTCATTCTAGATCAGTGCAAATCAATGACTCCACTTGCCTTGTATTAGTCTCCTGTATCTTTATAGTTAAAACCTGCATGCAATATAAAATACTTTGCTGCATTTCCTTTCTCAAATATTTTGGTTATGTCGAGAGAAATCCTTCTCAAATATAAATTATCTACTCTTCCACTTATCTCCAAATATTTTGGTTTTATTTATTTTTATTTTAAAATAAGTGTAATAATGATATATGTATATTAATGCCATTTCTTATTTAATACATATTTATTTTAAGAGAATAATTTAATATAATTATATATTTACAAATGGTATATTCTTGTTTAAAATATAATTTTTTCCTCTATTTTATTACTGGTCTATTGCTACACATTTGGAGATCTCTTATACTTTATGGACATTTTTTATGTTCTCATCTATTTTTGTATTATTATGTCTACCCATGCACTTGCACTTATACCCAAAATTTTCATTCACTTTGAGTTTGAGTTGTAGCTAGCAAAAACAATTCCATTTCTAATAATTTTGTCCTAACAAATTGTGCATGTTTTGAACAATTTCAAAGTTGAGAGTGATATATATACATTTTAATTTTGGTAGGTTCTTATATTATTAGTTAATGTAGACAGAATGAAATGATGAATACAACCTTTCTACAATCAAACTTAATTATTGAGCAATTATTCCTAATGATAGGTGGTAGTTGTATAAGTATTCTTTTAATTAATTAAAGTTTATTTTAAAGAATTATATTATTAGTTAACGTAGACAGAATGAAATAATTAATACAACTTTTCTACAATCAAACTTAATTATTGAGCAATTATTCCTAATGATAGGTGGTAGTTGTATAAGTATTCTTTTAATTAATTAAAGTTTATTTTAAAGAATTAAATCATTTTATGAATTGTTGGAGATTCAAAATCAAAGATAAATAACAAAGAGAAATCAAAATCTAAGAAATTTGAGAGAAAAATCAGAATCAAAGAAATTTGATCAAAAATCAAAAAAATCACAAAGAAAAATCAAAATCAAAATCAAAGGGATTTGATTAAAAAATCAAAATGATAAATCACAATATTTTAAAATATTTATCATAGATAAATTAAAAAATCAAAATGATAAATCATAATATTTTAAAATATTTATCATAGATAAATTAAAAAATAAAAATAAATAAATTGAAAGATCAAATAAATAATCAAAGAGATATGATCAAAAAACAATAAAATATAAATTACTAAGAATTCAAAATATTTATCATAGATAAACTAAAAGATCAAACAAATGATTCAAACATAAAAATAAATCAAAAAGATCAAATAAAAATGTTTACCATGATAAATTGAATGATCAAAGAAAAAAAATCAAAAATCAAATAAATAATTCAAAGATATCTCTTTACCCTAACCCTAACTATATCTCTAGCATATATATATATATAGAGAGAGAGAGAGAAAGAGAGAGAGCATCAAACTTAGGGTTAGGGTTAGCATTAGGATTAGGGTTACATTTAGATTTGCTGTCAAGTTTAGGGTTAATAGATATAGTTAGGGTTGGGGTAATAATTGGGGTTACTAGCATCAAACTTAGGGTTAGGGTTAGCATTAGGATTAGGTTTACATTTAGGTTTGTTGTCAAGTTTAGGGTTAATAGATATAGTTAGGGTTGAGGTAATAATTGGGGTTAAGGTTAACAGGATTAGGGTTATAGTTATATTCTCGGTCAAGTTTAGGATTAGGATTATGGTTAGGTTGGGGTTAAGAGATATAGTTGGGTTTAGGGTTTAGGTTAGGATTAGGGCTAGAGATATAGTTAAGGTTATGGTTAGGGTTAAGAGATATAGTTAGGATTAGAAATATGGTTAACATTAGGATGAGGATTAGGGTTTGCATCAAAATTAGGGTTAGGGTTAGCATGAAGAATAGTTTAGGATTAGGGTTAGGGTTAGCATTAATATAAGGGTTACAAGAGGGTTTAGGGTCACGTTTAGGGTTAAGAGATATAGTTAGTGTTAGGGTAATAGTTGGGGTTAAGCTTATCAGGATTAGGGTTAGGGTTAGGGTTAAGAGATATGGTTAGGGTTATGGTAAGGTTAAGGTTAATGCTAGATATATAGTTACAATTAGGGTTAGAGTTGAGATTTAGTTAAGAGTAGGGTTACTGTTGGCTTTAGGATGAGGCTTAGAGTTAGCATCAAAATTAGGGTTAGGGATAGCATCAAGATTTGCTCAAGATTAGGGTTAGAAATAGGTTTACGATCAAGGTTAGGTTTACGAATAAGGTGAGGGTTAGGGGTTGCATAATTGTTATGGTCATACTTAGGGTTAGGTATTGAGTTAGAAATATCATTAGGTTTAGGGGATTAGAAATTTAGTTAAGAATAGGGTTAGGGTTAGGGTTAACATCAAGATCAAGGTTAGGGCTAGCATCAAAATTAGGATTAGGGTTAGAATGAAGATTAGCTTAAAATTAGCGTTAGAGTTAGGATCAGGGTTAGGGTTACAATTAGATTTAAGATCAATTTTAGGTTTAGGGTTACGATTTACATCATGGTTATGGTTATGCTTATGGTTAGGATTTGGGATAGAGATATCGTTAGGTTTAATCTCATTATGTGGTTAGGTTTAGGGATAGACAATGACTTAGGAATAGGGTTAGTGTTAAGATTAAGAGATATGGTTAAATGTTCTCAAAGGTAAAAATATATAGTTATGTTTAGGGTTTAGGTTAGGATTAGGGATAGAGATATAGTTAAGCTAATGGTTAGGGTTAAGAGATATAGTTAGGGTTAGAAATATGGTTAACATTAGGATGAGGGTTAGGTTTTGCATCAAAATTAGGGTTAGGGTTAGCATGAAGAATAGTTTAGGATTAGGGATAGGATTAGCATTAGGATTAGGGTTACATTTAGGTTCAGGGTCACGTTTAGGGTTGAGAGATATAGTTAGGGTTAGGGTGATAGTTGGGGTTAAGGTTATTAGGATTAGGGGTAGGGTTAGGGTTAAGAGATATGGTTAGGGTTAGGGTTAGGGTTAGGTTAAGGTTAAGGCTAGATATATAGTTACAATTAGGGTTAGGGTTAATATTTATTTAAGATTAGGGTTATGGTTAGAATTAGGATGAGGCTTAGAGTTAGCATCAAAATTAGGGTTAGGGATAGCATCAATATTTGCTCAAGATTAGGGTTACAGTTAGGTTTAAGGTCAAGGTTAGGGTTAGGGGTTGCATAATTGTTATGGTCATGCTTAGGGTTACATTTTAAGTTAGAAATATCATTAGGTTTAGGGTCATTATTGTTAGAGTAAAGGTTTAAATTTAATTATGTTGATTAAATTACCTTTATTCCTCTCTTAAGATTTCACTTTAGTTTGCATATTGTGACATTTAATAATTATATTAATTATTAAATATCTACCTATTAGGGTTTCTTTTAGGTTTTGCACAATCTCCTTTTATAAGGATTCATCATTGTATTTTACTCTCTCTCTCTAAAAAGTCAAGGTACACAACTCTTTTCCCTTTCCCCCTCATGTCGCTCCTGCTTATTATTATATCAGCAATTTCTCTTTTACAAATTGAACATGCCCTCAACATGTTCATGTCCTTTCGGTAATTTTCTTATTTTATTGGCAAAAGAAAATAGTTCCCATTAATAGTGTTATAATAAATTGAACATGGAGCAATCATTGTACATGTCAACAAATAATGTTTCCACCTAACCATTGCATTTCTTTTGCTTTGCGGGCCTTGAAGCCAAATGGCATATATCATAGCCCCTCACCATCAAACACCAACAATTGTAGTGTATTTTGTTCAAAAAAAAGAAGTTCTAATGCAAAATTGCTCACCAATATTTTGACTTTTCATAGCACACATTTTGTATATCATGAACTACCAACAAATGTACTTGGTCTAGTTGAGCTATAATGTTCCAACACTTCAACCATTTAAGATAATATATTCAACTCTACTTGCATCCTTCCACCCATTCACATTCGCTACGAATAATTACTCTTGCAAAAAACCAAATTGCACTTTCCCCATGCATTCTCCCCCTCTCTGCCCTTCGAATACACTACCATAGTATACCCTCCTATCGGCGTAACCATTGTGCCTTGCTAAGGTGCAAGCGCTAGTTAAAGTAGTAATTACACATAAACATGTAACAAAATATATGTGTATCCATGTGTATATAAATATATATGTATGGATGATCACAAAATGAATAACATAATTTGATCATTGTGATATATAAAAATATATACAAAAGAATTTTATAGTTTTTTTGTGTCAATCATTTCCATTATTCACTATTGTTATATTCCACATTTACAAGAATACAATGACGAAGGACATTATGGAATGCCCATGCAGAATTTCATGGAATTCCATCACACATCACACAATAACAAAGTACAAAGTAATTTGTTGTCTTCATATGTGATCTATCATAATCCTCTCTTTGGAAAAATACAACTTAATCAAAGTATACTTTCCCACACTAGAACATTCAATATTCCATTTACTTCAACCACCAGCACCACACAATAGTGATAGGATGCATTAACACTCGCATGAGAAAACACTTACCATTTAGCTTCCACATATACATACATATACATATACATATACATATACATATACATATACATATATATATGCATATGCATACACATACACATACATATACATATATATACATATACATGCATATACATATACATATAGATATACACATACAACAACGACAAGATGCATTAACCCTCGTGTGGGAAAAAACTCACTATTAACCTTCCACATATCAAGGCCACCAACTCCACCACCACCAACCCATGTAATCATGAAGCTCCACATTGCCATAAAAAAGCTAGGTCAAGCACATACATATACATATGCATACACATGCATATACATATACATATGCATATACATATACACATACATATACATACACATACACAAATACATATACACATATACATATACATGAAGGGGATATTTTTATATCTTGGAAAATATCAATCTGTATCTCCCTACACATCTATATGTTTTGTCAGGTCCACCCATGTGTGTATACACCTTAAAGCGAAGAAAATTGGAAACAATTACACCCAATTTGCAACAGGTATAACAAAAAGGAAATTTATACTTACAGAATCAGGATCTGAAGGTCGGTGGTTCACACCCTTAGAGCTGGTTTCTACAACAGGAACCATGGTAGATCTGAAAAAATCAATATTGGGGGGCACTGGAGACCCGTCCACAAAACCTGTTTCCATAGACATAGTTTTGGGAACATTTTTCAGAGCAAAAAATGTTATAATTTGAGTTGACTAATTGACAACTCTATTTCACAATAAAAATAAAAGATTAATATATTGCAACATCCCAATGGAAATTGGTCGATAACTTTGAAATATCGATCTATAACCATTCCACTTTTAAAACTTAACAAACAACATGGGATACAAGAACAAGAATAGAATTCCATTTTTAATATTTCCAAAACACCAAGGGACACATCAAGAAGAATAAAAATGATAAATTCATATCAATATACCCCTATATGCATTTGTTTATCTTTGAGGTTGCTTATATATGTATCCATGTAGTTTTTTATTATTTTACTATATTTCTACATATAGCTATATGAAAATGTTTGTATTTGTTGCTAGCTGGTCCTTTCACCCTTTCTTAACAGAACAATAGGCTATACAACAATAAGACTATAAATGATTAAGTATATATATGCATTGAATGTCCCATTTGTCTCCACATTTAAAAACACACACATATAACCAAATAAATATATCCATATGTACACACATATACACCTATTTATATACACACTGCTATATCTAAATAGATGTGTATACCATACTTTTTCCTCACTATTTAACTCCTCCCCTTGAAATTTATGAAGAGAGCAAACATCAAGATTGAATTTTCCATCAATTGTCTAGTTAAGAAGGGTACGAATTCAAACCTTTTTTTCCTATAAGATATTGTCCACTCCAAAGTAAGGCATTACTATAGAGAACAAAAGGTTTGAATTCGTAGCCTTCTCAACCAGTCAATTGAGGGAAAATCTAGTTTGGATGTTTATTGTCTTCATAAATTTCAAGGGGAGGAGTTATTAATCTACAATTTCTCCTATGTTAATGGTTACATTGCAAAAGATGCACAGTATCGGCTCCATGTGGAATCTACACAATGTGCAAAGCGAAGGGAAAGTAAAGGGCTAAAACTTTGCAAACCAATAACATGTTTTTAACTCTAAAGCTTATTAAAATATATATGCCATAGGGGGACTCCTGGCCACCATCAGAAACTGAAGCGCAATGGGAAATGATTGCTTGCACTACTTGGACAATGGAAATCAAGATGGTAGCAACAAGCCAATGCAAGCTACACTATTTTTGGTGCTTTTTGAATGCATTCAATTTGAATAGGGGCATCCACTGCAAAGGCGAAATATATTTTATAGATTTCTTATGAATATCTTACACATACTGCACCATTAAATGCTCTGTTATTAACAACATCTCAATGCTATATCATTAAATGCTATGGCTATATTTTAGGAATTTTCTTAGAAGCTAAATAATACTTACATATGCTATTTTTAACTATTTTCAAATAAAAGTCTACCTAAATACAAATAAAGATAACATACACAACTGTTTAGATATACATGTGCATATATAAATTGTTGTTGCATTCTCAAATGAGACACAATGGTCTTGTTCTATATATATCGATATATATTTCTACCTATATGTGTTTTTTAAAATATCAAACATGGAATTCAATACATATACATATACATAAATTCAACCTACATTTCCTACCAGTAAATATTATAAACAAAAAGAGAAATTATAAAAGAGCTATTAGATGACAAATCCTATTCATGGTTGAGATAATGAAAATCCCAGTGGAAACTTCAAATGAATAGCCTATTAGCTAAAAATATAAAGCTGAACAGATAAAAGAGTTGTTAGAATAACACTTAAAAGCCACAAAACTATTTTTTTCTCCATGCTTATACATATATCTTTTCAAGTTTCCAAATTAATTATTTAAACCTAGTTCTTTATCACCATACCTATTTTATCTAGGCCATGACAACAATTATATGATGCAAAAATCTTTGAAAAATGCATATAATACCACAAGCTTAATTTGTAAATTTGAGCTAAATTTTTTTCCATTACATATTATATAGAATTAATTTATGCAACATACCCATGTGAAATGACTTGTAGCAAATAATTGTCAATCTAACACCTCTTATACAATTTCTCTATTTCTCTTCAATATTTATTAACAAAGAACATAGCTCGAACCTTGTATCAATATGTTTCATGATATTCTTTTTTCCTAACCTACTTGAAGCTCCCTGAAACAAACTACCCAAGTTTGTTTATGTAAGGGGTGAAGCTTGGTAATTACATGGGTTGGCAATGTCTTATATCAATAGGTTTCATTATATTCTTTGTTCCTCATCTATTTCAACTTCCCCACAACAAAATCATCTTCATCATAGTTTTTTCTAGTTCCCCATAACAAATTGTTCCTTATCGTAGTTTTTCTGTTCTATTCTCCAATTTTTAAACTTCTATTCAATGTGGGTTCTAGAACATTCGTCATTTTCCTGTGATTCTTAAGTGTTTTCCTAATAGCTCTTTTCCAATTTCGCTTGTTCTCTTATACCAAAATGTTTCATGATATTCATTTCTTCTCAAATTAAAAATATACAGTTGAATAGATAAAAGAGCTATTAGAATAACACTTAAGGCCACCAAACTATTTTTCCCTCCACACTTATATAGTACATATCTTTTCAACCTAGCAAAACAATTATTTAAACCTAGTTCTTTATCATGATACCTATTTTCTTTAGGTTATGACAACAATTATATGATGCAACAATTTGTGCAAAATGCATATAGCACCATAGGCTTAATTCTAAATTCAAGCTACATTGCTTGGCATTAAATACTGTACACAAATCATTTATGCAAAATACTCATATAAAACAACTTGTAGGAAATAATTGCTATTCTAACACCTCCTATACAATTTCTCTATTTGTATTCAATATTTATTAACAAAGAAAATAGCTCGAATCTTGTATCAATATGTTTCATGATATTATTTTTTTCCTGATCTGCTTGAAGCTCCCTAGAACAAACTACCTAGGTTTGTTTATGCAAGGGGTCAAGCTTGCTAATTACGTGGGATGGCAATGTCTAATATCAATATGTTTCATTGTATTCTTTCTTCCTCCTCTTTTTCAACTTCCCCACAACAAATTGTTCTTCATGATATTCTTTTCTTCAGTTCCCCATAGTTGTTTTACAATTTCCCTATTATGTCAATAATATTTAGTGGGGAATAATGTAGTTCTATTTAATGTTGGTTTTCTAGTATTTGTCATTTTCATATGATTGTTAACTATTTTCCTAATAGTTCTTTTGCGATTTCCCTTCACCCAAAAAGTTTAGATATGGACATCTATGTATGTGAAATTACTTATACAAAGAATATTCAAAGTAAAGAACCCAGTTCAAGTCAAATGCATGTATAGTTTTGAGTTTGCAACATATTCATGCTTAGCTTAAGTTCTATCACTATTTAGACAATGTGTAACAACAAATTCTATGTAACAGTTGGCTTCTCAATTCAAAATTCAAGCTACGTAATTTCCCACTAAATATTATAGAGAAAATAGGAAAATTATAAAACAACTATTAGAAAAACACATAAGAATCATACATAAATCACAGATGATCGAAAACCCACATCAAACATATTCATACAAGAGCAATTGCAGGCTAACATAGGAGTAATTTTTTTTTTCCTTTTTTCTATTGTTCTAGTTATCTTTGTGAATCTTTCATTTATTGTCTATGGTTATATATGTGTATCTTTGGCATTGCAGCCATTACCATAGGACAAATTATAGTTCAACGAGTAGCAATAAGTTGTACAAAAAGCCTATAATGCCACACACCCAATCAAAAATTAGACCTACATTGCCTAACACTAAATGTTCTAGACAAATAGAGAAATTGTAAAAGAGTTATTACAAGACAAATCCTATTCATGACTTGGCTGACAGAAAATCCCATTGGAAACTTCAAACAAATAAATTGAACAGATAAAAGAGATATTACAAAGAATAACACTTAACACCCACCAAACTAATTTTATCTCCAACATGTTTCTACTTTCATACTAACCCTCTACATGTATATACATATGCAATCACTCTTATCTTAATCTGCAATTAGTCCTATCTTAATAGGTGTAATGAAAAAGATGCACAAAGATAACTAAAACAATAAATGGGGGGCGATAAAATCACTAACCCTAACCATATTTTTTTACCAAAGAAACAAGATTTAACTACAATTGATCCTATGGTAATGGGTATAAGCCATATATTTATGCAATCACTCCTATGCTAATTTGCAATTGGTCCTATCTTAATGGTTGTAACGACAAAGATGCATAGAGATAACCAAAACAACAAATGTAGGGTGATAAAATTACTACCCCTAACCATTATTTTTTACCAAAGAAAGGCCAAAGATGCACATAGATAACAACAAACAATAAATGAGGGATGAAAAAAATTACTAACCCTAACCATATTTTTTTACGAAAGAAATAATATTTAAGTGTACAAAACCATAACACCAAATATGCATGTAAAATGACTTACAGATTCGAGACGATAAAAATTTTAACATAAAAAATAAATAAATCATTTATGCAAAACACCCATGTAAAATGACTTACAAATTGTGCAGAAAAATGACTTACAAATTGTGCAGAACAATAGTTTTAAAACCCTCCAATCTCCTATAAAACGGAGCTGAAGCCATGAATATTTATAATAGTCTCCTATCAAATGAACCACGGAACTGAGGCCGACAATTTTTAGAATAGTCTGCTATCAAACCAACACCACAATGGCTCTTTCGACAATGCAACTTAATCAATATATGTTCTCACACATTTCAAGCTTTACTTTCCCACACTGCAACACCCATGTAAAATGACTTACAGATTCCAAAGAACAACACATTTAACATAAACAATCAATAAATTATCTATGCAAAACACCCATGTAAAACGACTTACAGATTGCAGAGAACAACAATTTCAAAACCCTGCAATCTGCTATGAAACCGACCACGGAAATAGTCTGCTATGAAAACACCGCAATGGCTATTTCGACAATACAACTTAAACAAAGTATACTTTCCCACACTGCAACACTCAATATTGCATTTACTTCATCTGCCTGCATTTACTCCGTCCGCCCTCATCATACAACAATGATAGAATGATTAAACATTCCCACGAGCAAATTCTTACTATTTAGCTTCCACATATCGAGGACACCAATTCCACCACCGCCAACCCACATAATTCCCAAGTTCCACGTCGCCACAAAAAAACCTAGTCTAGTCGCCGCCGATCTAGACATCTCCGGCGCCAGCAAATCCAATTCACAACTGAGTTGACGAAATTCCCGATGGAAACTTCAGAAAAAAATAGCCTATCGACTAAAAATAGTTTTTAATGTCTCAATTTGATATAAGGAAAAAAAAAGGGGACATGGTATAAAATCATTATCCACTTTTATCACCATTTATTGAGAAATACGGCATGGTAGAAATCAGTGGTTCTCAACCAACTTTGATCACAACATGGATAACCAATCCCCCTCGCAGGCCTGTGTGACTACCAATGCCAGGCAGGTAAACTAGCGCAAAATCCCATTATATTATGGACCAAAATATTTCCCAAATCTGTTAGTTGAAGCATGGGAGTCCACAAAATGTCGCATCATACAGCCATGGCGAGTTGGATGCGAGTTCCCACGAAAATTTGACTGAACGTGGGATCATTTCTAAAATAAAATTTCAAACTAATTCAAGTCCACAACATAATCACAGATTCACATACGCTTGCAAGAGAGATAATGTTTTACAAAATTCAAGGACATTAAGATCTTGAGAAAAGGCGAGCTCAAGAACAAAACGGATTAAAAGATGATTGGTAGGCTCGTCAGGCAGATCTGGAGCATGACTTGAAGATTTTCTTGTCTCCTACTATTTATAGAGCTTTGAGGTCAGAGGAAGACGGAAAGGCGAAAGTAATACAATCTGGACCTGTGGAAGCATAGGGAATTGTACAGAAAATGTACAAGAATCCAAGGAAATATGGATGTCGATGAGGATAAGGATTGCATGCAAAAATAGTAAGTAATTGGACACAACAAAAATTGATATGACACAGCTGTATCATATGGGTAGCTTTACGATGCTAGATTTAACTTGATAGCAAACGGATGCATGTGTGAATGAATACGAGTTAAGGCTGGGCACTTCTTAATGCAGCCCACTGAGAAGCAAACAAAAATTGACAATCTAGGAAGAAGTGAAATCACCGACCACGGGCAACGAAAGAGCAAAAGTAGAAGTTAACAGGTTCTTCTCTGCGAATAATTTTAATATATATTTTTTTAATTAATTTTTTATTTTATTTATGGAGAGGAATTGAGAGTTTAGAGCTTAGGTCTTCTTTATCAAGATTTATATTCATCATTTGTCATAGTCATACTATCCATTGGTGAGAATGAGGCATCCATCAGGATTATAGTGAAATTTTTACATAAAAGTGCTAATATATGATAAAGATTGATATTTTCATTTTTTTTTACTTTGTGGGAGTATTCATAATTTTATAGGTGTAGAATTCTATATTCTTTTGTCTATGGTGTTAAATTGGTTATGTTTTTGGATCTTACATTCATTTTCTTTGTTTTTCATTCCATAAATTCATTTATGACAACTATTGTTAGCACCATCTCCAAGAGCTTAAAATGCTTGATGCCATTTATGTAGATTCTTTGGTACACCTTCAAGCCTAACTAACGAAATTTTGAAAAACCTATAATTAGTCTATTCTTCCTAACTCTTTTATATTGATGATCTTGTTATTTATGAAAATCAAGATAATATAAACATGTTTTTAAAGGTAGATTTAGTCCTAATTAGTTTGGACCTTATGTCATTTATTTTATTTTGACTTAGGTGCTTATGGCATGACTATATTGGATGGCTATGAATCTTCATCATTTTTATTCATAAAATCATGTTCTACTTCTTCTAGGCTATCTTTTTATGCATTGTACATGTAGGCAAATTTGATTTCAATACACATAATTGATGTGTGGTATAGAAGTTTTATAATGTTTTATAATTCTTGCATGATTGTACAAAACTTATTTTTCATTAAATATATTTTCTATAGCTATTTTTTCCTTTTCCCCCATATTCAATACAAAATTATGTCTTTGGACATGACCTCAATTATTTTGGTCCACATTCCTTTCCATACATTTTAGTTACTTTCCTCTAACCTAAAATCATGTCTATAAACTATATTCATATCTTTTGTTAAGGTAATCCTTTTCATGTCAAGTGCAAAATTAATTAATTATGTAAATTTGTTGTTTATTGGATAATCTAATTTACATCAATTATCCAATTTTTGTATTTTTTATACATAACATAAAATAGTTGTGTGTATAAATTATCCAATGACATAATTTATTAAATAAATTTTAATTTTAAACAGTAGATATTTTTGTACAATCATAATCAATATATCCATATAACAAATTAAATGCATACATAATAACATAATCCTTAAATAAAATTGCATAAAGCATTTGGTACTCTAACCAAAATATATATGTTTATATATCTCAAAGTTATGTACATATTACTCATGCGAAATATTTGTCCACCACAAAAAGTAAAATATTTTCATACACATTCCTAGGTAGTAGTACCTAACACCACAACAAGAATCTATTGATCTTTAGGAGGAGGAGAAGGAGATTCATATGTCCCTTCCTCCATTTAAATCATCAATGTGATCCAAATCACTTTACTTTGTATCTCACTTCTTGTTATGTGAATTTTTCCCTAAGAGTAGAGAAAACTATGAAATGCACTTGTGTTGAGCATTCTTATGATTAAAAAAACTTGTGTAGAGCATAATAGTGCACTATGTTTTGAAAGGAATTGTGTTCTCCTAGATTGTTCCACAGTGAAAATCATTACCACTAACATCTTCCTAGGGTGAGAGTGTATTTTCCAAGTGTTGCTATTTAGATAAGTATTAAAATCCATTTATATTAAAAGAAAAAGATGTGAGTTCATAATATGACTATGATGTTAATCTGATTAGATTATATGGATGTGTTATTATATTTACTATGTCAATAATTTATTTTAGAACCCTTGTCTTGTTTTTAATTATTGTAGTTTACATTTTTTATTTATGTTACTTATTCACATCATTTTAGTAATATTACATCTTGTAAATTATCTCTACTCTAATATTTTGTCTATGAGTTAAAACATAAGTCAAAAGAATGTAGATAAGAACAGATAAAGTATTATTAGGAACCAAAAAATGAGTAAAGAAATTGCCATTTTAGGCTAGAAATGTGTCATAATAGAGCTTACATTACAAACAACATACACATACTAGTTACAATTATTTTTTCATAAAATTTGAGTTGGAGTGAAATACTTAAACTTCATAGAATATGACAATAAAAATAAATTCAACACATCAAAGTGGCAAGTTTGTTTATATTTTAATGACATTTTAAGTTTTTTTCACATCTTTATAACCATAAGAATACCTTTAATGACCATTATAACCTATTTTCAAAGCTTGATCCACCCTCATTGATTGCCCATATGTAGTTCCTATTTAAAGAGAAGTATCATCAAATTCTTAATCCAATAGACCTATTGAATGCATCTAGCCTTGTTTAGCATACGTGGGAACATCATCCAAGTATAAATTCTAATTTTTTTATCTATGTATTACCCCATGTAGATGATTGGATTCATCAACATAGATGTTTAGTAGCTCCATAAACTAACTCTAGTTGTCCTTAGGATAAGGACTCCTTGAAAATTATGTTCAATTACAATTATTATTAGATTTATTTATTCTTAATCTTTTTATATTTCAATTAATATGTTTTCCTCCATTTAAATTTTTGTTTTCTTAAAATATTTATAGTATTAGAGTGGGTCTAAAATAAATTCATAAAAATATTATACTAGAAAATTATATAGCCTACATCCAACATACTTAGATTTATTCCTCTAGAATATTGAGTCCAAAATTGAATCAATATGTATCTCTTTCTTTTCCAAACTAATTCAAGAAAAAATTATCCTTTCAATCTATCATGACTTAGAACACCCCTTGGCCAAAGATAATTTGAATCATATTAATTGAGGATGCATAAATTATGGTCAATTTGATTCAAAGGTGTAGAAATCATTATTCTATTGCACATATTTTACAAATTCAATGGTGTTACAAGCCTCGAGAAGTTTGAAGTATTGATATGTTGCTTATCTAGTTTAACTATTATAACATATAATTTGGTGTGACATTCTTACTAGGGGGACTGACTCCTCAGCTAATAAAGTTAAAAGGGATTTCTTGTCTATTATTTCTTTGTCTCATGAAGACCAAAAGGTTCATTTGTCAAGTTCTCCTCATTCAGTTCCTTAGTTTCAAAGGATAATCAGGCTTCTTATGTGGATAAAGAGGTAGGTGGGGGTTCGTTTTTGAATAGTTTTGTTTGCTTCATTACTACTTTTAATATTCATTGTGAGGTGGATGGTCTAGAAATTAGTTTTCTAGATGAGGTAATTGATGAGGCCATTATGGGTTTGCAATTGTCCCTCATAGGAATTTTTTTGTCTTACTAGCCCAATATTTATTAGGTGCATAAATGGATACATTATTCTCAATTTTTAAAATGGGGGGTAAATTTTAGTGCTATGCCGAATGGGTTTTCTTAATTTATTTATTTTAACCTGGAAGATATGATAAATATTCTTATAGGAACCCCATAGGCCCTATATAAAAACTTCCAAAAATTTCTCTCCCTGTGTAAGTGGAAATTGAGGTAAGACCTAACTACTAATCTGGGCATGGCTACCCCCACTTGTATTAGGCTTCTTGGCCTCCCTTTAGAGTTTTGGAACCATAATGATATTGAAGGAATTGTTAATTCCTTTGGTAGCCTACTTGCTATTGATAAGGTGATGGCTCAAAAATCCCAACTAGTTTTTTCCAGATTATGTGTTAATGTGGTTGCAAATTGTGTTCTACCTTCTACTATAACCCTAAAATCTAAGTTCAAAACCAAGAACCAACATATTGAGTATGAGAGGGCTAGTTTCTTTTTCCAAATATGTGGTAAGTTTGGCCACACTTTTCATGAATGTAAAAGGCATGTGAATTAGAAAGATAAAGTTGTTCTAGCCTTTGATGCTCCTTCTCTTAACAAAAATAGTCTTGTAGGGTAATAAAAGATGGAGCTAAATTTCACTCATGAGAATGGGGATGTGGTAAGTTTCCTAACAAAAGATGTAAGAGAACCTACCAATGGTTGTCTTGTAGGAACAAAAATTATGGAGATGAAATCCTCTCAGTTAAATGAAGCAACAACTCTAGCTTTGACAAAAGATGTAAGTGCAGATGTTGGTTCAAAGAAAAATGATCCTAAAATTATGGTTTCTTCACCTTCTCCTATTGTATGTGATTTTTCCCACTTAATAGAAGTAGCTACAACCTATGAGTCCCTTAAAGGCTCAAAGTTGGATATTAGCAAGAATTTATGAATTTTTTTAGATGGTGAGGGAATTCTCTCTCCAAGCAACCCCAATAGAAGGATCTAGGCTTCATTTGATTTTTTATTTATTTAAGGAATTGGATTCATCCTTGCCACTTCAAAATGAACCACAAGAGAATCCCTTGATCCAAGTGAGTGAAAAACACAAAAAAGAAGAAAAAAAAGATGTAGGCAATGACCAAAAGGTGGGATGATTAAATAATAAAGATGTAAGGACTATTGATACACCTAGGGAAATTACCTCAAGAAAATAGAGGACCCTTGAGGGTCTCTCCAAATAGCCTAAACCTAAATGGTGAAGTTGGGGAGAATTCTCCCCTTGGGTAATTATTGTTCAAATATAGACTATTGGTTCATCATTATGAAGATTATGACATGGAATATTAGAGGGCTAAATAATCATTTAAAGAAACATGTTTTGAAGTGCAATATAATCAATTTGAAGGTTGATATCCTCCTTACCTAGGAAACTAAAATGTAGAAGGAGACTTTTGAAAAGGTTGTTAAAAACATTTGGCCAAGGGTAGTGTTTTGTGTTAGTAATGTTGATGGAGCCTCTAAGGACTTGGCAACTCTATGGAACCTAGAAATAATCTCTGGATCTCAAGGATGTAGCTGTAAGAATTATCTAGAAGCTATTTCCTAAGTAGGAAGGAAAATCTTGAAGTGGAGCCTCCTTAACTTTTATGCCCCAAATACTAGGTCGACAAGAAATCAACTATGGAATTCACTATTTGGGCTATTGTCAAAAGACTCAAGGATGTGATGGTTTCTTGTGCGGAACTTCAACACCTCGCTCTATCCTTCAAATAAGCTAGTGGGTTGGAAGATTTCATAGATAACATGCTATATTTTTCTAATTTTATTGTTGTTAATGGTCTCCTAGTGATGACCTTATTGGCTCCAAGTTTATCTAGTAAAACAAAATTTATGATAGTGACCATATTCTTGGTTAATCTTGATAGAGTGTTGATTTCTAGGGATTGGGATATTCTTGCTAAGCTAAATATTTCTTCCTTTCCCAAATTGACTTCTTACCATAGTGCTCTAATTTTGAATAGCGAAGATCAAATAAATCTTGGCCCCTACCCCTTTAGGTATGATATTATGTGGAACAAACATCTTGATTTCAAGGATTTGATTCCACTATGATGGAATCAACCTTGTCATGGTACGTCAATATTTTTATTAGCTCAAAATCTTACAAGAATCAAGTCTAATGTGGTAGAAGGTTGGAACAAATCTTCTTTTGGCAACATATATTTCACACAAAATAGAACATCCTTAGCAATCTTAATGATATCCAAGAGAAGATCAAAAAATAGGTCGTAGATGAAGACACTTCTATAAGAGAAAGGTAGTTGAGGGATGAATGACTCAGGAATATGAAAATGAAGAAATATTTTTGGAAACAAAATATCAAGAATCCAATGGCTGTAAGAAGGTGATAAGAATACAAAATTCTTCCAACAATCTACCTTAAAAAATAGAAGGAAAATAATTATTTCTATTATTGATGAAAATGGTGAGTTACTATCTAATGATGAAGACATTAATAATGAGGTTATATCCCTCTTTAAAAATTTGGTGGTCATCCTATCCCCCTTCAATCGATCTTGTTCTCTACTTAATGTCATCCCTAGGGAAATTTTCAAAAAGTGATATTTAGGATCTTGGAAAACCAATATTGATTTAGGAGGTTAAAGAAGTTGTTTTTTTCCTTTAGAGAGCTTATAAAGTGTCTAGCCTTGATGGTTTCTTGCAAGTTCCTTCTTCTAGGACTTTTGGGTTATCAAGTCCTCTAATATTCTAGATGCAACTAGTTATTTTCTTAGATTGGGAAGGCTCCTTCATCAACTTAATGCTACCTTCTTTGTTTTAATTCAAAAAAAGAAGAGGTGGTTTCCATTTTGGATTATCCACCAATAATATTATGTAATATGGTGTACAATTTTTTTTGTAAGATCATTGTCAATAGGCTAAAATTTATTCTTGATAAAATGATCTCAGTCAACCAAAGCGGATTTGTTCTAGGAAGACAGATCCTTGATGCTGCTATTTTTTCACATGAGTGCATTACCTTAGTGGAATACTCCATGAATCCAAAGAATGGTCCTCAAGTTAGATATTTCAAAGGGTTATGATAGAGTGGAATGGTGTTTTTTGTTTGTTTTTCTAGAGAAATTTGTTTTTGAAGGAAAATTTCTAAAAAATGATAAAAGAATGTGTGTTTACTCCTACATACTATGCACTAATTAATGGTATTCTCAAAGGCCTCTTATCATGTGTGAGATTTCTAAGACATAGCGATCCCCTCTTCCTGTATTTATTCATAATTGTGGTTGAAGTCCTAGGTGATAAGCTATAGAAGAGTCTGGACAAAAGAAAGCTTAAAGGAATTAGAGTAGCTTCATTCCCCCTAGCTTCACACTAGTATTTCATGGATGATACCATTTTATTTGCTGTTCCTTCTATGGTTGAAGAATCCAAATTGAATTTGATACTTCAGATCTATGCCTAATAACATATAAACTACACTAAAAGTAAGTTGTACTTCATTAATTGTAGCCAATCTCTAAAAATTAATGTCTTGAGAATTATAGAGTGTCAAGAAGTAGAGCTATTTTAAATAATTATCTTGGTTTTCTTTTGTATACTAAAAGGTCACCTAATAATTTTGGAATGGAATAATAGAGAGAATCCAAAAGAAACTAGCTAGTTGGAAAGGAAAATTGTTAAGTCAAGCAAGGGAGGTACAACTCCTATAGTATTCTCTTCAAAATATCCCTGTATACTTCCTCTACCTTTTTAAGATGCTAGAATTTATTATTAGTAGGATTTATTAGATACATAACACTTTTCTTTGGATCATAATGGAAGAGAGAAAAAGATTATCTTTTGGTTAGTTGGGAAAAGGTGTGCCTCCCTATGAAGGGAGGATGTCTGGGTATAAAGAAGTTAAACCTATTTAACAAATCTCTCCTATTGAAGATTGGCTAGTTATTTATTCAAGGAAGGAAGGATTGGGTTAAAATCATAAAAGCCAAGTATATGGATAATGAGGAATCCTAACGCTTCCTTCTTTCGAAGGGGTGGATGAATGATTCAACTATTTGGAACAATATTGTAAAATCAAGGAACTCTTTGAGACAAGGTACTAGGAGAAGGGTTGGTAATAGAAGACAAATCATATTTCAACATAAATTAAAGGGAAAATGAATACAAAATAAAGTTCCAAAATATTCCTTTAAATAATCTCAACAAATGATATATTAAACAAAACAAAAATTACAAAAGTTAATATAGTAATATCAAAAGAAGGAATTAGAACCTTTTTTTAATGAAAGATTATAACCTTCTTTAAGGAAGAATAGTATAATTTTTAAGAACATTGAGTAGTTAAGATCTAATTAAAAATTAATATGGTTAAAAATATATCATTATCAATAATTATAAATAAAAAAATATTTACAAAAGCTAATTATGTAATTGAAATTTTCTTAATAGTTAAATATATTTATGTATTCAATATAGTTTAAATAACAACATGAGTAAACAACATAGTGGCCATTAGTACATTAGTTTACATATGGGTCACTACTTCAGCCCAATTTATATCAGCTATCTTTCTACCTTGGACACATTTTTGTAGGTCTGGAGTATTACAAAAGTAACATTACAAAAGTATAAAAACTCATTTATTCAAAAGTGATAATTTATTTCTTTTTCCTTTTGATGCCACTTCTCTCAGGATTGTATGTCTCTCTATGTTTTGTTTTTCCCTCCTCCAACAGTTTTTGGAATTTTTGCTTTGCTACCTAGATGATGATGGAAACTAACACATAAATGGAGTGTAGAGTGAGTTTTCTAATAAAACTCAATAAGATCTCTTCTACAGCCCTGATAGATTTCTTTATTCCTTGCCTTCCAAATAAACCATAATATTTCAGTTAATAGAATTAACCAAAATAGGTTACTACTTTTTCCAAAGCCATTACAGTTTCCCATTATAATTTCTAATTTTCCTTCTTCTCTTGTTTGCCTAGCTTTTAACATGTCAATTTTAAAGATATTCAAAATTTCTTTAGCAAAAAAATAGACAAAAAAATTATGCATTACAAAAACAACAAGATTAACAGAAGGAACTTGTGAAAATTTTGCTAGTTAGGAGTGTCACCGCCAAAAGGTAGGGGAGAAGAATAGTAGTGGCGAGTGGGTTGTAATTATCCTTGATAAACACAATCTCTCTTGTAGGAGCTAGAGAGGCCTACAAATAAGCATTTCGATTGCAATGAATAGACTAATTAAAATCTCAATGATGGTTACGAAACGAAGACTGACCTGTACTAAAAGTAGGAATTGGAGGAACCTTGATAATAATGTATGAGACATTTTTCTAACGATTCAATAACACCTCAAAATGCACAATTTTAAGTGTAACTTTGTTTGATTGCACTTGAATAGACATTTACATATTAGAACATATCATTTTATGTATAATTATTATTTAATACATTCCATAAATTAACACTTATCAAATCAAAATATCTATTCAAGATTTTAAAAATAAATATAATATTAAACAGCATTTAAATAATAAAAAACAAAAATTCACTTATAAAGATAAATGTAATATTGAGTAATATTGTATTGGATGACTAATTGTTTATGTGAGACCTAAATCTCAACCTAAACAAGTACATCTCTAGGTCTCTACCTCAACGCAGTTATTTAAGGAACCTATTCGACATCTTTGTTTGCCCGCAGCTTACTTTCGCTCAGCATAAAGAGCTATATCTTTAAGCTTTTCTAGTTGATTGCAAGACAAATTTTGATCAGAGTAATACGAATGTTCATTCTTTGTTAAATCAATGTGATGTTGGCAATAGATGTGGTTGACACGGCATATTCTTCTGTGGATCTGATCTTTGATCTTTTGCAGCGGTATTCATTCAACATAATTAAATCTTTTCTCCTTCTGGGTGCTTCCCCTTTGCTGAAGTATCCAGATCGCAGAAAAGGAAACCGCTGAAATATCAGATCGGAAGAAGGATCGACAATGTAAAAATGCCCTTTTTGATCACTCTATTGCCAGCTTCATATTGATTCAACAACGATAAGGTTTTTCCTGGCGAGGATGGAAAGGAAGAAGCAAGATCCTATGAATTACTGTGAAAAACAGTCAAAAGCGGGCAAAGAATATATTGCTTGAAATAAAGGGCTTACTATAGCTGAGAGAATGCCCTGGTTTCCTTTTGATTGAAGAATACAGAGAAGGATCGGCTGTAATGTCCGGTTTTTGTGGGTGGTCTGGTAAAGTGTCCAGAACTGTCCCTAAAAGAAAAGGAATTTAAGATTTGTAAGTCACATTCAACGATTTGATGGAATATTCTTAAGGTGTGATATGAAAGGCCGAAGGGTTCAGGCGGTTGTGGTTTGATACGGAGTTAGAAAAACAACGAACTTGACCTAACTGTGCTTATATTATAGGCTTTTTTTTTTCCCCCTTTTTCATTGTTTTTTCGATGGAATTGCTCTTCTACTTTTCTTTGTAAGAGATGAGAAGAAAAGGGTAAATTCTAGTCTGTAATAAATAAGTGAAAGATTTTCTGTTTTGTAAAGGATAACTTACTATTGGTTCAAGGTCAATTATCACGACATTTGTTAGTGGCTGTACGATTAGTTTCTAGGTTTTTGGAGAAGAATCCTCCTGGGTATATGTGAATCAATGCCTATTTGAATATATTATGACAGAATGTTATAACTGAATTGACAAATTCGAATAACTGCCCTTTATTTGTATCGAGCCATTTATTTTGATTCTGTAAATGGCTACCTGTTTCCAGAGAATCATAGCATTGTATTACCATTTCTGTAAAAGAGCTTACAAAACTCCAGTTTAAAAAGGCTAGATCTTCATGACCAATGAGGAATCGGGGGACCGACACTAGCCTGTGCCTGGTAAAGCAACTCTGGTATTTAAAGATAAGAGAGAGTTTACTGCTTACGTTTCTGAAACTAGAATATTTATTGTACATTATTTTGGTCTACAAAAGATTCGGTTGCTTTGTTTGGGCAAATCGTTCCAATAGTAGGCTTGCCCTTGTAGCATTGTGGTTACTTGGCATTCTGCCCCATCACAATTAGTTATACGATATTTTTATTGACTAAGATATTGGAGAACATATAAAGTATACAAACAAATATTTTAAATACAGTCCTTATACTACTTGAACCCTTCTGCCTTTGATATAAAATCCTCCTGATGCTCCTTCAAATATTGACCAGAATACAGTGACTGACAAATCTTCATTTCATTTTCCTTTTGCAGCACTGCAAGTAGATTCTCCTTCTCACAAACACTTACTAGAACTGTCTATTTCAAATTTTTAAGCCTCTCCGTAGAAAATAGACATTAGATCTGAATAAGGCGAAAGAAGATCAAGACTATGTGCAGGGGTAAGCTCTCGTTTCAAGCTTTCATCATTATAGCAGGTAGAACCTCCGAGAGATCTGACATCTTCAAAGGAACTATTACTTATTGAGCTGTTTCGAGATTTGTTATAAAACCCTTATTGTAGATCGCTCTTTTGGTCATTCTGAAATAACTTTTATCTTAATTTACATCAAACTAACAGCTCATATAAACAATTAAAACGAACATAAACTTACAGAATAAGTAAAACTGCTACAAAAGAACTCTTTTAAGTGCTCTGAAAAAATTGCAGACTGTTAAGCTGTTGTTAATCGCCTTCACTTTTGCCAAATAGCGAGGGCCATATATTTAAACAGTTTCCAGCCCTTAAAATAAACAGAAAGATAAATAGGGATCTCCAAAAATACTCTGAATACCTCTATAAATGGCTTCTAAATAATATAAAAATTCTTATTCTAAATATAGTGTCTAACTGCTTTTAGCACTATTATTTTTTTTAGAAGGAATGATATCGAATAAACAAAATTCTAAATCTACCTTCTGCATTTGCATAATCAACATCATTTAACAACATACCCTTCCTTAATGTTACCCAAACTCACAAGATAGTCTTTGGAATGTAAAAAATTGAAGTTTTACAACTATATTTGTAGAGATATCTGCAGGTTGTTCATGAGGCTTTGTATGCCTTGGTTTTTCTTTTCTTTTGAGTCAAATTTTGAAGAAAATAATATTTCAAGTTAAAATTCTGTCTTATTTTGATGGACATGATATTTGGCCATCTTAATTTCATACAAAATATTGTAGACTGAATTTGTATTTTTTTAATTTTTCTAAGACATTCTGATATTATAATGATTTTTTATCTGTTGAAGTGGCTACAATATACTCTATTCTATAAACAAAGGAGAAAATAAAACTTAAATCTTTAAGATTCATGTAATCAAATTTGAATCAGTTGTAAAATAATTACCATGTGTGAACTTTTAGTCATCCAAAACATCTCTCCAATCAGAATCACTAAAATGAACAAGTTCAAACATTATAAAAGAATAATTGTGAATATCAAAAGTATTAGTACCTTTCTCATACCTCAATATCCTCTTGGCTTATTTCATTGAATTGTTGATGGCTCATTCGTATGCCTGGAAATAAGAGAACTTGAATAATAAATATCTAGACTTGTGTGAGTTATAAACATAAAACCTTCAATAGTATTTCTATGAGTTATCTCATTAACTATTTCATCACAGTCATATCTAAATAACACAACAACATGATCAGTTGGAGTGGATGCTAGTTTACAATCAACCATACCAAATTTATTCAACATATTTTTTTCATAATTTGCTTCAAATAAAAATCAATCCTCATTTTGATTAATGTTCATTCCTAGAAAATAGTGCACAAAACCTGAATATCTCATTTGAAATTCATTACTCATAGAAATTTTGAACTCATCCTTAATCTTAGAATTGTCACTCATATACTTTAAATCATCAAGATATACATTTATATTGAAAATATTGTTACCTTCTTATTTCTATAAAAAAATAGGCTCACTCTTCCTTCTCTTAAAGGTATATTTTGAAAATATTTATCAATTCAAATCTAGCATGCTCTTGGTGATTGCTTGAGATATACAATCCTTCAACTTATACACTTGGTTTCCTTCACCTTCCACTACAAAATCCTATGGAATTTATCGAATAAAAATTTCCTCTTCTAACTACCCATTCAAGAAAGCACTTTTCACATCAATGGGATACATGATCCATTTGCTTTCAGCTGTCAATGAAACCATCATTTTGGTCATATATTTTATCATTATTAGTGTAAATATATCTTTGTAATCTATTCCACAAGTCCATGTAAATATTATAGCTACTAATTGTGGCTTGTGTCTTTCAACACTACTAGATCATTGTCCTACTTAATTTTTTAGACCAACTTACTATCAATATTTTGATTATCATGTGGAAGCTTTATAAGCTCCGAAGTATCATTCATATGAGTGGAATCTATGTCTTCTTTCATTTATTACAATTGAATCTTAATAATACATCTATTTTGAAAATATGATTGTTCAAAATTAACCTAAATATTAAAGAAAAAATTGATATCCCACTTCTTGTATTCACTTCATATGCTTCACTTGTACTTCTTTAATAAATATTAAATATAATTCTTATGATATTTCTTATAGAATTGTACTTGAATCTAGACTTATTGGTGTAGGTCAACACTTAGGGACAATCTACTAAGTTAGGGGGAAATAAAACTTACACACAATAATTTTGAGTAATTTTTATTAACCTGCAAATAAAAGAATATTGTACCTCACTATCAAACGTGGGTATATTACAATTGAACACACATGTGTGGTTCTTACATGCATTGGAAATAACCTTTATAATTATAAATCATTAACCTAAAAAAAAAATCCTTAGCATTCAGTATGAGATCACGTTCAATCTACAAACAATCTCTAATTCCCCTCAAATTTCCTCTAGTAGAAGTCTCCAAAAATATCCTTTTGAAAGAGCTCAAGATCCTTATTTATAGCTTACAAATAGAGTAGAGGTGTTTTCCCAATAATAGGAAATGTGGCAAAGACTCGTTGACCCTTAGGATCCATATGTACAAAATTAAAACAATGACTTTTTCTAGTGAAAATTTACATTTTTGTAGCAATTGCTAAAATTCAGGGATTACATGGATATATGGATGCTTAACTAGAAAGTTTCATAGTTTCAATTTTTTGAGAAATTTTGGCTTGTTGCATAGTTTTGAGGGGGAATTGGATAATATCCACATTGCGCAAAAAGTTTCACAACACCAAAATATCCTACATCATAGTAAAATTTTGCAATTCCATAAATTTCATTGTTTTGCTTAAATATTTCTCAAAATTGAAATGAAATCCTCTAGACATTAGGAAAATAACACAATTCTATAAGTTCCTCAAATTTTATTAGATCTCTAAATTTGAAATGTGACATCTACGACACTATGAATTTTTTGCAAGGAACGATGGTATGTGTACAACAATAATTATTTGGACAATTAATTCCAACATGGCTTCAAGGCCTACACTATATAATAGAATTCTTGGTCATAAATTCAATACTTCTTATTTTCTTTATTTAGTTGTTCAATGAATCAGGCAATGGGTCTACCTTCTTCACTAAAAATTCCCAAAATTGCACAACTACTAGCATCACAATCAACTTGAAATGCTTTGCCATGTTTTGGAAACACCATTGAGATCTTGTTTATAGTATGCTATCAATTGTGAGTTTTTCCTAATTCCCTTCATTTTTTATAAGAGGTGAACACATTGCACTAAATTTTGTATGAATTTCCAATAGAAGCTCACTAAGACAAAAAATATAGCCTCAAACATTCTATCAAGTGAAAGTCAATTCACTATTTCGTTAACCTTTGTTAGGTCCATCTTCGACCCTTCTTTAGATGCTATAAACCTAGATATACTAGTTATTTTTTCATATAACTAAACTTCTTCAAATTCACAAGAAACTTTTCTTTCAATATTTTAAAATTTTATTTCATTTGCTCTAAGTGCTCCTCCTTAATTATAAACAATTAACGAAATACTTCAGTACCATATCGATTAGTGTCATGAAAGTGATGAGTGCATTAGTTAACTCAAATGGCACTACTAGCCCCTCATATAATCCATCCTTAGCCTTGAATGGTATGTTCCATTCATCAAACTCTCTAATTATAATTTTTTGATACCCAGATTCTAAGTCAAAATTTGTGAATTACATTGCTCCACTTAAAAGTTCGATAAAGTCATCAATTTATGGTAATGGAAATATATACTTAATGGTAATATTTTTATATCCCTTTAATAAGTGCACTTTCTCCACTCTCCATCCTTTCTGGGTGCAAGTACAACATGTATAACATAAGTACTAAGACTCTCTCTAATCAGCCCCTTATTTAGCAACTCTTGCACTTGTCTTTTCACCTCTTCATTCTCCATGGATATCATTTTGTATGGTGTCTTGTTTGATAGGATAATGCCTAGTATCAAATCCATGCAATAAATTATGATTCTCATTGGAGGAAGCTCATCAGGAAAGCTCTTCATTAGTATCTTTATGAACTAAGTTAAAATTTCATTGAATTATATGGGAACCTCTTCCATACTCCTTACTTCCCTATCTTCTATAGGATTCGGTAGGAAGGAAAAAAATACATTTTCCCTTATTATATCATTAAAGAACTTATTTTCAATCACTAGAAAATATCTATTGATTTTCTCAAACTCTTCATTCTTATCCTTCAAGGGATTTAATAAAGTTTCCTTCCCATTATTGTTTATCTTATGAAAATTATTCTTGTCAACATGAATGGCCTACCAATCATACTACCATATTTCTCCTAATAGAAAGTGGCATGCACCCATTAGAATTATATCACACATCTCTTCTTTATGGTTACCAATATAAAAATTAACAAGTAAAACCTTATAGGTAGTTGTATGCTTTAGCCTCTTTAGCTTTACTTTCTTCACCATGGCCTTTGACACTATGCTATCACTGTTGTCACTATCCATGAAATTACAATATTTTCCTCTAGAAACTTACATCTAGTTTTAAACACTTTTCTTAGTTTTTTTGGTTCTCCTCAAGTACATTCTCTAGTTTTAGGACTCTTCTCGACATCAAGGATTATCCATCCTCAAGTTCTTCTACACTTGAGGACAATCAAATTCCTTATTCATAGCTTGTTGGCATTTGAAAAATGTTCCACTAAATCCTCTTCCTATTCCAAAAATTTCCTTTCCTCCAAGGTAATCACCCCTTGGCCATCTCCTTGGGAATTGGTTTTTGATGTTCTTGCTTCTCCTTTCTTTTCTTAATAACCACATCTAGTAGTTTAGTACTTTCTCACTCTTGATGATATACCTCTTCACCTAGAGACATTCTATTTTTTGGAGATATTTTGCTAATAATTTGATACAAATTCATTGGCTTCTTCTGCATTTGTAATTCTAACGATGTTAATTTCATCTTCAGTAGAATAATTTAAACCATTATTTCATACATGGAGACATTGCCCATATCAGCCTCAATATGACCAACCATAATGTTCAATATATATAACTCCTTTCTATACTCTTGCACACTCTTCTCCTTTCGTTTAACATTACACAAATTATTGAATATGGTGATTTGGTGGTATTCTAAGGGTATGTGTAGGATCATGATGGGCCAAAAAGTGGCAATATGATGGGTATGTGTAGGGTATGTGGCTAACAACTTTTTTTTACCCAAAATTGATGAAATGAAAAGGGTTTTTGAAGGAGATTCTTAGCTTTCAACCAATATAAATTATGCTATACTTTGAATTTAATAAATAATTATTATTCATTTTCTATTTGAATTATGACTAAAATCCTGATTGATAGGCTAATTGAAAAACATCTTTAACTTTCAAATGGTATCACATTTTTTGAATCCAAAATATGTGTCACATTCTATGCTTTGTATACTATAGGATTAAAAAAAATGAATTTCATTCAAAGTGTTGACCAAGTTAAATTGGTTAGACATATGAGTTTTTATATTTTTTAAAGGTTGTAACAAAAATATCATAATTAATTATTTACTTAGAAAAAAACTACCAAAATGTATGCATGACATCTAGACATGATTCCTCTACTTATATCTAAAATATTATAAAAAATATTATCATTTTACTATGGTTAGGGTGGTCAGACAGACACCTACTTCTTATTTTTTCCCTAAAATTTAAGTACTATTGCATTGAAATTTAAAATTCTCACCAAATATATCTTTTCTTTTTTCAAATAAACCTAGTAGTTTAGAAACTACATTCAATTTGCTACATATTCTATTCTTACATTATTTTGAAATAATATAGATAACTTATTCAAAGTTTTACATCAAGTTGCCTAACTCTAATTTTTCTGAATTTTTTGCCACTTAAGGGCATCATTTTCCCATGATGATCCTGTACATACCCCTAATAAGAAATTTTCTTTAAACATGGTGACCATTTTCTCCTAGGCTCTATTTTTTTATTTTCCTTTCTCTATCTGTCAGCTTGTACATGGTCGAACGATAGAGATGAATGTCCATTTAGTCTTGTAGCTATAAAATTTATGCTCTTGGGGTCTTTAGTTTATTCTAACTCAAGATATTTCTTCACTTATAAAATCTAGTCTCTCAACTCTTCTAGATTCAGGGTATTAATATAACTTGGTAGGTCTACAGGTAAGGTTTAATGATAATCTTGGTCATTCAAAGTCTTGAAAACTTCTTTGATAATCATCCTCTCCTCTTTCTTCTTCATTGAATTCTTCCTCGTTATCACTCACATTCTCTATGAGCACTCCTCTATCTTGTGTTTTCTCCATTGCATTCAATCTAATTGTGATTCCTTTGTGATTTTTTACAAGTGTTGTGTCTCTAGCTCATGGAATGGATCTTTAGCCTTTTCCTTTTTGTTCTTTGTCTTTAGATGTTCTCTACATTTGTAGGTTCTTCTTCTTCACTCTTCCTACAACAATCTCCTTTGGGTCTTGGATTAACATTTCCATGATCTCAAGGAATTATCTACTATCTTTGATACCACTTGTGGTAGGTCAAGAATCAATGACTTTTATAAGCTATCAAGTCAACTAAAAAATAAAACCTAAATACATCAATTTTTAATATCCTTGTATTAACTTGCAACCAAAAACATTACAATAAAAGTATTAAGTGTTTGGTAAATTAATTTCCAAACAATTGTATGGTTTCTTACATTCAAAAAATAATCTTGATAATTAAAAAAATTAAATCCAAGATATGTTCCTCAAAATTCATCATGCAATCCCCTTCAATTTACAAACACTCACTAGCTTCCCTCAAATTTACTTATATAGAAGTATCTAAAAAATGCCTCCAAAAGAGCTCAAGATCCTTATTTATAGCTTTCAAACAAATTATGGCCAATTTCCTCATCATAGGACACATTTCATGACCCCCTGACCATTCGTATCCATACGTAGGTATTTAAAATTGCCAAATTTTCAATTTCTAGCAAATTTTTTCATTAAAGTAGTAGTTTTTTTAAATTCAAGAGGTACAAGGATATATCTACTTGACTAGAAATTTGAAAAATTACATGATTTTGAAGGAAAGTAAGTATGTTTTAGAGTTTTGAGGGGTATGTAAATAATATCCATATTACTTGAAAAATTACATAAGACCAAAATATTCACAATTACAGAACATTGAAAAATAATCTTGATTATTCCTCAAATTTGAAACATGACATCAAAGACACTGGGAAATCCCATAATTTCATAACTTTGTCACTATGTCGAATGTTCCCTAAATTTCAAATACAACATCTCATACACTAATAAAATCATGGAATTGTATAACTTCCTATTTTTCCTTGTATCTTCCCCAAATTTTAAATGTGGCATCATGAACACTACAAAAGTTCCAAAATTGCCTAAATTACTCAGATTTTCTCTTATCTTCACCAAATTGGAAATGTGAGTAGCAATTCAGCCCCTTTTCAAGGTGAAGTAGTCACTGTCCATGAACCATCAAAAAATATTTGAAACTTGCATCATTCATTCCTACAAAAAAAATAATGAAGAAAAACAAACAAGAAAAGAAAAGACAATTCTTTTTGGGATATGTAGGATTGCTCGTGGACTCTAATTCTCCTTCTTCACTTACAATAAATTTAGAAGAGGGGCATGGTGGAATTTTTGTATCATGAACTAAACTATTAGTGTGCTTCTCGTTAATAATATCATAATCAATGCAACCATTATAAATGAACTTTTCCTTCTCAACATGGCCTTTTTGATGATCATAAACCCCTGTAAAATCACACCTCTTGAGACAAAAATTACATTGATGAAATGATTGCATATTTTATAAGCCTTAATTTATTCACTATAATGAAAACAATGAGTCATTTAATTAATGATATCAGGTTTCTACAATCCATATTATTGATCAATATTGCTTTTGGATTAGATTGTGTTGAGTTTTTGTGCATCAACATTTTGGATCACACTCCATGATTCATCATCAATATGAAAGAGAGAAAGAGGAGAAAAAATCTTGATGATGGATCACGAAGTGTGATCCAAAATGTTGATGCACAAAAACTCAACACAATCTAATCCAAAAGCAATATTGATCAATGAATCATTTAGTTTTTGGATATAATTGTTTCATATTTTCATTAGCTACATAAGAATATGCTAAAAAACCTAAAATTTTCTAATAATTAGCATTATACATTTTCTCATGCGAGGATTTAGGAATCATCCTCTAGAGTGTACTTGTGGTACTTCAATTGAGAATATATATGTCTATATCAAAAAAACTAGTCAAAAAATAATTACATAATCCCTTGGTTTGTATAGAGACTAAAATAATTCCTATTTTAATATTTTTTTATTTTTTTTTATAGATGAGTACTACCAAATAAGAGGGTAGCTCCTAGATATAGTAACAAAGTTTGGCATGAAAGTGCCATACAACACTCCTAAGTGTAACAGTTTAACCCAACAAACTTAGACACTCAACAATTGATATATTGTTGCCATAAGATTACCCAGCCTAACAAGCTTATTGAGACTACCCTCTCCCATCCATGAGAGATAGAAGTCCATGAATCTTGCAAATGCTACCATGTCTGCATTCTTGACTCCCATTCAAAAAACCTCCCATGCATTGGATATAAAGTTGACTAGGGTCTCACGCTTGTCAGTATCTATTTTGTTGCCATTTCCTTCATCACTCAATATTGCAGGATCAAAGTAAACTCTGAGGAGACTTGCCCAACCCTTTGATCGCAGCTCCATCATAGCATTAGAAATGACATCAACATACATCGGTGCCACAAGCATGTCTAGCCACTCAACCACCCATTCCTTGGACTCAGTGATATCAACCATGGCGCCAATCAAAACCTCAAATAACTTGCCATCACAACAATGTTGGTTTATGTTCAGGAAGGAGGAAAGAAAGTCAACGATAGCATTTCATGTCTCCTGGTTTTGGATCAAGAAAAGGAACCTGCACTATACTAGTAAGTCTTTCTTGGCACACTAGCAGAGTATCCCAAACTAGAATACCATGATCACTCGACAACCCTCACCCCAAGACTTCCGCTTATAGGTAAACATGAATATGAGCACCGTTGTTAAATAGCTGCAAAGGATTTTTTAAGAAACCATTAGACTTCAGATATTCGCCAGTCATAGCATATCCTGAATCACCTGATATCTCATTCACCAGTATGACCTATCAATACTCACATGCCCAAGGATTCATCAGCATAGATGGGAGCATCTGAAGCGGCTCAACAACCCAAGGAATATTTTAATAATACTTCTTGTAGAATTGGCCAAGGTACAGATGTCGATCCAACTACTACTTTTTTAGCTTGCACCATGCCTGAGTTTGCCAAAAAATCTACAGCCTGATTCGCCTCTCTATAAACGTGTGATAAAGTGTACTCTGATAGCTTTCCTAAGGATTCCTTTACTAGAATTATCCAATCATTCATTCTCCAATTTTAGGATCTTCCTAAAATAATTGCTTTAATACAGAGCATATAATCTCCTTTGATTTCGACAACACTCGATGTCCTTTTTGATGCATATTTCCAAACCAAGCCACAACACCTCCATTTCTACCATATTATTTGTACATATGCCTAAATTCTTTGAAGCAACCCAAACACACTCACCTTTTGAGTCCCGGATTATGCATCCCACCCCTGCATTGCCAGGGTTTCCCTTTGCCTCCCCATCAAAGTTCAGTTTCCATTTTAGCCTTACCAGATGAGTCCAAAAAATCTCTTTCCTATTCACTTTTGGGATAGATGGCTAGCTAAAAGCTGGTATCCTGAGCCCATTCCATTTCCTCATAATTTCTTTGTCCCATCTTGAAAATTTGGACTTAGGGCCTACTATGACCCTATTATTCGTTGTTTCGACGATAGCTAGCTGAATTTTCTCAAAAAGATGATCCCGGGTAAGTGAAGTACCTATAAAGACATGTCTGTTCCTCTCTTTCTAAATATGCCATACTACCAATGAGGGTGCCAAAGTCCAAATTCCCTTCCAGTACCCAAACTTGCACATGGCCAGCTAGCTTGCCAAAAAGTCCCAAAGCTTGCACTGCCTTGGCCCAATAAAATTGAGGTCACTTTGTAGTCGATTCCAACATGATGCAACATACGGGCAGGAAAACATCAAATGATCTAAATCCTATTCCACTTGTTTGCATAAGTTGCACTGTGATGGACCAAGAATACCCAATCTCTTCAATCCCTCACTAGTTAGACACCATTTATGAAGAGTAGTCCACAAGAAAGCCCCGGCCTTAGGAAGAATCTCTTTCTTCCAACAAATTCTTGCCACCCAAGACTTATCCTTACTTTGTTGTAACTAAATTTGGTACCCAAGCTTGGCTGAGTACTCCCCGGAAGACACACCACACTAGAATATAGAGTCTTCCCTATCGAACAGTTTGATCGGTTGGTCACCTAATTCATTATAGATCTCAACAAACAAAGTTTCAGGAAGTTGTAGGGCTGAAAAATTAATCGAACAGTAATCACCATATGGTGAGCTATTCTCTGTTCTGACGTAATCTGCTACCTTGGTGCCAAAATTGGATTGGAGGTGATCCAAATATTGATCAAGATCAAAAATTTCTGCCAAGATTTTGTGGTCGTTCCATGAGTCAATCTAGAATAGTGCCTTCTTACCGTTCCCAATCTGCCAAGACAGGTGCATCGTAATTAGGTGTCTACATTTTGATATAAACTTCCATGCAGCTGAACCACCTTCTAGGTTAGAGACCGTTAGAATTGGATATAGATTCTCATTATCCAAGTACTTGTTTTGTAATATCTGGCACCACAATTTATCAGGCCTCTATACATCTTCCATATTAGTCTTGCACCTAGTGTGTTATTCTGCAATCGCATTTTGTGTAGCGCAACCCCACCGTCTTCTTTTGACATGCATATTGTATCCCACCCAATCAAAGGGATTTTTTTAACTTCCTTTCAACCTTCCCATAAAAAATTCTTCATAATACCCTCCAAATCTTTTTCAGTTTTTGCCGGTGCTTCCAAGCAGGACATTGTGAAAATAGGTATTTCCGCCAAAACCATTTTTTCCATGGTTATCCTGCCTACCAGCATGAGCCAGTTATTTTTCCAGGTGATTTCCTTGTTCCTACATCTTTCAATCACCTCGCCCCAATGTCTGGCTTTACACAAGCCTTCAAATATTTGAATTTCGAGGAACTTGGATGGTAATTTCCCGATTTGTATTCCGAAGGTTGAAATGATTGCTTGTAATTGGTGTCTTGTATTAAAGAAGAAGACACAGGACTTGTCCCTATTCATTTTTTGCCTTGAATTGACTTCATAATCTGCCAACAGCTGACTTATATTTCTACCCTCTTTTATGCTTGCTTCCCCTAGAAGAGAAGTGTCATCTGCGAACTGGACATGAGTGACGGGTTATGTGTTAGGGGCCACACATATGCCTTGCCACCACCCCTGCATGCTACATATTTTGATAGCACAACTAAAGGATTATGCCAAAATGATGAAGAGGAAGGGGGAGAGCGATTCCCCTTGCCTAAGCCCATTTTTTGCTTTAAAGAAACTTTGTAGTGAGTTGTTAATAGCAATATAAAATCTCACTGAAGAGATACACTAAAAAATTAATTTGCACCACTGGCTACTGAACCCTAATTTCTTCATAACTTCCATAAGGAAACGTCATCTCACCTTGTCATATGCCTTTCTCACATCCAACTTTATAATCATCCCCGCATGTTTGCTTGATCGAAGAGTGTGCACTGCCTCTGAAATGATTAGTATACAATCTGATATTTCTCTACTAGACACAAACCCATTTTGTTCAGCCGAAATAATCTTCTCCAGCAATGGTTTTAACCTATTAGCTAGCACTTTCACCACAATCTTGTATAGTGTATTGCATAGTGAAATGGGCTTGAAATCATTAAAGGAGAGGTAATCATTCTTTTTTGGGATCAATGCTATCATCAAATTGTTAATGTCCTTAACGAATTGACTAGACTTGTGGAACTCTTTGACAAACTTCCATAACTAGAATTTTTTGGGAAAAAATAAGTCAATCTAATGGCTCCAAGAAGGTGATAAGAATACAATTTTTTTCCAACAATCTACCTTAACACATAGAAGAAGGAATAAAATTATTTCTATTATTGATGAAAGTGGTGAGTTACTATCTAAGGACAAAGACATTGATAATGGGGTTATATATCCTTCTTCTAAAATGTTGGTGGTGATCCTATCCCCCTTCAGTCAATCTTTTTCTCTACTTGATGTCATCCCTAGGGTGATTTGAAAAAGTTGTATTCATGATCATGGAAGAGAAATATTGATTTAGGAGGTTAAATCAGTTGTTTTCTCCTTTGGAGCTTATAAAGTGCCTAGCCCTGATGGTTTCTTGCTTTCCTTCTTCTAGGACATTTGGGATATCATGTCCTCTAATATTCTCAATGCGGGTATAGTTTTTTTTAGATCGAGAAGGCTCCTTTGTTAGCTTAATGCTACCTTCTTTGTTTTAATTCAAAAAAGAAGTGGTTTCCATTTTGTACTATCAACCAATAAGATTATGTAATATGGTGTATAAATTGTTTTCTAAGATAATTGTCAATAGGCTAAAATTTCTTGATAAAATGATCTCATTCAACCAAAATGATTTTTTTCTAGGAATACATATCCTTTATGCTACCATTGTTTCACATGATTATATTCCCTTAGTGGAATACTCCATGAATCCATGTGTGCTACTCAAGTTAGATATTTCAAAGGGTTATGACAGAGTGGAATGGTGTTTGTTGTTTGTGGTTCTAGAGAAATTTGGTTTTGGAGGAAAACTTCTAATTTGATAAAAGAATGTGTGTTTACTCCTAGATACTAAGTCATAATTAATGGTATTCCAAAAGGTCTCTTATCATGTGGGAGAGGTCTAAGACAAGGCAATCCCCTCTTCCTTTATTTACTCATAATTATGGTTGAAGTTCAGAGTCATAACCTATAGAAGAATCAGGACAAAGGAATGTTCAAAGGAATTAGAGTAGCTTCATCCATCCCCTAGCTTCACACTAGTATTTCATGGATGATACCATTTTATTTGGTGTTGCTTATATGGTTGAAGCATCCAAATGGAATTCCATACTTCAAAGATATTCCTCAACTTCAACACAACATATAAACTACAATAAAATTAAGTTATACTTCATTAGCTCTAGCCAATCTCTAAAAAATAGTCTTGATAATTTTGGAGTGTCAAGAATTAGAGATATATTCTAGATACTTATCTTGGGTTTCCTTTATCTACTAAAAGGTCACTTAATGTTTTTAGAATAGAACAATAGAGAGAATCCAAAAGAAACTGTTTGGTTGGAAAGGAAAACTGTTATGTCGAGCAAGGAAGATACAACTATTGTAGTATTCTCTTCAAAATATCCCTTTCTACTTCCTCTCCCTTTTTAAGATGCTAGAATTTATTATTTATAAAAAATATTAGATACATAGGAATTTCCTTTGGACCAGAATGGAAGAGAGGAAAAGATTAGCTTTGTTAAGTTGGGAAAAGGTGTGCCTCCCTAAGAAGGAAATATTTCTAAGGAGAAGGAACTTAAACCTATTTAACAAATATCTCCTATTGAAGATTGACTAGTTCTTTATTCAAGGAAGGATGGATTAGGTAAAAATATTACAATCCAAGTATATCGATAATGAGGAATCCTAATGCTTCCTTCTTTCAGAGGAGTGGACAAATAGTTTAGCTATTTAGAATAATACTATAAAATCAAGGAATACTTTGAAACAAGGCACTAAGAGAAGGGTTGTGAATGGAGGAAAAATCATATTTCAACATAAATTTAAGGTCAAATGAATAAAAATTAAAGTTCCAAAATATTCATTTAAATAATTCAACAAATAGTATATTAGAAAAAATAAAATCTACAGATGGATAATAATGAATCAACCTTGAATTAAGAGTTAAGTAATGAAGCTGGTTGGTGTCCACAGGAGGCTTGTACAGGCCATGCCTTGAAATAGGACTGGTCTACATGTAAGATTTTATGTGTCCATGCACTTGGCTGTTGCTTTTTCTGGTTGGGCATATCTTGTTCTTTGGGGTTAGATGTTTTGCTTGTGGGGGGATTTTTCTCTTATTCTTTTACTGGTGTGGGGTTGTTGGGTGGTGTGTGTTGTTTAGTGGGTGGAGATCATGGTATTTGGAATTACATTTAGCCTTTCTTTGGGGTGTACAATGTTTTGTGGTGAGCCATCTTCCTTCGTTTTGATCGGTTCCTTTCTTGCTATGGGGTTCGGTTACAAAGTGGTGCTTTGCTTATGGCATTTGCTTTTTCTCTGTTCCATATTGGATTATGGATTCTTTAAAAATAAATTTCAATGGTGAAGGATCTTCCTCATCAGGGGATTTTCCAAGAATAAAAAAGGTGAATAGGTGTTTGGAGCATTTCCTTGATCATCCAAAATTGGTGATTCATCTGGATTCCATCACAGAGGATTTTACATACTTGAATAATCATGATCTAATTTGTAAATTCATGGATCTTCATTTGTATTTGTCGGCATTGGAATCTTGGACCTATCAGGTTTGGAATCCTGAAGGAGATATGGAGATAATGATGGTTGCCAATAATTATTTTTTGGTTGTCTTTCATGCATGGTAGATAGGAAAAGGGTTTGTGAAGGTGGTCCATATTTATACAATAAGATTGGGCTCTTCATAAAACCTTGGAATAAGAGTTTCAACTCTGCTAAAGAACTTCCTATGTTGGTTCCAGTTTGGATTCGTCTACCTCAGCTTCCATTGGAGTACAGGGGAAGTAATATTTTACATATGATAGCCAAAATATTTGGAAAACTAGTTGGGCCTGCTCAACAATATATGGATAAGAAGGTAATCTCTTATGCTCGAATTTGTCTTGAATTTGATCTGAACAACCCTTTTCCTTATTTTATAGAAGTTTTTGTTGGATCCTCTTCTTAGATTCAACAACTCAATTATGAAACTCTCCCTTTTTTCTATCATGTTTGTCATGAATATGGACAATTACAAAGGATATTCCCTTGGATTAAACAGCCAGGAGTTTTTTTGTTGCTAATGTTTCTTCTAAGATTACTCCTAAGAATGATAATGGAAAAGCTCCTATGGTAGAGGGGGTTGCAGATTTGGAGGGATTTTTTCCTATTAAGCCTCATAATAAGGGGAGTGGTGGGAAGACAACTCTCAGGGATTGAAAAAATGATGGGATATTTAATCAATTTGATGCTTTGGATAATTTGGTTCAGGAAGAGGGGATTCCAATTAGGATCCCTCTTGGGACTAGATCATTGGAAATAGTCTTGCAAGAGGTTGAAGAAAATGGGAATCAAAACTTGGCTAAGGTGGACTTGCAGGTTGGTAAGATGGAGGTTGGTTAAATGGAAATGAATGTTCCTCTCTAGCTACAAGATGCTCCTAATCCTCTTAGATCTTTGGCTATGAAGGATGATAGTGTTGTGGTAGCTTCCTCTCCTTCATAGGTAAATAAGCCTATGGATTGAAGGAAAAATGGTGGGTTTGTGCAGGCTTTGGGTTTGTACTAAAAACCCCTTAAGAAGGGGCCCTTGGAGAAAGCTTCTAAGGTGGGACACAAGAAAGACCAAGATAAATTTAAGTTGATGGGAGAGACTCTGGTGGAATCGAGGTTGGTGAAAACCATAGACTCACATTTCTCTTATCCCCAAAAAATATTGTTATTTTATGCAATTTTAGGGGTTTGAAAAGTGCTCCTAGACAAAAGGCTATTTGTGAGATGATTGGAAGTAATTCTACTGATATTGTCTCCATTTAGAAAACTAAGTTATAAGTGGGCGGTATGATGGATAGAGCCTCTAGTGTTTGGCCACATGGGTGTTTTCAATGTGTTTTTACTTTTGGTAGCTTAGGAGGTGTGGCTTATTTGTGGGATCCAAGAAAGGTTGTTCCTTTGTACTGGATCTCAAGTCACTCTTCTCTCTCTTTGATTGCTACTAGTTTAGAATCTAGTGAATCTTGTCTTTTCACTCATGTTTATGCTCCCACTGATCGGATGGGTAACTCCCAACTCTAGAATCATCTTAGTTAGGTTTGCTCTCTTGTTCCTTAGCATCCTTGGATTATGGCTAGATATTTTAATGTTGTTTCTTGTTTAGAGGAGAAGATGGGGGCATTGCCAAGTTTGAACCTATTGCTTTTCTCCTTATAAACAACATGGTGATTTTAATCTTATTGATGTGAAACCTAATAATTGTATTTTAACATGGAATAATCAAAGGTTTGGTGATGG
This sequence comes from Sequoia sempervirens, assembly GCA_007258455.2. NCBI lineage: Eukaryota > Viridiplantae > Streptophyta > Pinopsida > Cupressales > Cupressaceae > Sequoia > Sequoia sempervirens. Next base: position 10,632,814 of record VDFB02000017.1, read on the forward strand.
TGCTATTTCTGAGAGGCTTAATAGGTTTCTTGCCTCTTGTTTTTGGGTAGGGGATAGGTGGACTACTAGTTTTGGGATCTGATAAGCTTAAAATATGCTCATAATTTGGATGTTATGATAAAATTTTAATGTCTTTACTTTTTTTATTTCATGGCCGTTTAAACTTTGTTGAAACCTTTTATGGGGATATCCTGTAGCATAATACTTTCATATTCCTGTAGCTCATTATGTTGACTTGATTGCATTTATTGCCCGTTGACTCCCTGAAATGACTGGTATATCGTATATAGTTTTTGAATGATGAAGTAGATTTAAAATGTGTGATTAATGAATAGATATCGTGTATGTGCCATACGCCTTTTCTTTCGCATCTATTACCTTTTGTTTCGCAGGTTGTTGAAGAATGATCGAGTCAAGCGCAGCCGATCTTGGCCTTGCAGTAAAGTCCATTTCCTGCATGACTTCGAGGAAGCTTCGGCGAAGACTCTTTGACCGAAACTATGGGAAAGAATTTTAATGACAGTCAATCTGGAAAGAGTGGAGCGCTAGATTCTCTCCAAATTGAGTTGAACGCATAAATTCATTATGAAGTCTATTCCTTGATTCAGGGATATACTTTACTTCCATGTCTTTCTTTGATAGGGTTAGTTAGTTAGTTGCTCTCCTGTTTATAAATAAAGTTCTCCTCCTGCGCGAGAGAGACAGAAGAGAGGATAGTTAGAATGAGTAAGAGATGATAGTTAGTAAGTTAGAAGCATAGTAATAACAGATATCATGTAAGAATCAGTATGATAATGAGAAATAGAATCTGTATGATCAAAGACAGAGTTTATTGTTAGTTTCCACATCAACAAAGCAATGTATACCATTCTATTTTCATGAATAAAGTTCGATGAAGTTCTGAGTTTAGCATCTGTGTAATCAGTAGATGCTTGCTAAGGGGGCCCACTTAGTAAGTATCTGTAGCTAGTTAGTTAGTTGTTATTTTCTATTGATCTTCAGATTAGCTTTCATCTTTGAAGTTTTCATACAAACTCAGTCTTATAGTGCTCCTGCAGCATAGAGAGTCCATCCCTGTGACTGTTCCTCCAGCATAAGGCCAGTTCATACTTTGTTTTTTAGTTGTAGTTGTTATGGTTTCTATCATAGTCGAGTTAAAGAATTTTGCATTACCATTCTGTGGCTTAGATAGAATTTCTTTCTAATATTATTTCTACTAAGATTTGACCAAAACTAGTTCCTAGTGCATATATTTTGCCGCACCATTTAAAGTCTACGTCCCCTGGTTTGACAAATAAAATGAACGTCCATAGAAAGATATAAGTCACCTGTTGGAATTCCCAATTCCCAGGAAAGGTTTTACTGTGATTTTCATATCCTTTTGTGGGCGCGAGCCATTTTTGGTGCCATTGCCGGGGATGGCGTCTAGCTAGGAATCTGTTAGAAGTCATTTTCAGCATTAGTTTAGTCTGTTAGTAAAAAAAAATTAAAATCTTTCAAGCCACCACTCACCGTATTGCATGCATAGAAGAAGAAGAGACGCACTGGGAAGGTTTCTCCCTGAAAATCTATTTATTGAACTACCATTTGACCCAGCTGATAACGAACCTGAGGAAAATCCATTCACTCTGTTATTCCGGCAACCAGACATGGCAAATAATCCACCTAACAATCTGCCTCCTGCATTTGATTTTCCCATTGTTCCCCAACAAGATACCGACAATCTTAAAAACATTCCCTCTTCCTTGCTTCCAAAGTTTTATGGCTTGGTTACGGAGGATCCAAAAACTTTTCTGTTTGAATTTGATGTCCTCTGTCGTAGTTATGACTACAACACAGACACTCATAAACTGAAGTTATTTCTTCCACCTTGAAGGAAGGAGCTCTCAGGTGGTTCATGAGTTTGGGAAGAGGCGTTGTAGATAGTTGGGCAGCCATGCAGATGAAATTCCTTAAAAAGTATAAGGAATATTGTAAGAGTGCCAGCAAAGGTGATGACATATTCTGAATTCAGCAGAAGGAGGATGAAAGTCTGGAAGATTATATTTCCAGATTTTTGTTTTCACTAAAAAGGAACTCAAACCATACTCTCAACGAAGACTCTCGAAACTACTCTTTCTAAGGGGAATTAGTGATTCCTGTATTGACGCCCTGGACCTGATGGGAGGAGGTGATATAACCCAACTGCCTTGGGATGATATAAAGAAAATATGTCTTAACTACTCTCGAGCAATAGTTAAGAAAGGTCGAGGTCATCATGCTACAGTGGGGAAGTCTTCTTCTGGTGGAGTTTCCCGGATGGAGATCACAAATTTGCTATCCGATTTCAAGCAGGACATCATTAATAATATGGCTACACAACTGGACACTATGCAAGCTCAGAAGAAACATGTAGAAGCTGAGGTAGTTTTGGCCGAGTTATGTCCATATTATAGACAGAGGAAGCGTGATTGCAGATGCAAGATGATGGCTAATTTGGAAGCTAGGCAACTGCCTACTGACTTCAAACCAGTAGAAGGTGATGATGATCAAGTGTTCTTTGTTGCGCAAAGGAGACCATGGGCCCAAAGACAAGGTATGCCTCAAGATCCTTTAACTTTTGGTAACCCTTATTATGGCTATAATAATCAGTGGCAACATGCATATGGACCATCAACACCCTGGAATCCACCTCAACCAAGTTGGTCTAATTATCAGACCCCAGAATGGCAATCTCCTCAAGGAGGTTGGCAGCAGCCACAAGGGCAATGGACCCCACCTTCAGGAAATTGGCAACAAAATCCTCAATGGAGAGGTCCTCAGCAATGGCAAAACCAGTCTCCTAGATTCCTGCAGCTTCCACAGCCACAACAATAGGCCCTCATGCCACCTCCTGCAGCAACTACAACAAATCCTGGCCCTCCAAAGCAAACGCCTATGCCTTCCCAGCCGTTGCCCAATCCCAATAATAAGCAACAACAACAGCTACAGCAATCTGCATATCTTGCTGAAGCCAACCAATATCAAGCTTATGCCTTAAACATTAATGACATCCATCTGAGGTCTGGAACTACTTTACCTGCTCCCAAACCACCTCTGATTACTGAAATACCAGATTCTCCCCTTGAAGAATCTACTGAACCTACTGTTCCTACTGAGTGTATGCCTATACCTAATACAGTTTCTCCAGAACCTATTTTGCAGAGACAAGACAAACCACCTTTTCCTTAGAGGTTGCAAAGCACTGAATCTAAATCCATAGAAAAACCCACTTTTGACATTCTAGATCAGCTCAAGAATGTACAGATTCAAATCCCTTTTATTTCAGGCCATTAAAGATGTTCCCATTTTTGGAAAAGCTATTAAAGAATCCTATTTGAAGAAGCCTGGACGGAAAGAAAAATGATCCCCAAACAATTCATGTCTTAGGGAAATTGGCTGATATAATGTTGGGAAATGTAGTTATTCCAAAGTATATTGACCCTGGAAGTCCTGTAGTGCAGATACATATAAATGGCCAAGTTGTAAAAAATGTTTTGATTGATTTAGGTGCTGCCATTAATGTCATGACAAAGCATACTATGGACTCCTTAAATATTTCAAACATTAGGTCTACACCCACAGTTCTGAGCTTGTAGACAGCTCCATAGTTAAACCTGATGGGATGGTGGAAGATGTAATTGTCACTCTTGAACTGGGAGTATCCTGCTGATTTCACAATATTATCGTTAAGGCAACTTTAGGAGGGTATCCAGTTATCCTTGGTAGACCATGGTTAGAAACTGCTGATGCTTTTATAGGATGCCATTCTGGAGATATGACCATTTCTGATGGGCAGTCCACAAGAAATTGGCCTTGTATCTGCCTGCTAGACCTCAGTCAGATTTGTCCCAACCTGTTTGGCCAGATGTGGGGGAAGAAACTGAAGAAGCCAATTCTTTGGCTCAATTAATGATGCTTCAAAATGATCCATTCTCACAACTTCAGAGTGAAGATGCTTTGCTTTTTCAAATTCTGCAATTTAACCCTGATACAGGTAGTTCATTTGATCCAAGTGGCAGTCATCATCAATGTTTCCTGCAGCAACTAGATTCTGAGAGTTCATTGCCTAAACTTCCTACAATTTTTCATAACTTGCTTCCACAAGAGGTACAAACATTACCTGTTGATTCTATGAGTAATCTCACTAAGCAGATAGAATTGTCTCCAGATCATTGTTTGAATGTTAATAGCAAGTTGTCATAGTCTCAAGAGGCTGACTTATTAAAAATGCTACAAGAACAACATAAAGCTTTTGCATGGGAATATGGGGACATGCAAGGAATAGATCCTCGAGTTTGTACTCATAGAATATCTATCAAAGAAGATTGTTCACCAGTTAGACAACCTCAAAGAAGAGTAAATCCAGCACTTAGAGAAATAGTGAAAAATGAACTTCAAAAGTTGTTTGATGCTGGTTTTATTTACCCAATTTCTGACAGCCAATGCGTTTCTTCATTAGTCATTTCCCCCAAGAAAGGAGGAAAATGGAGTGTGTGTGGATTACAGAGAGTTGAACAATGCCACTAAAAAAGATCACTTTCCACTACCTTTTGTAGACCAAGTACTAGATTCACTGTCTGGAAAAAAAGATATTTTTCCTTTTTGGACGGTTACAGCGGGTATAATCAGATAAAAATAGCCCCTGAAGATCAAGATAAGACCACTTTTACCTATCCATGGGAAACATTTGCTTATTCAGTTTTGTCTTTTGGTCTATGCAGCACCAGCAACATTCCAGAGAGCAGTAATTAGTATCTTTGCTGATATATCTCATGAATGTATGGAAATTTACATGGATGATTTCACTACCTATGGAGTCACATTTGAAGAAGCACTGATGAATTTAGAAAAGGTATTGAAAAGGTGCAGAGAGAAAAATTTATCTCTAAACAGTGAAAAGTGTTTTCTGATGATGGAAGAAGGTATTGTTTTAGGTCATCATATTTCAAAGAATGGAATTCAGGTTGACCCTGCTAAAATTGAAGTTATTATGAATTTACAAACTCCTGCAAAACAAAAAGATGTCAGAAGTTTTCTTGGTCATGTAGGGTATTATAGAAGGTTTATAAAAGACTTCAGTAAAATTGCTAGCCCACTTTATGCCTTGTTAACAAAGGATTCCCAATTTGAGTGGACAGAGGCTTGTGAAAAATCCTTCCTACAACTAAAGGACTTGCTTACTAAAGCCCCTGTTCTTCAAGGGCCAAAATGGAATTTGCCTTTTCACATACATGTTGATGCATTTGATTTTGGTATAGGAGCAGTTTTAAGTCAAAAAGAAAATTTAATTGAGCATGTTATCTACTTTATCAACAAAAACCTTCAAGGTCCTGAGCTCAACTATACTGTTACAGAAAAGGAATTGCTTGCAGTAGTGTATGCTTTGAATAAATTTAGGCATTATGTCATAGGTTATTAGATATTCGTTCATACTGACCATGCAGCAATTAAGTACCTGATGAACAAACCTGCCATTTCTGGTAGATTGGCACGATGGCTCCTATTGTTACAAAAATTTGATATCACAATCATTGACAAACCAGGAAGATCTAATGTTGTAGCTGACTTTTTATCAAGACTTCAATCAGCTGCACCTGATGAACATGATGTTATTCATGATAGATTTCCTGATGAACACTTGTTCTCTATTGTTGCACAAACTCCATGGTATGCAGACATTGCTAATTATCTAGCAGCAAACAGAATACCAGCTCACTTTTTCCCAAAAGAAAAGAAGTTGTTGATAGAGAAAAGTTTTAACTTTTCTTGGATCGCAAATTGTCTGTTCTATACTGGACCTGATCAAGTAATGCGAAGATGTGTAAGAGAAGATGAGACTTATGATATCTTGCATGCTTGCCATGATGAACCATGTGGGGGGCATTTTGCATAAAAAAGAACAGCAATAAAGGTTCTTACAATAGGGTACTATTGGCCAACATTACATAAGGATGTTGTGGCCTATACAAGGAAGTGTGACAGATGTCAGCGTATGGGAAGACCAACTAAGTCAGATGAAATGCCACTATATCTGCAGGTGATAGTCACCCCTTTTGATAAATGGGGAATGGATTTTGTAGAACCGATTGATCCACCATCAAATGGAAAGTCATACATTCTAGTTTGCACGGACTATTTCACAAAATGGGTCGAGGTAAAAGCTATGACTCATGCCCGAGATAACAAAGTTGCTAAATTTCTATATGAACAAAATTTCACAAGATTTGGAGTTCCTAGAGAGCTTGTAACTGATCAAGGAGCTCAGTTTACCTCAAATCTGATCACTGCACTAATGAATGACTATAAGATCAAACATAGGAAGTCCAGCCCCTATCATCCTCAAGCCAATGGTCAGGCGGAGGTAACAAACAGAGAAATTGAGGCGATTCTCACAAAGATAGTGCAACTCCATAGAAAAGACTGGAGCAATAGACTTTCTGAAGCAGTTTGGGCTTACAAGACTACATGGAAAACAACAACTGGGTTTACACCTTTTGAGCTGCTTTATGGGAAAATAACTATGTTACCCATAGAATTTGAATATAAAACTTTGAGGGCAGCTCTTGAACTCAATATGGACTTATCTGAAGCATAGAAGGACCGTCTCCTACAACTAAATGCTTTGGACGAAATGAGAAAATCTGTCCTGCAGCACACAGAAGCAATCCAACAGCAAAGAAAGAAATGGCATGATCATCACATCAAAACCAGGAAATTTTTTGCTGGAGATTGGGCCCTATTATATGATTCCAGATATCAAGAAAACTAGGGTAAGCTCACAACATGCTAGCTTGGCCCCTATGAGGTTGAAAATGTGTTCGACAATGAAGCTGTACAGCTGGTGACAATTGATCCAGTCTGTTTTAAATTGCTAGTCAATGGCCACCGACTCCGGTTGTACCATAAACTAATGTCAAAGGCAGAATTCATGCAACAGTTTGTTCAGGTTCCTCCAGCTACTCTTCCTGCAGCCGAAGGCTTTAGCCTTTCTCCTGCAGCGTTGCCGTAATTTTTAAAAAGCATGCCCATAATAAAGGTTTTCTTTTAAGGAAACCCCTTTTTCTCCATTTTCATTTATCGCCCCCATCTTAATTCTTTATCTTCCATCCATCCATCCCATCCATCCATTTCATTCATACATTTCATCTGCCACGTCACCCATCCACTTCATCTGTCCGCATCAACTTTAATTAAGATATCTTTCCCACTTGTCAATTCATGCAGCGCCGTCATCTTTCTTCACACGTACGTGCAATTATCAAAGGTACGCCATATCTTTTTTTATCGCATATTTAATTTATTCTATTCTATTCATTTACTGCTATGCATGTACCAGTCATTATTACCTGAATCTCTACCTGTTCTTTAGTACATGTGAGGACACATGTCATACTTTAAGTAGGGGGTGGGGTAATCCATCTTTTAAAACTTGTCTTTTTGCCACTGCTGTAACTGCACAAATAACCTTTCTTTAATGCTTTTTTGGTACTTTCCAAATGTGATCGCGTGTCCTTCTTTAATGCATGTTTTTCTTGTAAACTACGATTAAAACTGCTTGTTCAAAAAGTTTATTTTTGGAAAAAAGAAAGAAATGTGACGGCACGACAGAAGAAAAACCAGAGCAGAAAGGGAAATAGAGAATTTGAATCTTCAGCAAGGAATTGAGTTCAGCTAAGAAAAAACTACAAACATGGGTGGTCAGTTAGTGCGACATGAGCCTGTAGCCCATGAATTGTTACTGCAAAATCTGCAAACAGCCCACGCATTCAGTCTCTATGGATGGTTAAATTATTTCTTGAGCTTAAATGATTTTGATGAGGAGGCTGTTGGAGAATTCTTGAGAACCCTTTCTGAAGGGGAAGCCACCGTATGGGGTCTAACAGTTGTTGCAAATGAAGATAGAATTACTGAGGTAACTAGGCTTCCAACCGTTGGAGAAAACTTTTCTTCAGACGCTGCAGCTACAAGGGCTGAGTTTTCAATGCCTGCTGATGGACCTCTGGAAATCTCCAAGCAGGGATGCAAGCGTGTGTCACTGCCTCCTCAATATTCAGAGTATGCCACTTATATAATGAGGTATTTTACCTATGAAGGTCATTTTTCCTACCTGCATTCTCATCATTTTAAATTATTAAGCCATATGAGGCATGGGTTAGTCATAAATGTTCTGAATTTCTTGTTAAAGTTTTTAGAACAAAGTGCCCATGGAACTCAACAGGGGAAAGACAATTATGTCACTCATCATGGCCTTATTAAATTACTGATTGAGCGCTCTTTGAGAGACGTCTCACCTCTCTCCTGGCAACAATTTATTGCCCAAAAGAGTTTGCAAATACCACAACCTCCTAGGGTACTTACCCCACGGCCTCAAAGAAAGAAAAAAGAAATTGCATCTACTAGTGGAACAGGGCAAGGGTCATCTACTCCTGTAGCACCTAGTTCTGCAGCTTTTGCATGCGAATCTTCTGCTAGGGTACAAACTAGGTCTGCCACTAGGAGAGAGAAAGGAAAAACAAAGGCAGAAGGGTCCCCTGAATTTGACCTTCGTTCTCAGAAAAGACAATGCTCCTCTCTTGCAGCACCTTCCCCTGCAGTCATTTCTCCTACAACAACACCTGTTGCTATTACCAGTTCACCGTCATCCTCTGGTAGGGCTGAGCCCTATGAACAAACAATTAAAATAAAAGCTACCGAGACACCTCCTGCAGTTGCATCTATGCCAAGAAGGGTTTCCACAAGGAAACACTCTAAGACCTCCCCTACTTCATTGCAACCTGAGGTGATTGTAATTTCAGAAGGGTCTGTTGAATTTGAATTTAATGTTTCTCAGAATGAGTCTGAGAATGCTGCTCAGAGTTCATTCATTCCTGAAGAGGAACAAGTTGAGACAAAAGAAACAGGGCATAATGAGCAAGGGTTACCAAATCTTGATGATTTGGATGCTGCTGCTATGCAATTTTCGGAGGGAGCTCAGACTTCTCCACCGCAGCAACAAGAAGAATTTATCTTGCAGCAAGAGCAAGAACAGATTGAACAATTGAATGTGCCTAGTGAAGTTGTATTTCACCCTGCAATTTGTAAAACCATTGTTGTGTATAGGAGGACATTTTTAATTGAGTTTCTAAAATATGTTAAAGATAATTGGGAAACAGTTACATTACAAACTCTGAATTTTCGACACATAGCCCAAACTGACATACAACAAAGTTTATGGGAAATACAAAAGAAGAAATTGAAAAGGAAAATTGAAAGTCGGAAACAAGAAATTGCTGAGTTGAAAGCAAAAATGGAAGAAATGTTAAAAGTAACTGGTCAAATTATGGAATGCAGACCGCCACCCAGAGTTTATGCTCTGTGCCTTAAAGAATAGTTTTTATGGTTTCAATTGATGAGAATTTCCAGAAACCAAGACCCTATAATTCACACTGCCAAAGAGTTTTATGAAGCATACCAAGCAGCCCCTAACTGGTTAAGGAATTCTCTGTGTGAATTCTATTTGCATGGCTTCTTAATACCATTTGAAACATAATGGAATCCTCTTCTATACATTGGTGATATTCATTTGAGAGCATTTATGTCATGGGCAGCAAATGAGGCAAATTATGGTTGGCAGTGGGAAACATATGAGGAAGCTGAGAAGACAGAGCCTGTCCCATTACGCTCTCAAAGTTCAAACCCACATGCAATGTTGAAAGATTGGTTTGCTCTAACATATGGTATTAATAATGTTTCAGCCAGGGAGAAAATATTTGATATCAGAAAGCAAGTATATGATGAATTCCAGGCACAACAATATTCGTTTTGGAGATTAGCATATACCAGAAGTGAGAAAAGATGGGAGAGAAACTGTTGGGTTAAGAAAGTCAGAACCACATGGTCCCCTAAATTTTAAAGTAGCTCTCAAATGAACCAGCAGATATATTCAATTGAAACTTCAAACAAGATTTGAACTATGGCTGCCACTGACATTCAGACCCCCTGTGCTAATGTGGCCCCTGTATCCTCACCAGGCTACAAATCTTAACAATGAATTAGAAGACCGAAGATATGAAAGGTGTCAAGATTTCAGAGGATTCTATTACAAGTTTGGACATCCATTCCAGAGTCATGTAGCCACCACTGACTTCAGAGAAACCGCCAGGAAAGTTAATGCTGGAGGACCAGCATTGGGCTAAGTAGGGGGCAGTGATGAGCTTAAAATATGCTCATAATTTGGATGTTATGATAAACTTTTAATGTCTTTACTTTTGTTATTTCATGGCTGTTTAAAATTTGTTGAAACCTTTTATGGGGATATCCTGTAGCATAATACTTTCATATTCCTGTAGCTCATTGTGTTGACTTGATTGCATTTATTACTCGTTGACTCCCTGAAATGACTGGTATATCGTATACAGTTTTTGAATGATGAAGTAGATTTAAAATGTGTGATTAATGAATAGATATTGTGTATGTGCCATACGCCTTTTCTTTCGCATCTGTTACCTTTTGTTTCGTAGGTTGTTGAAGAATGATCGAGTCAAGCGCAGCCGATCTCGGCCTTGTAGTAAAGTCCATTTCTGCACGACTTCGAGGAAGCTCCGACAAAGACTCTTTGACCGAAACTATGGGAAAGAATTTTAATGACAGTCAATCTGGAAAGAGTGGAGCGCTAGATTCTCTCCAAATTGGGTTGAACGCATAAATTCATTATGAAGTCTGTTCCTTGATTCGGCGATATACTTTACTTCCACGTCTTTCTTTGATAGGGTTAGTTAGTTAGTTGCTCTCCTGTTTATAAATAAAGTTCTCCTCCTGCACGAGAGAGACAGAAGAGAGGATAGTTAGAATGAGTAAGAGATGATAGTTAGTAAGTTAGAAGCATAGTAATAATAGATATCATGTAAGAATTAGTATGATAATGAGAAACATAATCTGTATGATCAAAGACAAAGTTTATTGTTAGTTTCCACATCAACAAAGCAATGTATACCATTTTGTTTTCATGAACAAAGTTCGATGAAGTTCTGAGTTTAGCATCTATGTAATCAGTAGATGCTTGCTAAGGGGGCCCATTTAGTAAGTATCTGTAGCTAGTTAGTTAGTTGTTATTTTCTGTTGATCTTCAGATTAGCTTTCATCTTTGAAGTTTTCATACAAACTCAGTCTTATGGTTCTCCTGCAGCATAGAGAGTCCATCCCTGTGACTGTTCCTACAGCATAAGGCCAGTTCATAGTTTGTGTTTCAGTTGTAGTTGTTATGGTTTCTATCATAGTTGAGTTAAAGAATTTTGCATTACCGTTCTGTGGCTTAGATAGAATTTCTTTCCAGTATTATTTCTGCTAAGATTTGACTGAAACTAGTTCCTAGTGCATATATTTTTCTGCGCCATTTAAAGTCTACGTCCCCTGGTTTGACAAATAAAATGAATGTCCATAGAAAGATATAAGTCACCTGTTGGAATGCCCAATTCCTAGGAAAGGTTTTACTGTGATTTTCATATCCTTTTGTGGGCGCGAGCCAGCATCCTTGATTGGAGAGGTTCAGATCACTAGCTAATAAAACTCTTAATTTTTCCTTTCAGAGCTCATAAGAACCCTTCTTTCAAGTTCCAACTCAGGAAGTTACGTGATCCTTCTCTCCATGAGTTGATGATTGATTGGTGGCATAAGGGGAGACCCACCTATGGTACGGCTATGTATACCTTCATCAAGAGATTATAGTTTCTGAACTATAGTCTTAACAAGTAGAATATGAAATGTTTTGAAAATCTTCATCACAACAAGTTGGAAGCTTAGGCTCATTTTAATTACATCACCCACCGGATTTGTTATCTTGGGCTCATAGTTGAGCTGTGTACGGAAGAGGTTATGGAAACTAAGGCTCTTGAAGAATGGAAGTTGAGGGAGGATATTTTTGGAAGGAAATTTACCAAATTGATTGGCTTCAGGAGGGAGATAGAAATGCTACCTTCTTCCATAACTCTTTCGCCACTAGGATAAATGATAATCTTATTAGGTCTCTTGTTTCTTTTGAGGGTGTTCAACTTTCTTCTCAGGAAAAAATTTCTTGAGAGGCCTCCAAGTTCTTTTCAACTCTTTTTACTAAGGATTCTCCCCCTACGAGTTTCAAGGAAACTCCATTCTGGCTTGTATTCATTCTTTGATTTCTCAAGAGATGAATGAGGCTCTTTTGTGACCCATCACTTTGCTAGAATTGGAGTCTATTGTGTTTCAAATGAAAAAGGTAAGCCCCAAGCCCTGATGGTTTCCCTCTTGAATTTTTTCAAGTATGGGTATGTGCATGATCATCATGGAAAAGCTAGGCCCTTCAATTGCAAAAAATTCAAAAAATCAAAGTTAGGCAACTTAATGTAAAAATTTGAATAAGTTATCTATATTATTTCAAAAATATGTAAGAATAGAATCTATAGAAAATTGAATGTAGTTTCTAAACTACTAGATTTGTTAACAAAAAAAAATCTATTTGGTGAAAATTTGAAATTTCAATGCAATAGTACTTAAATTTCAGGGGGAAAATAAGAAGTAGGTGTCTATCTGACCACCCTAACCACAATAAAATGATAAAAAAAAATTATAATACTTTAGATATAAGTAGAGGACTCATTTCCCGATGTGATACATTGATTTTTTTATTTTTTTTCCAAGTAAATAATCAATTATGAATTTTTTATTACAACTTTTAAAAAATATAAAAACTCGTATGTCCGACAACCTTCACTTTGTCAAAAAATTATGAAATTCATTTTTTTATTTTTTTAATCCTATAGTATACAAAGCATAGAATGTGATGCATGTTTTGGATTCAAAAATGTGATTGTTTTAAAGCTATAGATGTTTTTCAATCAGCCTATCAATCAGGACTTTAATTGTAATTCGAATAGAAAGTGAATAATAATTACTTAATAAATTCAAAGTAAGGAATAATTTATATTGGTGGAAAGTTGATAATCTCCTTTAGAAACCCTTTTCATTTCATCAATTTTGGATAAAAAAAAGTCGTCAACCACATACCCATCATATTGCCACTTTTTAGCCCATCATGATCCTGCAAATACCCGTATTTTGGGAGATTATCAAGGAGGATCTTTTGGAGGTTGTTCAGGAATCTCAAAGGAGTGAAGAAATGTTGAAGTCCATGAACTTCAATTTTTTCTCTTATTCTGAAGAAAGGTGCTTGTTCCTTAGACCATTTTTGCCCCATTTCCCTTTGCAATGTGGTATATAGCATCATTACTAAACTAATTGGAGAAAAGCTTAATCCTTGGCTCAATTCTCTTATTTATAATGAGAAGAGGGATTTTTGGCCGATGGATAAATTCTAGATGGGTTTGTAATTGCTACTGAGGCTATTCATTCTATTGCAATCTTTAAGGACAAGGCTATGTTTATCAAACTTGATATGGTTACAATGTATGATAGAGTTAAATGGTCCTTCTTGCAAAAGGTTCTCATGGCTTTTAGATTTCATAAAGAGTGGGTTGATTGGATCATGAGTTATGTGATTTCTACTTCTTTTTCGATGCTTATCAATGAGGAGTCCTCAATTTTATTTGGAGCCTCTATGGATCTTTGGTGGGGAGATTCTTTCTCCCCTTATCTGCTTATCATTATGGTTGATGGGTTGGGGATGTACATATTAAGTCTTGTGTCCACCATGGGTTGATTCAGGGGTGGTTTTGGAGCAACCTTTTGCCACCTCTATCTCATCTTCAATTTGTAAATAATACTGCTCTAATGGGCGTGGCCAAAATACATGAAGTTGTGAATTTAAGGAAGGCTTCATATACTTATTTGGCTTCCTTGAGTAAAAATATTAATGTTCATAAGTCCTCTATTTACTTTTTCAATATTCCTCAGCTTATTCAATCAAGCATTGCTCAGATTCTTCACTTTCAAATTGGCACTCTTCCTCTAGTTTATTTGGGGATTTCTCTTACATTTGGGCCTCAAGCGAAAGATTTTTGGTAGGATGTTTTGGATAAATTTTGTAGGAGGGTTTGTCATTGGACTCACATGTGGCTCTCTTCAGCAGGTTGTTTGGCTATGCTCAAATTTGTGATTCAATCTCTTCCTATTACCGATGTTTTGTGTAGGTTGATCCTACCATATTTGTTAAAGATTTTGATGCCCTCGCTCACCAATTCCTATGGGGGGGGTAATCTTCTCAGTTTGAAGTGGAGTTTGGTGAAGTGTGAATCTATATGCAAGCCAAAGCAGGAAGTTGGTCTTTGTCTCAAGTATACTAGTTTGATGGTCCAGGCTTTAGCTGCTAAGTTGTACTAGCGTTGGTGCACTAGCCAGGATCAAGTTTGGGCTAGAATTCTCAATCATAAGTACCTCAATAGGGTGAACTCTTATGATTTTACTCGATATTATCTCTAGGGAAAAGGGTGTATGATTTGGGATACTATCAAAAAGGGGCTAAGTTGATAAAAAAGGGGTTATTTTGGATCTATGATAAGGGTTTAGAAGCCCTCTTGTGTTACGATTCTTGAGATGGTCATCCCTCCATTATTTCTATGTTTCCTCAATTGCAACCTCTTTGTGACAACTTGGTGAAAGCTGGTTGGTGCTAGGTGGAATACTTCAAAATTATTTAGGCCCTAGGTCAGGTGGAGATGTGGCATTGAAAGGATCCCTAAGAGTGGCCTCCAGGAGGCACTGAGGAGGAGAGGCAAGAGCTTGCTTGAATTTTTGCTAGTAGGATGTGTAGTTCTCTTCAAGATAAGGATATTTTGGCTTTGGTTCTTGATCTGAAGGGTAGATTCTCTATTTCCTCTGGGTATATGGAGGTGGATAGACAGGTATATGGAAAGGTTGAAGTCCCTTGGTGGAAGTAGGTTTAGAATAAATTTTCTTGGCCTAAGTGTAATTTCTTATTATGGTTGGTTGCTCAAATAGATGTCTTACTTGGGAAAATATGTGGAAAAGAGGCTTTTAGGGTCCTTATATTTATGTTTTGTGTAATAATAGTGAATATTGTACTTCACACCTTTTTCTTTCAATTTCCTTATGGTAGGAGTATTTGGAATTTATGGTGGGGGGTGTGGGTCATCCATGTTTTCATGCCTCTTCTTTGATAGATTTCTAGGAAAGTTTGGGGATACCCCCTACTAAGCCATCTTTTCTTTAGATTGCTTGGAATATTCATCATCTTTATTATTTGGAACCTTTTTCTTGAAAGAAATAGGAGGATTTTCCATGATGTGAAGTAGGAAGGGGGTCTCTTATGGAGGAAGATCTTTAGCAAGATCCAAGAGACTATCTTGGCTAAATGTGACCTTTCAGTTATCGTGGATCTTAGTGATGTGTCATTTGTAACAAATGTACACTTGGAGGGAAGAGGGTCTGGTTTATCAACTCATAATGGACCTTATTAGGTCAAAAAGAAGGTTCATCGAGAAGGTGGATGGTGTCCTCCCCCGCAAGGAGTTCTTAAGCTAAATACTGATAGATCTTCTAAGGGGAATCCTGAGCATATTGGGATTGGTGGTATTGGTAGAGACAGTAATAGAGGTGTGTTTTTTTTCTTTTCAATTTATAAGGGTCACCGCTATAATAATCTCATGGAGGCTCTTGCTATTTTTCATGCTATTGAAACAAGTTGTTCTCTGAGTTGGAAGAGGATTATTTGGCTATTTGATTCATAGATAATGGTTGATATGCTAAATGACTAGAGATTTGATGGTGTTAACTGGACACTAGTTGTTATGATCAAACAGATTGTCAATTTGTGCAATTATTTGGAATTTGTTTCCTTTTGTAATATTCCTAGAGAATGGAATAGGGTGGCTAATCTTCTGGCGAAGTGGGTCTTTGAGCATGTGGAGAGGTGGATGATAGATGACTGGGGACTTTTATCCTCAAGGCTCTCTTTGTCCCTCAAAAAGATAATTATGGAAGACCTTCATATGTAACTGTTTCTTTGGTTGGGTTCCTTTAGGGACTTTTGTTGTAGGTTTGGTTGGATTCTTTTCTGGGTTATAGCCTGGTGCTTTGTAATATTAATTTGATTCAATAAATTTTTACCCCTTCTCTTTAAAAAAAAAAAATCTATAGAAATTAATATTAGAACTTTTTTTAAAGAAAGATTTTAACCTTATTTAAGGAAGAAGAGTATAGTTTTTAGGAATATTGAGTAGTTAAGTTCTAATTAAAAATTAATTTGGTTAAAAATATATCATTATCAGTAATTATAAATAGAAAAATATTTACAAAAGTTAATTATGTAATTTAAAAATGTTTAATAGTTAAATATGTTTTGATTAATGATGGTATTTTTATATGCTCAAGTTTATTGTAGATGATCACATGGACAAAATCAGATAATGGAATTCACCTCCTCTTAGATCAATAATCAATTTTTTCATTGTATTTTTTTAAATCTTCAACAACTTGAAGAAGAGAAGTGACAGGGTTAACTGAAGGAACTTGTGAAAATTTTGCTAGTCAGGAGTGTCACCACAATAAGGTAGGGGAGAAGAACAGTAGTGGTGAGTGGGTTGTAACCATCCTTTTTAAGCACAATCTCCTTTCGTAGGAGGTAGAGTGGCATACAAATGAGCATTTCGATTACAATGAATAGACTGATTACAACCTCAATGATGGCTATGAAAGACTACATGTACAAAAAGTGGAAATTGAAGGGTCCTTGACAATAATGTATGAGGCATTTTCTTAGTGATCCAATAACACCTCAAAATGAGTAATTTTAAGTGTAACTTTGTTTGATTGCACTTGAATAAATATATACATATTAGAACATATCATTTTATGTAAAATTATTATTCAATATATTCCATAAATTAACACTTATCAAATCAAAATAACTATTGAAGACTTTAAAAATAAATATAATATTAAACAACATTTAAATTCAATTATAAGGATAAATTTAATACCGAATAATATTGTATTGGACGACTAATTGTTTATGTGAGACCTAAATCTCAACCTAAACAAGTATATCTCTAGGTCTCTACCTCAACGCAGTTATTTAAGGAACCTATTCGACATCTTTGTTTGCCCGCAGCTTAGTTTCGCTCAGAATAAAGCGCGATCTCTTTAAGCTTTCTAGTTGATTGCAAGACAAATTTTGATCAGAGTAATGCGAATGTTCATTCTTTGTTAAATCAATGTGGTGTTGGCAATAGATGTGGTTAGCACGGCATATTCTTCTGTCGATCTGATGTTTGATCTTTTGCAGCGGTATTCATCTGGCATAATTAAATCTCTTCTCTTTCTGGGGTGCTTCCCCTTTGCTGAAGCATCCAGATTGCAGAAAAAGAAACCGCTGAAATATCAGATCGGAAGAAGGATCAACAATTTGAAAATGCCCTTGTTGATCACTCTATTGCCAACTTCATATTGATTCAACAACGATAAGGTTTTTTTGGGCGAGGATGGAAAGGAAGAAGCAAGATCCTATGAATTACTGTGAAAACAGTCAAAAGCGGGCAAAGAATATATTGCTCTGAATCAAGGGCTTACTCCTGCTGGGAGAAAGTCTTGGTTTTCTTCTGATTGAAGAACACAGAGAAGGAACGGCTGTAATGCCTGTTTTTTGTGGATGGGCTGGTAAAGAGTCCAGAACTATCCCTAAAGGAAAACTAATTTAAGATTTGTAAGTCACATTCAACGATTTGATGGAATATTCTGAAGGTGTTAAAGGCCGACGGGTTGAGGCGGTTGTGGTTTGATACGGAGTTAGGAAAAAATGAACTTGACCTAACTGTGCTTATATTATATGTTTTTTTTTCCCTTTTTCATCATTTTTTTCGATGGAATTGCTCTTCTATTTTTCTTTGTAAGAGATGAGAAGAAAAGGGTAAGCTTTAGTCTGTAATAAATCAGTGAAAGATTTTCTGTTTGACCTAACTGTGCTTATATTATAGGTTTTTTTATTTTCCTTTTTCATTGTTTTTTCGGTGGAATTGTTCTTTTATCTTTCTTTGTAAGAGATGAGAAGAAAAGGATAAGCTCTAGTTTGTAATAAATCATTGAAAGATTTTCTGTTTGGCCTAACTGTGCTTATAATATAGGTTTTGTTCTTTCCTTTTTCATTGTTTTTTTTTTTTTAATATGGAATTTTTTTTCTATTTTTCTTTATACGAGATGAGAAGAAAAGGGTAATCTCCAGTCTGTAATAAATCAGTAAAATATTTTCTGTTTGACCTAACTGAGCTTATATTATAGGTTTTTTTCTTTCCTTTTTCATTGTTTTTGTTTTCTATTTAAGAAATTGCTCTTCTACTTTTCTTTGTAAGAGATGAGAAGAAAAGGGTAAATTCTAGTCTGTAATAAATCAGTGAAAGATTTTCTGTTTTGTAAAGGAGAACTTACTATTGGTTGAAGGTCAATTATCACGACATTTGTTAGTGGCTGTAGGATTAGTTTCTACGTTTTTGGAGAAGAATCCTTCTGGGTATATGTGAATCAATGCCTATTTGAATATATTATGACAGAATGTTATAACTGAATTGACAAATTCGAATAACTGCCCCTTATTTGTATCGAGCCATTTATTTTGATTCTGTAAATGGCTACCTGTTTCCAGAGAATCATAGCATTGTATTACCATTTCTGTAAAATAGCAGACTGTTAAGCTGTTGTTTATCGCCTTCACTTTTGCCAAATAGCGAGGGCCATATATTTAAACAGTTTCCAGCCCTTAGAATAAACAGAAAGATAAATAGGGATCTCCAAAAATACTCTGAATCCCTCTATAAATGGCTTCTAAATAATATAAAAATTCTTATTGTAAATATAGTGTCTAACTGCTTTTAGCACTATTATTTTTTTTAAAAGGAATGATATCGAAAAACAAAATTCTAAATCTACCTTCTGCATTTGCATAATCAACATCATTTAACAACATACCCTTCCTTAATGTTAACCAAACTCACAAGATAGTCTTTGGAATGTAAAAAATTGAAGTTTTACAACTATATTTGTAGAGATATTTGCAGGTTGTTCATGAGGCTTTGTATGCCTTGGTTTTTCTTTTCTTTTGAGTCAAATTTTGAAGAAAATAATATTTGAAGTTAAAATTCTGTCTTATTTTGATGGACATGATATTTGGCCATCTTAATTTCATACAAAATATTGTAGACTGAATTTGTATTTTTTAAATTTTTCTAAGACGTTCTGATATTATAATGATTTTTTATCTGTTGAAGTGGCTACAATATACTCTATTCTATAAACAAAGGAGAAAATAAAACTTAAATCTTTAAGATCCATGTAATCAAATTTGAATCAGTTGTAAAATAATTACCATGTGTGAACTTTTAGTCATCCAAAACATCTCTCCAATCAGAATCACTAAAATGAACAAGTTCAAACATTATAAAAGAATAATTGTGAATATCAAAAGTATTAGTACCTTTCTCATACCTCAATATCCTCTTGGCTTATTTCATTGAATTGTTGATGGCTCATTCGTATGCCTGGAAATAAGAGAACTTGAATAATAAATATCTAGACTTGTGTGAGTTATAAACATAAAACCTTCAATAGTATTTCTATGAGTTATCTCATTAACTATTTCATCACAGTCATATCTAAATAACACAACAACATGATCAGTTGGAGTGGATGCTAGTTTACAATCAACCATACCAAATTTATTCAACATATTTTTTTCATAATTTGCTTCAAATAAAAATCAATCCTCATTTTGATTAATGTTCATTCCTAGAAAATAGTGCACAAAACCTGAATATCTCATTTGAAATTCATTACTCATAGAAATTTTGAACTCATCCTTAATCTTCGAATTGTCACTCATATACTTTAAATCATCAAGATATACATTTATATTGAAAATATTGTTACCTTCTTATTTCTATAGAAAATAGGCTCACTCTTCCTTCTCTTAAAGGTATATTTTGAAAATATTTATCAATTCAAATCTAGCATGCTCTTGGTGATTGCTTGAGATATACAATCCTTCAACTTATACACTTGGTTTCCTTCACCTTCCACTACAAAATCCTATGGAACTTATCGAATAAAAATTTCCTCTTCTAACTACCCATTCAAGAAAGCACTTTTCACATCAATGGGATACATGATCCATTTGCTTTTAGCTGTCAATGAAACCATCATTTTGGTCATATATTTTATCATTATTAGTGTAAATATATATTTGTAATCTATTCCACAAGTCCATGTAAATATTATAGCTACTAATTGTGGCTTGTGTCTTTCAACACTACTAGATCATTGTCCTACTTAATTTTTTAGACCAACTTAGACCAACTTACTATCAATATTTTGATTATCATGTGGAAGCTTTATTTTCTCCCAAGTATCATTCATATGAGTGGAATCTATGTCTTCTTTCATTTCTTACAATTGTATCTTATTAATACATCTATTTTGAAAATATGATTGTTCAAAATTAACCTAAATATTAAAGAAAAAATTGATATCCCACTTCTTGTATTCACTTCATATGCTTCACTTGTACTTCTTTAATAAATATTAAATATAATTCTTATGGTATTTCTTATAGAATTGTACTTAAATCTAGACTTATTGGTGTAGGTCAACAATTAGAGACAATCTACTAAGTTAGGGAGGAAATAAAACTTACACACAATAATTTTGAGTATATTTTTATTAACCTGCAAATAAAAGAATATTGTACCTCACTATCAAACGTGGGTATATTACAATTGAACACACATGTGTGGCTTCTTACATGCATTGGAAATAAACTTTATAATTATAAATCATTAACCTAAAAAAAAATCCTTAGCATTCAGTATGAGATCACGTTCAATCTACAAACAATCTCTAATTCCCCTCAAATTTCCTCTAGTAGAAGTCTCCAAAAATATCCTTTTGAAAGAGCTCAAGATCCTTATTTATAGCTTACAAATAGAGTAGAGGTGGTTTCCCAATAATAGGAAATGTGGCAAAGACTCGTTGACCCTTAGGATCCATATGTACAAAATTAAAACAATGACTTTTTCTAGTGAAAATTTACATTTTTGTAGCAATTGCTAAAATTCAGGGATTACATGGATATATGGATGCTTAACTAGAAAGTTTCATAGTTTCAATTTTTTGAGAAATTTTGGCTTGTTGCATAGTTTTGAGGGGGAATTGGATAATATCCACATTGCGCAAAAAGTTTCACAACACCAAAATATCCTACATCATAGTAAAATTTTGCAATTCCATAAATTTCATTGTTTTGCTTAAATATTTCTCAAAATTGAAATGAAATCCTCTAGACATTAGGAAAATAACACAATTCTATAAGTTCCTCAAATTTTATTAGATCTCTAAATTTGAAATGTGACATCTACGACACTATGAATTTTTTGCAAGGAACGATGGTATGTGTACAACAATAATTATTTGGACAATTAATTCCAACATGGCTTCAAGGCCTACACTATATAATAGAATTCTTGGTCATAAATTCAATACTTCTTATTTTCTTTATTTAGTTGTTCAATGAATCAGGCAATGGGTCTACCTTCTTCACTAAAAATTCCCAAAATTGCACAACTACTAGCATCACAATCAACTTGAAATGCTTTGCCATGTTTTGGAAACACCATTGAGATCTTGTTTATAGTATAGCTATCAATTGTGAGTTTTTCCTAATTCCCTTCATTTTTTATAAGAGGTGAACACATTGCACTAAATTTTGTATGAATTTCCAATAGAAGCTCACTAAGACAAAAAATATAGCCTCAAACATTCTATCAAGTGAAAGTCAATTCACTATTTCGTTAACCTTTGTTAGGTCCATCTTCGACCCTTCTTTAGATGCTATATAACCTAGATATACTAGTTATTTTTTCATATAACTAAACTTCTTCAAATTCACAAGAAACTTTTCTTTCAATATTTTAAAATTTTATTTCATTTGCTCTAAGTGCTCCTCCTTAATTATAAACAATTAACGAAATACTTCAGTACCATATCGATTAGTGTCATGAAAGTGATGAGTGCATTAGTTAACTCAAATGGCACTACTAGCCCCTCATATAATCCATCCTTAGCCTTGAATGGTATGTTCCATTCATCAAACTCTCTAATTATAATTTTTTGATACCCAGATTCTAAGTCAAAATTTGTGAATTACATTGCTCCACTTAAAAGTTCGATAAAGTCATCAATTTATGGTAATGGAAATATATACTTAATGGTAATATTTTTATATCCCTTTAATAAGTGCACTTTCTCCACTCTCCATCCTTTCTGGGTGCAAGTACAACATGTATAACATAAGTACTAAGACTCTCTCTAATCAGCCCCTTATTTAGCAACTCTTGCACTTGTCTTTTCACCTCTTCATTCTCCATGGATATCATTTTGTATGGTGTCTTGTTTGATAGGATAATGCCTAGTATCAAATCCATGCAATAAATTATGATTCTCATTGGAGGAAGCTCATCAGGAAAGCTCTTCATTAGTATCTTTATGAACTAAGT
Source organism: Sequoia sempervirens (assembly GCA_007258455.2). Lineage (NCBI taxonomy): Eukaryota > Viridiplantae > Streptophyta > Pinopsida > Cupressales > Cupressaceae > Sequoia > Sequoia sempervirens. Next base: position 10,655,295 of record VDFB02000017.1, read on the forward strand.
TAAAATTTCATTGAATTATATGGGAACCTCTTCCATACTCCTTACTTCCCTATCTTCTATAGGATTCGGTAGGAAGGAAAAAAATACATTTTCCCTTATTATATCATTAAAGAACTTATTTTCAATCACTAGAAAATATCTATTGATTTTCTCAAACTCTTCATTCTTATCCTTCAAGGGATTTAATAAAGTTTCCTTCCCATTATTGTTTATCTTATGAAAATTATTCTTGTCAACATGAATGGCCTACCAATCATACTACCATATTTCTCCTAATAGAAAGTGGCATGCACCCATTAGAATTATATCACACATCTCTTCTTTATGGTTACCAATATAAAAATTAACAAGTAAAACCTTATAGGTAGTTGTATGCTTTAGCCTCTTTAGCTTTACTTTCTTCACCATGGCCTTTGACACTATGCTATCACTGTTGTCACTATCCATGAAATTACAATATTTTCCTCTAGAAACTTACATCTAGTTTTAAACACTTTTCTTAGTTTTTTTGGTTCTCCTCAAGTACATTCTCTAGTTTTAGGACTCTTCTCGACATCAAGGATTATCCATCCTCAAGTTCTTCTACACTTGAGGACAATCAAATTCCTTATTCATAGCTTGTTGGCATTTGAAAAATGTTCCACTAAATCCTCTTCCTATTCCAAAAATTTCCTTTCCTCCAAGGTAATCACCCCTTGGCCATCTCCTTGGGAATTGGTTTTTGATGTTCTTGCTTCTCCTTTCTTTTCTTAATAACCACATCTAGTAGTTTAGTACTTTCTCACTCTTGATGATATACCTCTTCACCTAGAGACATTCTATTTTTTGGAGATATTTTGCTAATAATTTGATACAAATTCATTGGCTTCTTCTGCATTTGTAATTCTAACGATGTTAATTTCATCTTCAGTAGAATAATTTAAACCATTATTTCATACATGGAGACATTGCCCATATCAGCCTCAATATGACCAACCATAATGTTCAATATATATAACTCCTTTCTATACTCTTGCACACTCTTCTCCTTTCGTTTAACATTACACAAATTATTGAATATGGTGATTTGGTGGTATTCTAAGGGTATGTGTAGGATCATGATGGGCCAAAAAGTGGCAATATGATGGGTATGTGTAGGGTATGTGGCTAACAACTTTTTTTTACCCAAAATTGATGAAATGAAAAGGGTTTTTGAAGGAGATTCTTAGCTTTCAACCAATATAAATTATGCTATACTTTGAATTTAATAAATAATTATTATTCATTTTCTATTTGAATTATGACTAAAATCCTGATTGATAGGCTAATTGAAAAACATCTTTAACTTTCAAATGGTATCACATTTTTTGAATCCAAAATATGTGTCACATTCTATGCTTTGTATACTATAGGATTAAAAAAAATGAATTTCATTCAAAGTGTTGACCAAGTTAAATTGGTTAGACATATGAGTTTTTATATTTTTTAAAGGTTGTAACAAAAATATCATAATTAATTATTTACTTAGAAAAAAACTACCAAAATGTATGCATGACATCTAGACATGATTCCTCTACTTATATCTAAAATATTATAAAAAATATTATCATTTTACTATGGTTAGGGTGGTCAGACAGACACCTACTTCTTATTTTTTCCCTAAAATTTAAGTACTATTGCATTGAAATTTAAAATTCTCACCAAATATATCTTTTCTTTTTTCAAATAAACCTAGTAGTTTAGAAACTACATTCAATTTGCTACATATTCTATTCTTACATTATTTTGAAATAATATAGATAACTTATTCAAAGTTTTACATCAAGTTGCCTAACTCTAATTTTTCTGAATTTTTTGCCACTTAAGGGCATCATTTTCCCATGATGATCCTGTACATACCCCTAATAAGAAATTTTCTTTAAACATGGTGACCATTTTCTCCTAGGCTCTATTTTTTTATTTTCCTTTCTCTATCTATCAGCTTGTAAATGGTCAAACAATAGAGATGAATGTCCATTTAGTCTTGTAGCTATAAAATTTATGCTCTTAGGGTCTTTAGTTTATTCTAACTCAAGATATTTCTTCACTTGTAAAATCTAGTCTCTCAACTCTTCTAGATTCAGGGTATTAATATAATTTGGTAGGTCTACAGGTAAGGTTTAATGATAATCTTGGTCATTCAAAGTCTTGAAAACTTCTTTGATAATCATCCTCTCCTCTTTCTTCTTCATTGAATTCTTTCTCGTTATCCCTCACATTCTCTATGGGCACTCCTCTATCTTGTGTTTTCTCCATTGCATTCAATCTAATTGTGATTACTTTGCGATTTTTTACAAGTGTTGTGTCTCTAGCTCATGGAATGGATCTTTAGCCTTTTCCCTTTTGTTCTTTGTCTTTAGCTATTCTCTACATTTGTAGGTTCTTCTTCTTCACTCTTCCTACAATAATCTCCTTTGAGTCTTGGATTAACATTTCCATGATCTCAAGGAATTATCTACTATCTTTGATACCACTTGTGGTAGGTCAAGAATCAACGATTTTTATAAGCTATCAAGTCAACTAAAAAATAAAACCTAAATACATCAATTTTTAATATCCTTGTATTAACTTGCAACCAAAAACATTACAATAAAAGTATTAAATGTTTGGTAAATTAATTTCCAAACAATTGTATGGTTTCTTACATTCAAAAAATAATCTTGATAATTAAAAAAATTAAATCCAAGATATGTTCCTCAAAATTCATCATGCAATCCCCTTCAATTTACAAACACTCACTAGCTTCCCTCAAATTTACTTATATAGAAGAAGTATCTAAAAAATGCCTCCAAAAGAGCTCAAGATCCTTATTTATAGCTTTCAAACAAATTATGGCCAATTTCCTCATCATAGGACACATTTCATGACCTCCTGACCATTCGTATCCATACGTAGGTATTTAAAATTGCCAAATTTTCAATTTCTAGCAAATTTTTTCATTAAAGTAGTAGTTTTTTTAAATTCAAGAGGTACAAGGATATATCTACTTGACTAGAAATTTGAAAAATTACATGATTTTGAAGCAAAGTAAGTATGTTTTAGAGTTTTGAGGGGTATGTAAATAATATCCATATTACTTGAAAAATTACATAAGACCAAAATATTCTCAATTACAGAACATTGAAAAATAATCTTGATTATTCCTCAAATTTGAAACATGACATCAAAGACACTGGGAAATCCCATAATTTCATAACTTTGTCACTATGTTTAATGTTCCCTAAATTTCAAATACAACATCTCGTACACTAATAAAATCATGGAATTGTATAACTTCCTATTTTTCCTTGTATCTTCCCCAAATTTTAAATGTGGCATCATGAACACTACAAAAGTTCCAAAATTGCCTAAATTACTCAGATTTTCTCTTATCTTCACCAAATTGGAAATGTGAGTAGTAATTCAGCCCCTTTTCAAGGTGAAGTAGTCACTGTCCATGAACCATCAAAAAATATTTGAAACTTGCATCATTCATTCCTACAAGAAAAATAATGAAGAAAAACAAACAAGAAAAGAAAAGACAATTCTTTTTGGGATAAGTAGGATTGCTTGTGGACTCTAATTCTCATTCTTCATTACAATAGATTTAGAAGAGGGGCATGGTGGAATTTTTGTATCATGAACTAAACTATTAGTGTGCTTCTCATTAATAATATCATAATCAATGTAACCATTATAAATGAACTTTTCCTTCTCAACATGGCCTTTTTGATGATCATAAACCCCTGTAAAATCACACCTCTTGAGACAAAAATTACATTAATGAAATGATTGCATATTTTATAAGCCTTAATTTATTCACTATAATGAAAAAAAATGAGTCATTTAATTAATGCTATCAGATTTCTACAATCCATATTATTGATCAATATTGCTTTTGGATTAGATTGTGTTGAGTTTTTGTGCATCAACATTTTGGATCACACTCCATGATTCATCATCAATATGAAAGAGAGAAAGAGGAGAAAAAATCTTGATGATGGATCACGGAGTGTGATCCAAAATGTTGATGCACAAGAACTCAACACAATCTAATCCAAAAGCAATATTGATCAATGAGTCATTTAGTTTTTGGATATAATTGTTTCATATTTTCATTAGCTACATGAGAATATGCTAAAAAACCTAAAATTTTCTAATAATTAGCATTATACATTTTCTCATACGAGGATTTAGGAGTCATCCTCTAGAATGTACTTGTGGTACTTCAATTGAGAATATATATGTCTATATCAAAAAAACTAGTCAAAAAATAATTACATAATCCCTTGATTTGTATAGAGACTAAAATAATTCCTATTATAATATTTTTTTATTTTTTTTATAGATGAGTACTACCAAATAAGAGGGTAGCTCCTAGATACAGTAACAAAGTTTGGCATGAAAGTGCCATACAACACTCCTAAGTGTAACAGTTTAACCCAACAAACTTAGACACTCAACAATTGATATATTGTTGCCATAAGATTACCCAGCCTAACAAGCTTATTGAGACTACCCTCTCCCATCCATGAGAGATAGAAGTCCATGAATCTTGCAAATGCTACCATGTTTGCATTCTTGACTCCCATTCAAAAAACCTCCCATGCATTGGATATAAAGTTGACTAGGGTCTCACGCTTGTCAGTATCTATTTTGTTGCCATTTCCTTCATCACTCAATATTGCAGGATCAAAGTAAACTCTGAGGAGACTTGCCCAACCCTTTGATCGCAGCTCCATCATAGCATTAGAAATGACATCAACATACATCGGTGCCACAAGCATGTCTAGCCACTCAACCACCCATTCCCTGGACTCAGTGATATCAACCATGGGGCCAATCAAAACCTCAAATAACTTGCCATCACAATAATGTTGGTTTACGTTCAGGAAGGAGGAAAGCAAGTCGACGATAGAATTTCATGTCTCCTAGTTTTGGATCAAGAAAAGGAACCTGCACTGTACTAGTAAGTCTTCCTTGGCACACTGGTAGAGTATCCCAAACTAGAATACCATGATCACTCGACAACCCTCACCCCAAGACTTCCACTTATAGGTAAACATGAATATGAACATCATTGTTAAATAGCTGCAAAGGATTTTTTAAGAAACCATTAGACTTCAGATATTTGCCAGTCATAGCATATCCTGAATCACCTGATATCTCATTCACCAGTATGACCTCCCAATACTCACATGCCCAAGGATTCATCAGCACAGATGGGAGCATCCGAAGCGGCTCAACAACCCAAGGAATATTTTAATAATACTTCTTGTAGAATCGGCCAAGGTATAGATGTCGATCCAACTACTACTTTTTTAGCTTGCACCACGCCTGAGTTTGCCAGAAAATCTGTAGCCTGATTCACCTCTTTATAAACGTGTGATAAAGTGTACTCTGATAGCCTGCCTAAGGATTCCTTTACTAGAATTATCCAATCATTCATTCTCCAATTTTAGGATATTCCTAAAATAATTGCTTTAATACAAAGCATATAATCTCCTTCAATTTTGACAAAACTCGATGTCCTTTTTGATACATATTTCCAAACCAAGCCACAACGCCTCCATTTCTACCATATTGTTTGTACATATGCCTAAATTCTTTGAAGCAACCCAAACACACTCACCTTTTGAGTCCCAGATTATGCATCCCACCCTCGCATTGCCAGGGTTTCCCTTTGCCTCCCCATCAAAGTTCAGTTTCCATTTTAGCCTTACTAGATGAGTCCAAAAAATCTCTTTCCTATTCACTTTTGGGATAAATGGCTAGCTAAAAGCTGGTATCTTGAGCCCATTCCATTTCCTCATAATTTCTTTGTCCCATCTTGAAAATTTGGACTTAGGGCCTACTATGACCCTATTATTCATTGTTTTGATGATAGCCAGCTGAATTTTCTCAAAAAGATGATCCCGAGTAAGTGAAGTACCTTTAAAGACATGTTTGTTCCTCTCTTTCTAAATATGCCATACTACCAATGAGGGTGCCAAAGTCCAAATTTTCTTCCAGTACCCAAACTTGCACATGGCTAGCCAGCTTGCCAAAAAGTCCCAAAGCTTGCACTACCTTGGCCCAATAAAATTGAGGTCACTTTGTAACCGATCCCAACATGATGCAGCATACGGGCAGGAAAACATCAAATGATCTAAATCCTATTCTACTTGTTTACATAAGTTGCACTGTGATGGACCAAGAATACCCAATCTCTTCAATCCCTCACTAGTTAGACACCATTTATGAAGAGCGGTCCACAAGAAAGCCCTGGCCTTAGGAAGAATCTCTTTCTTCCAACAAATTCTTGCCACCCAAGACTTATCCTTACTTTGTTGTAACTGAATTTGGTACCCAAGCTTGGTTGAGTACTCCCTGGAAGACACACCACACTAGAATATAGAGTCATCCCTATCAAATAGTTTGATCGGTTGGTCACCTACTTCTTTATAGATCTCAAAAAACAAAGTTTCAGGAAGTTGTAGGGCTGAAAAATTAATCGAACAGTAATCACCATATGGTGAGCTATTATCTGTTCTGACGTAATCTGCTACCTTGGTGCCAAAATTGGATTGGAGGTGATCCAAATATTGATCAAGATCAAAAATTTCTGCCAAGATTTTGTGGTCGTTCCATGAGTCAGTCCAGAATAGTGCCTTCTTGCTGTTCCCAATCCGCCAAGACAGGTGCATCGTAATTAGGTGTCTACATTTTAATATAAACTTCCACTTAGCCGAACCACCTTCTAGGTTAGAGACCGTTAGAATTGGATATAGATTCTCATTATCCAAGTACTTGTTTTGTAATATCTGGCACTACAATTTATCAGGCCTTCTATACATCTTCCATATTAGTTTTGCACCTAGTGTGTTATTCTGCAATCGCATTTTGTGTAGCCCAACCCCACCATCTTCTTTTGACATGCATATTGTATCCCACCCAATCAAAGGGATTTTTTTAACTTCCTTTCAACCTTCCCATAAAAACTTCTTCATAATACCCTCCAAATCTTTTTCAGTTTTTGTCGATGCTTCCAAGCAGGACATTGTGAAAATAGGTATTTCTGCCAAAACCATTTTTGCCATGGTTATCCTGCCTACCAGCATGAGCCAGTTATTTTTCCAGGTGATTTCCTTGTTCCTACATCTGTCAATCACCTCACCCCAATGTCTGGCTTTACAAAAGCCTTCAAATATTTGAATTTCGAGGAACTTGGATGGTAATTTCCTAATTTGTATTCTGAAGGTTGAAATGATTGCTTGTAATTGGTGTCTTGTATTAAAGAAGAAGACACAGGACTTGTCCCTATTCATTTTTTTCCCTAAATTGACTTCATAATCTGCCAACAGCTGACTTATATTTCTAGCCTCTTTTATGCTTGCTTCCCCTAGAAGAGAAGTGTCATCTGCGAACTGGACATGAGTGACGGGTTATGTGTTAGGGGCCACACATATGCCTTGCCACCACCCCTGTATGCTACATATTTTGATAGCACAACTAAAGGATTATGCCAAAATGATGAAGAGGAAGGGGGAGAGCGAGTCCCCTTGCCTGAGCCCATTTGTTGCTTTAAAGAAACTTTGTAGTGAGCCGTTAATAGCAATATAAAATCTCACCGAAGAGATACACTAAAAAATTAATTTGCACCACTGGCTACTGAACCCTAATTTCTTCATAACTTCCATAAGGAAAGGTCATCTCACCTTGTCATATGCCTTTCTCACATCCAACTTTATAATCATCCCCGCCTATTTTCTTGATCGAAGAGTGTGCACTGCCTCCAAAATGATTAGTATACAATCTGATATTTCTCTACCAGACACAAACCCATTTTGTTTAGGTGAAATAATCTTCTTCAGCAATGGTTTTAACCTATTAGCTAGCACTTTTACCACAATCTTGTATAGTGTATTGCATAGTGAAATGGGCTTGAAATCATTAAAGGAGAGGTAATCATTCTTTTTTGGGATCAATGCTATCATCGAATTGTTAATGTCCTTAACAAATTGACTAGACTTGTGGAACTCTTTGACAAACTTCCATAACTAGAATTTTTTGGGAAAAAATAAGTCAAGAATCTAATGGCTCCAAGAAGGTGATAAGAATACACTTTTTTTCCAACAATCTACCTTAAAACATAGAAGAAGGAATAAAATTATTTCTATTATTGATGAAAGTGGTGAGTTACTATCTAAGGACAAAGACATTGATAATGGGGTTATATGGGTATGTGCAGGATCATCATGGAAAAAGTAGGCCCTTAAGTGGCAAAAAATTTAGAAAAATTAGTGTTAGGCAACTTGACATAAAAATTTGAATAACTTATCTATATTATTTCAAAAATATGTAAAAAGAGAATTTTTAGAAAATTGAATGTAGTTTCTAAACTACTAGGTTTATTTAAAAAATAAAATCTATTTGGTGAAAATTTTAAATTTCAATGCAGTAGTACTTAAATTTCAGGAAAAAATAAGAAGTAGGTATGTAATGACCACCCTAACCATAATAAAATGATAATATTTTTTATAAGATTTTATATATAAGTAGAGGACTCATGTTTGATGCATATTTTTTGTAATTTTTTCCCAAGTAAATAATTAATTATGAATTTTTTTATTACAAATTTTAAAAATATAAAACTTCGTGTAATGCGACCACCTTAACTTGGTCAAAACTTCATGAAATTTATTTTTTCTTTTTTTAATCCTATACTATGTGAAGCATAGAATGTGACGCATGTTTTGGATTCAAAAAATGTGATACTGTTTGAAGGCTATAGATGTTTTTCAATCAACCTATCGATTAGGACTTTAGTCGTAATTCTAATAGAAAATGAATGATAATTATTTATTAAATTCAAATTAAAGCATAATTTATATTGGTGGAAAGTTGAGAATCTCCTCTAAAAACCCTTTTAGTTTCATCAATTTTTGGTTAAAAAAAGGTCATCAGCTACATACCCTACAAATACCCATAATATTGCCACTTTTTGGCCCATCATGATCCTGCACATACCCATATCCTTCTTCTAAAATGTTGGTGGTGATCCTATCCCCCTTCAGTCAATCTTTTTCTCTACTTGATGTCATCCCTAGGGTGATTTTAAAAATTTATATTCATGATCATGTAAGAGAAATATTGATTTAGGAGGTTAAATCAATTGTTTTCTCCTTTGGAGCTTATAAAGTGCCTAGCCCTGATGGTTTCTTGCTTTCCTTCTTCTAGGACATTTGGGATATCATGTCCTCTATTATTCTCAATGCAGCTATAGTTTTTTTTAGATCGAGAAGGCTCCTTTGTCAGCTTAATGCTACCTTCTTTGTTTTAATTCAAAAAAGAAGTGGTTTCCATTTTGTACTATCAACCAATAAGATTATGTAATATGGTGTATAAATTTTTTTTTAAGATCATTGTCAATAGGCTAAAATTTCTTGATAAAATGATCTCATTCAACCAAAATGACTTTTTTCTAGGAATACATATCCTTTATGCTACCATTGTTTCACATGATTATATTCCCTTAGTGGAATACTCCACGAATCCATGTGTGCTACTCAAGTTAGATATTTCAAAGGGTTATGATAGAGTGGAATGGTGTTTGTTGTTTGTGGTTCTAGAGAAATTTGGTTTTGGAGGAAAACTTCTAAAATTGATAAAAGAATGTGTGTTTACTCCTAGATAATAAGTCATAATTAATGGTATTCCAAAAGGTCTCTTATCATGTGGGAGAGGTCTAAGACAAGGCAATCCCCTCTTCCTTTATTTACTCATAATTGTGGTTGAAGTTCAGAGTCATAACCTATAGAAGAATCAGGACAAAGGAATGTTTAAAGGAATTAGAGTAGCTTCATCCATCCCCCAGCTTCACACTAGTATTTCATGGATGATACCATTTTATTTGGTGTTTCTTATATGGTTGAAGCATCCAAATGGAATTCCATACTTCAAAGATATTCCTCAGCTTCAAGACAACATATAAACTACAATAAAATTAAGTTATACTTCATTAGCTCTAGCCAATCTCTAAAAAAAATCTTGATAATTTTGGAGTGTCAAGAATTAGAGATATATTCTACATACTTATCTTGGGTTTCATTTATCTACTAAAAGGTCACCTAATGTTTTTAGAATAGAACAATAGAGAGAATCCAAAAGAAACTGTTTGGTTGGAAAGGAAAACTGTTATGTCAAGAAAGGAAGATACAACTCTTGTAGTATTCTCTTCAAAATATCCCTTTCTACTTCCTCTCCCTTTTTAAGATGCTAGAATTTATTATTTATAAAAAAATTTAGATACATAGGAATTTCCTTTGGACCAGAATGGAAGAGAGGAAAAGATTAGCTTTGTTAAGTTGGGAAAAGGTGTGCCTCCCTAAGAAGGCAATATTTCTAAGGAGAAGGAACTTAAACCTATTTAACAAATATCTCCTATTGAAGATTGACTAGTTCTTTATTCAAGGAAGGATGGATTAGGTAAAAATATTGCAATCCAAGTATATCGATAACGAGGAATCCTAATGCTTCCTTCTTTTAGAGGAGTGGACAAATAGTTTAGCTATTTAGAATAATACTATAAAATCAAGGAACACTTTGAAACAAGGCACTAAGAGAAGGGTTGTGAATGGAGGAAAAATCATATTTCAACATAAATTTAAGGTCAAATGAATAAAAATTAAAGTTCCAAAATATTCATTTAAATAATTCAACAAATAGTATATTAGAAAAAATAAAATCTACAGATGGATAATAATGAATCAACCTTGAATTAAGAGTTAAGTAATGAAGCTGGTTGGTGTCCACAGGAGGCTTGTATAGGCCATGCCTTGAAATAGGATTGGTCTACATGTAAGATTTTATGTGTCCATGCACTTGGCGGTTGCTTTTTCTGGTTGGGCATATCTTGTTCTTTGGGGTTAGATTTTTTGCTTGTGGGGGGAGTTTTCTCTTATTCTTTTACTGGTGTGGGGTTGTTGGGTGGTGTGCGTTGTTTAGTGGGTGGAGATCATGGTATTTGGAATTACATTTATCCTTTCTTTGGGGTGTACAATGTTTTGTGGTGAGCCATCTTCCTTCGTTTTGATCGGTTCCTTTCTTTCTATGGGGTTCGGTTACAAAGTGGTGCTTTGCTTATGGAATTTTCTTTTTCTCTGTTCCATATTGGATTATGGATTCTTTAAAAAATAAATTTCAATGGTGAAGGATCTTCCTCATCAGGGGATTTTCCAAGAATTAAAAAGGTGAATAGGTGTTTGGAGCATTTCCTTGATCATCCAAAATTGGTGATTCATCCGGATTCCATCACAGAAGATTTTACATACTTGAATAATCATGATCTAATTTGTAAATTCATGGATCTTCATTTGTATTTGTCAGCATTGGAATCTTGGACCTGTCAGGTTTGGAATCCTGAAGGAGATATGGAGATAATGATGGTTGCCAATAATTATTTTTTGGTTGTCTTTCATGCATGGTAGATAGGAAAAGGGTTTTTGAAGGTGGTCCATATTTATACAATAATATTGGGCTCTTCATAAAACCTTGGAATAAGGGTTTCAACTCTGCTAAAGAACTTCCTATGTTGGTTCCAGTTTGGATTCGTCTACCTTGGCTTCCATTGGAGTATAGGGGAAGTAATATTTTACATATGATAGCCAAAATACTTGGAAAATTAGTTGGGCCTGCTCAACAAAATATGGATAAGAAGGTAATCTCTTATGCTTCAATTTGTCTTGAAGTTGATATGAACAACCCTTTTCCTTATTTTATAGAAGTTTTTGTTGGATCCTCTTCTTAGATTCAACAACTCAATTAGGAAACTCTCCCTTTTTGCTATCATGTTTGTCATGAATATGGACAATTACAAAGGAGATGCCCTTGGATTAAACAGGGATTTTTTTTGTTGCTAATGTTTCTTCTAAGATTACTCCTAAGAATGATAATGGAAAAGCTCCTATGGTAGAGGGGGTTGCAGATTTGGAGGGATTTTTTCCTATTAAGCCTCATAATAAGGGGAGTGGTGGGAAGACAACTCTCAAGGATTGAAAAAATGATGGGATATTTAATCAATTTGATGCTTTGGATAATTTGGTTCAGGAAGAGGGGATTCCAATTAGGATCCCTCTTGGGACTAGATCATTGGAAACAGTCTTGCAAGATGTTGAAGAAAATGGGAATCAAAACTTGGCTAAGGTGGACTTGTAGGTTGGTAAGATGGAGGTTGGTTAAATGGAAATGAATGTTCCTCTCTAGCTACAAGATGGTCCTAATCCTCTTAGATCTTTGGCTATGAAGGATGATAGTGTTGTGGTAGCTTCCTCTCCTTCATAGGTAAATAAGCCTATGGATTGAAAGAAAAATGGTGGGTTTGTGCAAGCTTTGGGTTTGTACTAAAAACCCCTTAAGAAGGGGCCCTTGAAGAAAGCTTCTAAGGTGGGACACAAGAAAGACCAAGATAAATTTAAGTTAATGGGAGAGACTCTGGTGGAATCGAGGTTGGTGAAAACCATAGACTCACATTTAATATTGTTATTTTATGCAATTTTAGGGGTTTGAAAAGTGCTCCTAGACGAAAGGCTATTTGTGAGATGATTGAAAGTAATTCTACTAATATTGTCTCCATTTAGAAAACTAAGTTATAAGTGGGCGGTATAATGGATAGAGCCTCTAGTGTTTGGCCACATGGGTGTTTTCAATGTGTTTTTGCTTTTGGTAGCTTAGGAGGTGTGGCTTATTTGTGGGATCCAAGAAAGGTTGTTCCTTTGTACTCGATCTCAAGTCACTCTTCTCTCTCTTTGATTGCTACTAGTTTAGAATCTAGTGAATCTTGTCTTTTCACTAATGTTTATGCTCCCACCAATCGGATGGGTAGCTAGAATCATCTTAGTTAGGTTCGCTCTCTTGTTCCTTGGCATCCTTGGATTATGGCTAGATATTTTAATGTTGTTTCTTGTTTAGAGGAGAAGATGGGGGCATTGCCAAGCTTGAACCTATTGCTTTTCTCCTTATAAACAACATGGTGATCTGAATCTTATTGATGTGAAACCTAATAATTGTATTTTAACATGGAATAATCGAAGGTTTGGTGATGGTGCTATTTCTGAGAGGCTTAACAGGTTTCTTTCCTCTTGTTTTTGGGTAGGCGATAGGTGGACTACTAGTTCTAGGATCCTTGATTGGAGAGGTTCGGATCACTAGCCAATAAAAATCTCATTTTTTCCTTTCAGAGCTCATAAGAACCCTTCTTTCAAGTTCCAACTCAGGAAGTTACGTGATCCTTCTCTCCATGAGTTGATGATTGATTGGTGGCATAAGGGGAGACCCACCTATGGTACAACTATGTATACCATCATCAAGAGATTATAGTTTCTGAACTATAGTCTTAACAAGTAGAATATGAAATGTTTTGAAAATATTCATCACAACAAGTTGGAAGCTTAGGCTCATTTTAATTACATAACCCACCGGATTTGTTATCTTGGGCTCATAGTTGAGCTATGTAGGGAAGAGGTTATGGAAACTAAGGCTCTTGAAGAATGGAAGCTGAGGGAGGATATTTTTGGAAGGAAAATTACCAAATTGATTGGCTTCAGGAGGGAGATAGAAATGCTACCTTTTTCCATAACTCTTTTGCCGCTAGGAGAAATGATAATCTTATTAGGTCTCTTGTTTCTTTTGAGGGTGTTCAGCTTTCTTCTCAGGAAAAAATTTCTCGAGAGGCCTCCAAGTTCTTTTCAACTCTTTTACTAAGGATTCTCCCCCTACGAGTTTCAAGGAAACTCCATTCTGGCTTGTATTCATTCTCTGATTTCTCAAGAGATGAATGAGGCTCTTTTGTGACCCATCACTTTGCTAGAATTGGAGTCTATTGTGTTTCAAATGAAAAAGGTAAGCCCCAAGCCCTGATGGTTTTCCTCTTGAATTTTTTCAAGTATGGGTATGTGCAGGATCATCATGGAAAAGCTAGGCCCTTCAATTGCAAAAAATTCAAAAAATCAGAGTTAGGCAACTTAATGTAAAAATTTGAATAAGTTATCTATATTATTTCAAAAATATGTAAGAATAGAATCTGTAGAAAATTGAATGTAGTTTCTAAACTACTAGATTTGTTAAGAAAAAAAAATCTATTTGGTGAAAATTTGAAATTTCAATGCAATAGTACTTAAATTTCAGAGGAAAAATAAGAAGTAGGTGTCTATCTGACCACCCTAACCACAGTAAAATGATAATATTGTTTTATAATACTTTAGATATAAGTAGAGGAATCATTTCCCGATGTGATACATTGATTTTTTTTATTTTTTCTCCAAGTAAATAATTAATTATGAATTTTTTATTACCACTTTTAAAAAAATAAAAACTCTTATGTCTGACCACCTTCACTTTGTCAAAAATTTATGAAATTCATTTTTTTATTTTTTTAATCCTATAGTATGCGAAGCATAGAATGTGATGCATGTTTTGGATTCAAAAAATGTGATTGTTTTAAAGCTATAGATGTTTTTCAATCAACCTATCAATCAGGACTTTAGTTGTAATTCAAATAGAAAATGAATAATAATTACTTAATAAATTCAAAGTAAGGCATAATTTATATTGGTGGAAAGTTGATAATCTCCTTTAGAAACCCTTTTCATTTCATCAATTTTGGATAAAAAAAAGTCATCAACCACATACCCATCATATTGCCACTTTTTGGCCCATCATGATCCTACAAATACTCGTATTTTGGGAGATTATCAAGGAGGATCTTTTGGAGGTTGTTCAGGAATCTCAAAGGAGTGAAGAAATGTTGAAGTCCATGAACTTCAATTTTTTGTCTCTTATTCTGAAGAAAGGTGCTTGTTCCTTAGACCAGTTTTGCCACATTTCCCTTTGCAATGTGGTATATAGAATCATTACTAAACTAATTGGAGAAAAGCTTAATCCTTGGCTCAATTCTCTTATTTATAATGAGTAGAGGGATTTTTGGCCGATGGATAAATTCTAGATGGGTTTGTAATTGCTACTGAGGCTATTCATTCTATTGCAATCTTTAAGGACAGGGCTATGTTTATCAAACTTGATATGGTTACATCGTATGATAGAGTTAAATGGTCCTTCTTGCAAAAGGTTCTCATGGATTTTAGATTTCATAAAGAGTGGGTTGATTGGATCACGAGTTATGTGATTTCTACTTCTTTTTCGATGCTTATCAACGGGGAGTCCTCAATTTTATTTGGAGCCTCTAGGGATCTTTGGTAGGGAGATTCTTTCTCCCCTTATCTGCTTATCATTATTGTTGATGGGTTGGGGATGTACATATTAAGTCTTGTGTCCACCATGGGTTGATTCAGGGGTGGTTTTGGAGCAACCTTTTGCCACCTCTATCTCATCTTCAATTTGTAAATGATACTACTCTAATGGGCATGGCCAAAATACATGAAGTTGTGAATTTAAGGAAGGCTTATTTACTTATTTGGCTTCCTTGAGTAAAAATATTAATGTTCATAAGTCCTCTATTTACTTTTTCAATATTCCCCAGCTTATTTAATCAAGCATTGCTCAGATTCTTCACTTTCAAATTGGCACTCTTCCTCTAGTTTATTTGGGGATTCCTCTTACATTGGGGCCTCAAGCGAAAGATTTTTGGTAGGATGTTTTGGATAAATTTTGTAGGAGGGTTTTTCATTGGACTCACATGTGGCTCTCTTCAGCAGGTTGTTTGGCTATGCTCAAATTTTTGATTCAATCTTTTCCTATTTACCGATGTTTTGTGTAGGTTGATCCTACCATATTTATTAAAGATTTTGATGCCCTCGCTCACCAATTCCTATGGGGGGATAATCTTCTCAATTTGAAGTGGAGTTTGGTGAAGTGGGAATCTATATGCAAGCCAAAGCAGGAAGTTGGTCTTTGTCTCAAGTATACTAGTTTGATGGTCCAGGCTTTAGCTGCTAAGTTGTACTAGCGTTGGTGCACTAGCCAGGATCAAGATTGGGCTAGAATTCTCAATCATAAGTACCTCAATGGGGTGAACTCTTATGATTTTACTCGATATTATCTCTAGGGAAAAGGGTGTATGATTTGGGATACTATCAAAAAGGGGCTAAGTTGATAAAGAAGGGGTTGTTTTGGATCTATGATAAGGGTTTAGAAGCCCTCTTGTGTTATGATTCTTGAGATGGTCATCCCTCCATTATTTCTATGTTTCCTCAATTGCAACCTCTTTGTGACAACTTGGTGAAAGCTGGTTGGTGCAAGGTGGAATACTTCAAAATTATTTAGGCCCTGGGTCAGGTGGAGATGTGGCAGTGAAAGGATCCCTAAGAGTGGCCTCCAGGAGGCACTGAGGAGGAGAGGCAAGAGCTTGCTTGAATTTTGGCTAGTAGGATGAGTAGTTCTCTTCAAGATAAGGATATTTTGGCTTTGTTTCTTGATCTGAAGGGTATATTCTCTATTTCCTCTGGGTATATGGAGGTGGATAGATAGGTATATGGAAAGGTTGAAGTCCCTTGGTGGAAGTAGATTTAGAATAAATTTTCTTGGCCCAAGTGTAATTTCTTATTATGGTTGGTTGCTCAAAATAGATGTCTTACTTGGGAAAATATGTGGAAAAGAGGCTTTTAGGGTCCTTATATTTATGTTTTGTGTAATAATAGTGAATATTGTACTTCACACCTTTTTCTTTCAATTTCCTTATGGTAGGAGTATTTGGAATTTATGGTGGGGGGTGTGGGGTCATCCATGTTTTCATGCCTTTTCTTTGATAGATTTCTGAGAAAGTTTGGGGATACCCCCTACTAAGCCATCTTTTCTTTAGATTGCTTGGACTATTCATCATCTTTATTATTTGGAACCTTTTTCTTGAAAGAAATAGGAGGATTTTCCATGATGTGAAGTAGGAAGGAGGTCTCTTATGGAGGAAGATCTTTAGCAAGATCCAAGAGACTATCTTGGCTAAATGTGACCTTTCAGTTATCGTGGATCTTAGTGATGTGTCATTTGTAACAAATGTACACTTGGAGGGAAGAGGGTCTGGTTTATCAACTCATAATGGACCTTATTAGGTCAAAAAGAAGGTTCATCGAGAGGGTGGATGGTGTCCTCCCCCGCAAGGAGTTCTTAAGCTAAATACTGATAGATCTTCTAAGGGGAATCCTGAGCATACTGGGATTGGTGGTATTGGTAGAGACAGTAATAGAGGTGTGTTGTTTTTCTTTTCAATTTATAAGGGTCACCGCTATAATAATCTCATGGAGGCTCTTGCTATTTTTCATGCTATTGAAATAGGTTGTTCTCTGAGTTGGAAGAGGATTATTTGGCTATTTGATTCATAGATAATGGTTGATATGCTAAATGACTAGAGATTTGATGGTGTTAACTAGACACTAGTTGTTATGATCAAACAGATTGTCAATTTGTGCAATTATTTGGAATTTGTTTCCTTTTGTAATATTCCTAGAGAATGGAATAGGGTGGCTAATCTTCTGGCGAAGTGGGTCTTTGAGCATGTGGAGAGGTGGATGATAGATGACTGGGGGCTTTTATCCTCAAAGCTCTCTTTGTCCCTCAAAAAGATAATTATGGAAGACCTTCGTATGTAACTGGTTCTTTGGTTGGGTTCCTTTAGGGACTTTTGTTGTAGGTTTGGTTGGATGCTTTTCTGGGTTATAGCCTGGTGCTTTGTAATATTAATTTGATTCAATAAATTTTTACCCCTTCTCTTTAAAAAACAAATGTACAGAAATTAATATTAGAACTTTTTTTAAAGAAATATTTTAACCTTCTTTAAGGAAGAAGAGTATAGTTTTTAGGAATATTGAGTAGTTAAGTTCTAATTAAAAATTAATTTGGTTAAAAATATATCATTATCAGTAATTATAAATAGAAAAATATTTACAAAAGTTAATTATGTAATTTAAAAATGTTTAATAGTTAAATATGTTTTGATTAATGATGGTATTTTTATATGCTCAAGTTTATTGTAGATGATCACATGGACAAAATCAGATAATGGAATTCACCTCCTCTTAGATCAATAATCAATTTTTTCATTGTATTTTTTTAAATCTTCAACAACTTGAAGAAGAGAAGTGACAAGGTTAACCGAAGGAACTTGTGAAAATTTTGCTAGTCAGGAGTGTCACCACAATAAGGTAGGGGAGAAGAACAGTAGTGGTGAGTGGGTTGTAACCATCCTTTTTAAGCACAATCTCCTTTCGTAGGAGGTAGAGTGGCATACAAATGAGCATTTTGATTACAATGAATAGACTGATTACAACCTCAATGATGGCTATGAAAGACTACCTATACAAAAAGTGGAAATTGAAGGGTCCTTGACAATAATGTATGAGGCATTTTCTTAGTGATCCAATAACACCTCAAAATGAATAATTTTAATTGTAACTTTGTTTGATTGCACTTGAATAGATGTATACATATTAGAACATATCATTTTATGTAAAATTATTATTCAATATATTCCATAAATTAACACTTATCAAATCAAAATAACTATTGAAGACTTTAAAAATAAATATAATATTAAACAACATTTAAATTCAATTATAAGGATAAATTTAATATGAATAATATTGTATTGGACGACTAATTGTTTATGTGAGACCTAAATCTCAACCTAAACAAGTATATCTCTAGGTCTCTACCTCAACGCAGTTATTTAAGGAACCTATTCGACATCTTTGTTTGCCCGCAGCTTAGTTTCGCTCAGAATAAAGCGCGATCTCTTTAAGCTTTCTAGTTGATTGCAAGACAAATTTTGATCAGAGTAATGCGAATGTTCATTCTTTGTTAAATCAATGTGGTGTTGGCAATAGATGTGGTTAGCACGGCATATTCTTCTGTCGATCTGATCTTTGATCTTTTGCAGCGGTATTCATCTGGCATAATTAAATCTTTTCTCTTTCTGGGGTGCTTCCCCTTTGCTGAAGCATCCAGATTGCAGAAAAAGAAACCGCTGAAATATCAGATCGGAAGAAGGATCAACAATTTGAAAATGCCCTTGTTGATCACTCTATTGCCAACTTCATATTGATTCAACAACGATAAGGTTTTTTTGGGCGAGGATGGAAAGGAAGAAGCAAGATCCTATGAATTACTGTGAAAACAGTCAAAAGCGGGCAAATAATATATTGCTTTGAATCAAGGGCTTACTCCTGCTGGGAGAAAGTCTTGGTTTTCTTCTGATTGAAGAACACAGAGAAGGAACGGCTGTAATGCCCGTTTTTTGTGGATGGGCTGGTAAAGAGTCCAGAACTATCCCTAAAGGAAAAGGAATTTAAGATTTGTAAGTCACATTCAACGATTTGATGGGATATTCTGAAGGTGTTAAAGGCCGACGGGTTGAGGCGGTTGTGGTTTGATACGGAGTTAGAAAAAAATGAACTTGACCTAACTGTCCTTATATTATATGTTTTTTTTTCCCTTTTTCATCATTTTTTTCGATGGAATTGCTCTTCTATTTTTCTTTGTAAGAGATGAGAAGAAAAGGGTAAGCTTTAGTCTGTAATAAATCAGTGAAAGATTTTCTGTTTGACCTAACTGTGCTTATATTATAGGTTTTTTTCTTTCCTTTTTCATTGTTTTTTCGGTGGAATTGTTCTTTTATCTTTCTTTGTAAGAGATGAGAAGAAAAGGATAAGCTCTAGTTTGTAATAAATCATTGAAATATTTTCTGTTTGGCCTAACTGTGCTTATATTATAGGTTTTGTTCTTTCCTTTTTCATTGTTTTTTTTTTTTTTTTTTAAATGGAATTTCTCTTCTATTTTTCTTTATACAAGATGAGAAGAAAAGGGTAATCTCTAGTCTGTAATAAATCAGTAAAATATTTTCTGTTTGACCTAACTAACCTTATATTATAGGTTTTTTTCTTTCCTTTTTCATTGTTTTTGTTTTTTTTTTTTAAGAAATTACTCTTCTACTTTTCTTTGTAAGAGATGAGAAGAAAAGGGTAAATTCTAGTCTGTAATAAATCAGTGAAAGATTTTCTGTTTTGTAAAGGAGAACTTACTATTGGTTCAAGGTCAATTATCACGACATTTGTTAGTGGCTGTAGGATTAGTTTCTAGGTTTTTGGAGAAGAATCCTTCTGGGTATATGTGAATCAATGCCTATTTGAATATATTATGACAGAATGTTATAACTGAATTGACAAATTCGAATAACTGCCCCTTATTTGTATCGAGCCATTTATTTTGATTCTGTAAATGGCTACCTGTTTCCAGAGAATCATAGCATTGTATTACCATTTCTGTAAAAGAGCTTAGAAAACTCCAGTTTAAAAAGGCTAGATCCTCATGACCAATGAGGAATCGGGGGACCGACACTAGCCTGTGCCTGGTAAAGCAACTCTGGTATTTAAAGATAAGAGAGAGTTTACTGCTTACGTTTCTGAAACTAGAATATTTATTGTACATTATTTTGGTCTACAAAAGATTCGGTTGCTTTGCTTGGGCAAATCGTTCCAATAGTAGGCTTGCCCTTGTAGCATTGTGGTTACTTGGCATTCTGCCCCATCACAATTAGTTATACGATATTTTTATTGACTAAGATATTGGACAACATATAAAGTATACAAACAAATATTTGAAATACAGTCCTTATACTACTTGAACCCTTCTGTCTTTGATATAAAATCCTCCTGATGCTCCTTCAAATATTGACCAGAATACAGTGACTGACAAATCTTCATTTCATTTTCCTTTTGCAGCACTGCAAGTAGATTCTCCTTTTCACAAACGCTTACTAGAACTCTCTATTTCAAATCTTTAAGCCTCTCCGTAAAAAATAGACATTAGATCTGAATCAGGCGAAAGAAGATCAAGACTACGTGCAGGGGTAAGCTCTCGTTTCAAGCTTTCATCATTATAGCAGGTAGAACCTCCTAGAGATCTGACATAACTTATTGAGCTGTTTCGAGATTTGTTATAAAACCCTTATTGTAGATCGCTCTTTTGGTCATTCTGAAATAACTTTTATCTTAATTTACATCAAACTAACAGCTCATATAAACAATTAAAACGAACATAAACTTACAGAATAAGTAAAACTGCTACAAAAGAACTCTTTTAAGTGCTCTGAAAAAATTGCAGACTGTTAAACTGTTGTTTATCGCCTTCACTTTTGCCAAATAGCGAGGGCCATTTATTTAAACAGTTTCCAGCCCTTAAAATAAACAGAAAGATAAAACAGGGATCTCCGAAAATACTCTGAATCCCTCTGTATATGGCTTCTAAATAATACAAAAATTCTTATTCTAAATATAGTGTCTAACTGCTTTTAGCACTATTATTTTTTTTAAAAGGAATGATATCGAATAAACAAAATTCTAAATCTACCTTCTGCATTTGCATAATCAACATCATTTAACAACATACCCTTACTTAATGTTAAGGGTACAAACTCACAAGATAGTCTTTGGAATGTAAAAAATTGAAGTTTTACAACTATATTTGTAGAGATATCTGCAGGTTGTTCATGAGGCTTTGTATGCCTTGGTTTTTCTTTTCTTTTGAATCAAATTTTGAAGAAAATAATATTTCAAGCTAAAATTCTTTGTCTTATTTTGATGGACATGATATTTGGCCATCTTAATTTCATACAAAATATTGTAGACTGAATTTGTATTTTCTTAATTTTTCTAAGACTTTCTGATACTATAATGATTTTGTATCTGTTGAAGTGGCTACAATATACTCTACTTCTATAAACAAAGGACAAAATAAAACTTACATCTTTAAGATCCATGTAATCAAATTTGAATCAGCTGTAAAATAATTACCATGTGTGGACTTTAAGTCATCCAAAACATCTCTCCAATCAGAATCACTAAAATGAACAAGTTCAAACATTATAAAAGAATAAATGTGAATATCAAAAGTATTAGTACCTTTCTCATACCTCAATATCCTCTTGGCTTATTTCATTGAATTGTTGATGGCTCATTTGTATGCCTGGAAATTAGAGAACTTGAACAAGAAATATCTAGACTTGTATGAGTTATAAACATAAAACCTTCAACAATATTTCTATGAGTTATCTCATTAACTATTTCATCACCATCATATCTACATAACACAGCAACATGATCTGTTGGAGTGGATGCTAGTGTACAATCAGCCATACCAGATTTATTCAACATATTTTTTTCATAATTTGCTTAAAATAAAAATCAATCCTCATTTTGATTAATGTTCATTCCTAGAAAATAGTGCACAAAACCTGAATATCTCATTTGAAATTCATTCCTCATAGAAATTTTGAACTCATCCTTAATCTTAGAATTGCCACTTATATACTTTAAATCACCAACATATACATTTATAATCAAAATATTGTTACCTTCTTATTTCTATAGAAAATAGGCTCACTCTTCCTTCTCTTAAAGGTATATTTGAAAATATTTATCAATTCAAATCTAGCATGCTCTTGATGATTTCTTGAGATATACAAATCCTTCAACTTATACACTTGGTTTCTTTCACCATGCACTACAAAATCCTATGGAACTTATCGAATAAAAATTTCCTCTTCTAACTACCCATTCAAGAAAGCACTTTTCACATCAATGTGATGCATGATCCATTTGCTTTCAGCTGTCAATGCAACCATCATTTTGGTGGTATATTTTATCATTACTAGTGTAAATATATCTTTGTAATCTATTCCACAAGTCTATGTAAATATTATAGCTACTAATTGTGGCTTGTGTCTTTCAACACTACTAGATCATTCTCCTACTTAATCTTTTAGACCAACTTACTATCAATATTTTGATTATCATGTGGAAGCTTTATAAGCTCCCAAGTATCATTCATATGAGTTGAATTTGTGTTTCTTTCATTTCTTACAATTGGACCTTATTAATACATCTATTTTAAAAATACGATGGTTCAAAATTATCCTATATATTAAAGAAAAAATTGATAGCCCACCTCTTGGATTCACTTCATATGCTTGAATTGTACTTTTTTTATAAAGATTACATATAATTCTTATGATCTTTCTTATATAATTGTACTTGAATCTAGACTTACTAGTGTAGGTCAACACTTAGGGACAATCTACTAAGTTAGGCAGCAAATAAAGCTTACACACAACAATTTTGAGTATTTTTTTATTAACTTGCAAATAAACAAATATTGTACCTCACTCTCAAACATTGAGTATATTACAATTTCACACACATGTGTGGCTTCTTACATGCCTTGGAAATAGCCTTTATAATTACAAATCATTAGCCTAAAAAATTTCCTTAGCATTAAGTATGAGATCACGTTCAATCTACAAACAATCTATAACTCCCATCAAATTTCCTCTAGTAGAAGTTTCCAAAAACCTCCTTTTGAAAGAGCTCATCCTTATTTATATCTTACAAATAGAGTAGAGGTGGTTTCCCAATAATAGGAAATGTGGCAAGGACTCATTGACCCTTAGGATCCATATGTACAAAATTAGAACAATGACTTTTTCTAGTGAAAATTTACATTTTAGTAGCAATTGCTAAAATTCAAGGATTACATGGACATATAGATGCTTAACTAGAAGGTTTCATAGTTTCAATTTTTGGAGAAATTTTGGCTTGTTGCATAGTTTTGAGGGGTAATTGGATAATATCCATATTGTGCAAAAAGTTCCACAACACCAAAATATCCTACATCACAATAAAATTTTGCAATTGCATAAATTTCATCGTTTTGCTTAAATATTTCTCAAAATTCAAATGAAATCCTCTAGACACTAGGAAAATAACAAAATTCTATAAGTTCCTCAAATTTTCATAGATCTCTAAATTTGAAATGTGACATCTATGACACTATGAATTTTTTAGAAGGAATGGTGGTATGTGTAAAACAATAATTCTTTGGACAACAAGTAATTCCAACATGGCTTCAAAGCCTACACTATATAATAGAATTCTTGGTCATAAATTTAATACTTCTTATTTTTTTCATTTAGTTGCTCACTGAATTAGGCAATGGTTTCACCTTCTACAATAAAAATTCCCCAAATTTCACACCTACAAGCATCACAATCAACTTGAAACGCTTTGCCAAGTTTTGGAAACACCATTGAGATCTTTTTTATACTATGGCTATCCATTGTGACTTTTTCCTAATTCCCTTCATTTTTTATAAAAGGTGAACACATTGCACTAAATTTTGTATGAATTTCCAATAGAAGATCACTAAGACAAAAAATCTAGCCTCAAACATGCTATCAAGTGTAATTCAATTCACTATTTCCTTAACCTTTGTTAGGTCCATGTTCGACCCTTCTTTAGATACTCTAAAACCTAGATATACAAGTTCTTTTTTCATATAACTAAACTTCTTCAAATTCACAAGAAAATTTTCTTTCAATATTTGAAATTTTTATTTCATTTTCTCTAAGTGCTCCTCCTTGATTATAAACTATAAAAAAAATCTAAGGAAATACTTTAGTACCATATCGATTAGTGTCATGAAAGTTATGGGTGCATTAGTCAACTCAAATGGCATTACTAGCCACTCATATAATACATGCTTAGCCTTGAATGGTACGTTCCATTCATCACACTCTCTAATTATAATTTTTGGATACCTAGATTTTAAGTCAATATTTTTGAATTACATTGCTCCACTTAAAATTTCCATAAAGTCATCAATTTATGCCAATGGTAATGGAAATATATAGTTAACGGTAATATTTTTATAGCCCTTTAATAAGTACACTTTCTCCACTCTCCATCCTTTCTGGGTGCAAATACAACATGTATAACATAATTACTAAGACTCTCTCTAATCAGCCCCTTATCTAAAAACTCTTGCACTTGTCTTTTCAGCTCTTAATTCTCAATGGATATCATTTTGTATGGTGCCTTGTTTGATAGGATAACGCCTAGTGTCAAATCCATGCAATAACTTATGATTCTCATTAGAGGCAGCCCATCGGGAAAGCTCTTCATTAGTATCTTTATGAACTAAGTTAAAATTTCATTGAATTATATGGGAACCTCTTCCATACTCTTTACTTCCCTATCTTCTATAGGCTTAGGTAGGAAGGAAAATTATACATTCTCCCTTATGATATCATTAAAGAACATAGTTTCAATCACTAGAAAATTTCTATTGATTTTCTCAAACTCCTCATTCTTATCCTTGAAGGGATTTAATAAATTTTCCTTCCCATTATCGTTTATCATATGAAAATTATTCTTGTCAACATGAATGGCCTAGCAATCACACTACCATATTGCTCCTAATAGAATGTGGCATGTACCCATTAGAATTATATCACACATTGTCTCTTCTTTATGGTTCCCAATATAAAAATTAAAAAGGAAAACCTTATAGGGAGTTGTATGCTTTAGCCTCTTTAGCTTTAATTTCTCCACCATGTATTTTGACACTATGTTATCAGTGTTGTCACTATCCATGAAAACCTTACAATATTTTCCTCTAGAAACAAGTACATCTAGTTTTAAACACATTTCTTAGTTTTTTTGGTTATCCTTGTGCCTTCTCTAGTTTTAGGACTCTCCTCAACATCAAGGATTATCCATCCTCAAGTTCTTCTACACTTGAGGATGTTCAAATTCCTTATTTATAGCTTGTTGGCATTTCAAAAATGTTCCACTAAATCCTCTTCCTCTTCCAAAAATTTCCTTTCCTCCAAGGTAATCACCATTTGGCCACCTCCTTGGGAATTGGTTTTTGATGTACTTGCTTCTCCTTTGTTATCTTAATAACCACATATAGTATTTTAGTACGTTCTCACTCTTGGCGATATACATCTTCACCTAGAGACATTCTATTTTTTGGAGATATTTTGCTAAAAAATGGATACAAATTCATCGGCCTCTTCTGCATATGTAATTCTGACCATACTAATTTCATCTTCAGTAGAATAATTTAAACCATTATTTAATGCATGGAGATATGAGCAACCATAATGTTCAATATATATAACTCCTTTCTGTTCTCTTGCACACTCTTCTTCTATTTATCGTTACAAAAATTCTTGAATATGGTGATTTCATGGTATTCTAAGGGTATGTGCAGGATCATGATGCACCAAAAAGTGGTGATATGATGGGTATGTGTAGGGTATGTGGCTAACAACTTTTTTTTGTACCCAAAATTGATGAAATGAAAAGGGTTTTTGAATGAGATTCTCAGCTTTCCACCAATATAAATTATGTTATACTTTGAATTTAATAAATAATTATTTTTCATTTTCTATTTGTATTACAACTAAATTCTTATTTAATAGGCTGATTGAAAAACATCTATAGCTTTCAAATAGTATCACAGTTTTTGAATCCTAAATATGTGTCACATTCTATGCTTCATATACTATAGGATAAAAAAAATGAATTTCATTAAGTTTTGACCAAGTTAAGGTGGTTAGACATACAAGTTTTTATATTTTTTAAAAGTTGTAATAAAAAAATCATAATTAATTATTTACTTGGATTAAAATTACAAAAAAATATGCATCACATCTGAACATGATTCCTCTACTTATATCTAAAATCTTATAAAAGTATTATCATTTTATCAGTGGTTAGGGCTGTTGTCAAACGTATTAACTACTTTTTTCTTGAAATTTAAGCACTACTACATTGAAATTTCTAAAATTTTCACCAAATAATTTTTTTTCTTTTTTAAATAAACCTAGTAGTTTAGAAACCTCATTCAATTTTCTACAGATTCTATTCTTACATATTTTTGAAATAATATACATAACTTATTCAAATTTTTACGTCAAGCTACCTAACTTTTATTTGTTTGAATTTTTTGCCACTTAAGGGCTTCCTTTTTCCATGATGATCCTATGCATACCCCTAATAAGAAATTTTCTTTAAACATGGTGACCATTTTCTCCTAGGCTTGAATTTTTTATTTTCCTTTCTCTATCTATCAACTTGTGCACGATCCCACAACAAAGATGAATTTCCATTTAGTCTTGTATCTATAAAATTTACCCTCTTAGGGTCTTTACTGGATTCTAACTCAAGATATTTCTTCACTTGTAAAATCTAGTCTCTCAACTCCTCTAGATTTAGGGTATTAATATAAGTTAGTAGGTCTACAGGTGAGGTTTAATGATAATTTTGGTCATTTCAAGTTTTGAAAACTTCTTTGATAATCATCCTCTCCTCTTTCTTCTTCATTAAATTCTTCCACATTATCACTCACATTATCTATGGGCACTCCTCTATGTTCTTTTCTCTCCATTGCATTCAATCTAATTGTGATTCCTTTGAGACGTTTTACAAGTGTCATGTCTCTAGCTCATGAAATGGATCTTTACCCTTTTCCTTTGTGTTCCATGTCTTTAGACACTCTAAATACATCAATTTTGAATATCCTTGTATTAACTTCCAATGAAAAACATGACAATAGAGGTATTAAATATCTAGTAAATTAATTTCCAAACAATTGTATGGATTCTTACATTCAAAAATAATCTTGATAATTAAAAAATTAAATTCAAGATACGTTCCTCAAAATTCATCATGTAATCCCCTTCAATTTACAAACACTCACTAGCTTCCCTCAAATTTACTCATATAGAAGAAGTATCTAAAAAATGCTTCCAAAAGAGCTCAAGATCCTTATTTATAGCTTGCAAACAAAGTATAGCCATTTTCATCATCATAGGACACATGGCATGACCTCCTCACCAATGGTATCCATATGTAGGTATTTAAAATCACCAATTTTTCAATTTATAGCAATTTTTTTAATTAAAGTAGTAGTTTTTTAAATTCAAGAGGTACAAGGACATGTCTACTTGACTAGAAATTTCAAAAATTACATGATTTTGAAGGAAAGTTAGTATGTTGTAGAGTTTTGAGGGGTATGTAAATAATATCCATATTAATTGAAAAATTACATAATAACAAAATATTTACAATTGCATAACTTTCAAAAATAATCTTGATTATTCCTAAAATTTGAAACATGACATCCAAGACACTAGGAAATCCCATAATTTCATAACTTGTTCATTATCTGGAATGTTCCCTAAATTTCAAATAGAACATCTCATACACTAAGAAAATCATGCAATTGTATAACTTCCTATTTTTCTTGTATCTTCCCCAAATTTGAAATGTGGCATCATGAACACTATAAAAGTTCCAAAATTGCATAAATTACTCAAATTTTCTCTTATCTTCACCAAACTAGAAATGTGAGTAGTAATTTGGCCACTTTAAAAGGTGAAGTAGTCACTGTCCATGAACCATCAAATTTTTTTTGAAACTTGCATCATTCATTCCTACAAAAAAGAATAATGAAGAAAAACAAACAAGAAAAGAAAAGACAAATATTTTTGGGATATGTAGGATTGCTCATGGACTCTAATTATCCTTCTTCACTTACCATAGATTTAGAAGACGGGTGTGGTGGAATTTTTGTATCATGAACTAAACTATTAGTGTGCTTCTCATTAATGATATCATAATCAATGCAACCATTAGAAATGAACTTTTCCTTCTCAACATGGCCTTTTTGATGATCATAAACCCCCCTAAAAATCAAACCTCTTGAGACAAAAATTACATTGATGAAAGGATTTCATATTTTATAAGCCTTAATTTATTCACTATAATGAGAAAAACAAGACATTTAATTAATGATATCAGGTTTCCACAATCCATATTATTGATCAATTTTTCTTTTGGATTAGATTGTGTTGAGTTTTTGTGCATCAACATTTTGGATCACACTCTGTGATCCATCATCAAGATCAAAGAGAGCAAGAGGAGAAAAAATATTGACGATGGATCACAGAGTGTGATCCAAAATTTTGATGCACAAAAACTCAATGCAATCTAATCCAGAAGCAATATTGATTGACGAGTCATTTAGTTTTTGGATATAATTGTTTTATATTTTCATTAGCTATGTGAGAATATGCTAGAAAACCTAAAATTTTCTAATAATCAGCATTATACATTTTCTCATACTAGGATTCATGAGTCATCCTCTAGAGTGTACTTGTGGTACTTCAATTGAGAATATATATGTCTATATCAACAAAACTAGTCAAAAAATAATTACATAATCCCTTGGTTTTTATAGAGACTAAAATAATTCCTATTATAATATTATTAATTGACATTATAATCCACCATTAATTATCTATAATCATTCATAATCCCTTATTAATTATCAATTATTCTATTACAATTATTAATTTTTAATTATTAGTTAATATAATTAATCATTGCTATTAGTAATTTAATTATTAATATGACCTAATTATCAATTTTAAATGAGTTAATAAATTCATAATTATTTTTTGAAAGTTAATTCACTCATCAAATCATCAACTTACTCATCTAATTATTCATTTTTAATGAATTTATAAATTTATTATTATCTTCTCACAATTTAAAATACAAAAATATTAATAATATAAATAATGCACAACTTGAACTCTTTATCTTTCATGAAATCTTAAATATCCATCTAATTTAAATTGAAAATATAAAATTAATATTTTCATTAAAAATATATAAGAAAAATAATTTTGTTCATTGTATAGTTAATAAAACATTAATGTTATGTTGTAGAGTTGAGTATCCACAAGTCATTCAAGTAAAAATTTATTATGATTTAAGAATTTTTTTATTTATTTTTGAACAAAATGAATAAAATTATTTTATGAAAATAGAGTTTACATCTATTTATAAAAAAATGACTTTAGGAGAGTCATAGCTATCAATAAAGATTAAAAGTATTAAATAAATGGGGCATCAAAGAGTACGACCAACTCCATAGAAAAAATAGTACATGATCCAAATGAAAATAAAAATCTTAATAAGAGAAAAATGAAGAAGTTGAGTTTGATCATTACATTTATTTTCTATTTGTAGTGAGCATAGTATTTTCCGTGGATATGGAGGTCTCAAAAATTTATACATTATGAAATTGAATTACAACTAAATTATTATTAATAATAATTAAAATAAGTTACAAGTTATTATATGTTATCAATCTATGTTTAAGAATTCATAATTTTATTTAGAACTAAATAAATTATGTGTTATAAAATAAATGCCATCTTTTAAAAAAACTATTACATATAAAAAATAATATAAAAAATTCACAAAATATTCAAACAAAATCTAAAAAATTGTTAATTCATATTTTGTTTCAGTTGTTAAGAGTTTAGTTGAGGTAAGAGAAAGTAAACTAGCATACCTATATTTAAAAAATATATGTAATGTACCCCAAGAGATATCCTTTTGGAGCACCTATAATATAAATAAAATAAAATAATACTTAAATAGCTCTAAAATAAATAGTAAAATAACTCTTAAGTAAATAAAATAATCTAAGAGTGATAACATAGTCTAATTATAATATTAATTGAATTTTATTTACAACTTTTTTCTTTCTTTTGAATTTTATTTACTTTTTGAAAGAGAATACTTGTTAACCCACCAAAAATATATGTAATCACCATGTTTTAAAATAGAAAAAAATAACATTAATTATTTTTGAACAATAAGTTGGTAACTATCTTGATCTAATTATATATTTTTGTGTTTAAATGGATCATTAAATATACTAAAAAAATATGTATTCAAAAATATGTTCAATAAATTTATAAATTTTATTTAATTGATCTACTTAATCAAAAGTGTTAAAATTTAATAATATTTTATTTTTAACATTGAACTCAAGTGTAAAAGTATTGTGTGTTTTTACATCAAGTTTTAATCACACTAATATAATATATTAGTATATCATGTTATAAATGGAAACATATTAGTTTAATTAAAATATTATCATTAAATTATGAAGGAAGTGTACCATTTTTTTCAATTAAGTTTAAACCTACACTTTCGTTTTTCATTTCTCTATTTAACCATTAATCTATATTTTACTGTTTAGCAAGTACCAAACAAATATTCTATATGAATGCACAATGTTGTACTCAATTATAATGAAAACAATTAAATTTGAACTCAATTTTAATCTACAATTTAATACCATATGAAAAATCACATATTAATTTTATAAAAAACACTTACCATTCAATTAACTTCTCCGCTTTTAAAGTAAATAGAATATAGTGTTGAAATATTAAAAGATATTCTCCCTAAATAAAATAAAATATAATGCTAGAAATCTTAAAAATAAAACCCTAATAAAATATATGCTATAGTTTTATTTTTAATTATGTGGATCATAATTTTTAATTTATTTTTTATTTTTAATTATGTTGTTATAAAAAAAATTTAATTTATATGTGGGTTAGATGTTAAACACACTCACAACATGAGACACTTTTCTACCATTGTATAAGGCCTCTCCATGTAATTATAAATCTTCTAACAATGCAATTTAAAAAAAAAAAATTTGTTTGCATTTATCTTTTTAAATTATAAATATCCTTTACATATCATGTTAATATTATAAATTAGCACTAATTTATAATCTAAATAATATTTATTAATATATTATGAATATTTATAATAAAAAAATATAGATTAAATTGAAATCTAGATAATATTATTAATATATTGCAAATATTTATAAAATATATAAATATAAATATGTGGGAAAAAATGTTTGAAAATGAAATTGGTTATGCCCCTAAATACTGCCAAAAACTAAACCTGTTCAATACAACTCCATAGATTTTATTTTTTGAGAAATGGTCACTTATGCTTCTTATATTTTTTGAGAAATGGCCACTTATGCTTCTTATATTTATTATTACTTGAGAGACGTTTTACAATGACATTTGGTGTGTTAACAAAAACTCTACCTTAAATCAAGGAGAGGTCTTGAAATCATCACCCTTTATTTAGAGTATTAAATAGTTTTAATATTATTTATTCAATGACAAATATTGACATGCCTATAAAAGCTAATATCAAAGTAATTTTAGTTCTGCATTTATATCAGCACTTCATGGACATTTTGGCCTCCATCAAAGGCTCCATTTAAGGCATTTTGCTTGGCATACAAGCCAAGGATATAGCCTACAGTTAGACACATCTTTTCTAAGAATTTGGTCAGCCACTAAGTGGTGGTTATAGCAGTTTTTTAAATGCATTTAATCTTCCATCAAATACCTTATCGCTAGCTACTTCTTAAGCCATGTGGGAGTGGTATATAGATTTTGAGGCAAGTCTTTATGAGGCATGCTGTTAAATCCATTTATTGTTAAGCCAAGCCACATAAAATGGTGGAAAAAGGTGCTAGCCTATCTACTTTTAAAAGCCACTAAGAGTTTGGTGGCATATCAAACTGCTCTTTTAAATGTTTAAAAACAACTTCTAAACCGTGGCAGCGAGGGAGTTATTCAAGCCTCTAAATGAGGCATTTTCTATCTATTTTTAGCATGCCTTTCATTAAAGGAAGAGGTGCCAAGTTTTAAATTGTGGCAATTTTTTAGCAATTCAATAAGTGAATTGAGAACATCAATTTTATCTGCACTTTCATAAGCCATACTCCAGCAGTCACTTAGCTATGGCTTGCTACTCACAATCATGAGGTAATTCGCTGAAAATTTTGTTGTTTGCTTTCAATTTATGGCGACATACTAATATTAGGCTGGCAATGAGAATCTGGAATGGACTTATCTTTGTAGGTGGATGATAGTAAGGCGAATTCTC
This sequence comes from Sequoia sempervirens, assembly GCA_007258455.2. Classification (NCBI taxonomy): domain Eukaryota; kingdom Viridiplantae; phylum Streptophyta; class Pinopsida; order Cupressales; family Cupressaceae; genus Sequoia; species Sequoia sempervirens. The sequence goes on from VDFB02000017.1 coordinate 10,687,913, forward strand.
TACAGTTGGCACAATCAAAATGTAATAGTTCAGTCTTATTTGGACTTATTAAAGAATTGGTAACATATTCCACTTCAAAACTGATGCAAATTCTTGTAACCAAAGTCCATTATGGATTAGGGGATAATAACGCCCCTCTTTTTTTGAGGTAAGTGGTAGTGGTAATGGCTTAGGAGGTAATAACTATTCTTGCAGTATTGAGGTTCCAATAAAAAGGATTAATTTCTTTTGAAGCGTAGATTGTATAGGAGGGGAAGAAAGAAGAGAAGGTTGCATGGGCATTTGGTGAAGATCCTTTACGAGGAGGTCTGTTCTAATCGTAGGAAGATATAGAGTGATTTTTAATAGGAATTGTGATAAATTAATTTATGTGGGTTAATTGAGGGCATGGCAAGGTGCAGGAATTTGTTTAGATACCTAGAAAGAAAAATAGGGGTTTGGTCAGATAATAGAGAGGAGTCCGAGAATTTTTAGGCCAATTGCTAAGGTTTCATCATGATAAGTCCAAGGTCCAAGTCATTGTGCATTCCCCTCATCCTCCTGTGATGAGCATGGTGGTAAGAGACCAAATTTTTAAAAACAAATTTTGGGTAGTCTATTGCCACCATGGAGTGTGGAGAGTTGCAAAAATAAAATTGGCAAAATTGGTGTAGTGGTATAGGAAGCTTATCATAAGTTTTGATAAAATATCATAGGAAGCTTAACTATAAAATATGCTAGCCTTCATTCTTTTGAAGAAAAAGAATAATTTCTTGTGCTTAATAATTAGCTAGATTTTAAACTTTTGATATATAATAAGAGAATTAGAACATGCAATATAATGTCAGAGTCTCTTCATCATAAATATACTAAATAGATATCTTTTATACTTTGCCTCATGATATTTTTTAATTGGAATATTTAAAACATTCTATAATGTTATTTTTTAGGTATTTTTTATTTTGCAATTTTCATTTTTAATGGGTTATTTAAACTATTTAACATCATTAATATATATGGGCCTTATTTTTGCCCCCATAATTTTCCAAATATATACATGGGCCTTTCATGGGCCTTTCATGACTTAAGCTATGAACTCACACAATTTGGTCTATTTCCTACCATTTGTGATTTGAAAAGTTTAAAAAGGAAACTTATGTAAATCTTTTGACATAATACAATAATGATTATGACACTCTTATTGTATATGATAATATAATCCTTGATGACAATATAGTGAATGATGATGACACTCTTATTGTATATGATGCAACTAAAAAAATTATTATAACAAAAACACAAATATAAATATTACTGCCATTTTGGATTCCTACAATCCATATCTGTTGACGTTTTCTATATAGCCTATATAATAAGATAGATATGCTAGTTATATTTGTACAATACTAAGCTTTACAGCATAGATAATGTGCTTTAAAGCTGGGAATGAGAATCCTAGAAAGAATGTGGTGAATCTGCCACCTCTAAATTTCTGAAATAGATAAGCTTACTTATATCTATGTACATTTCTAATTATACTAAGAATCAACCCTATAAATTACAGTCAAAACCTTGGCTGCTATTCTCTCTTACATTGATAAATAGCATTATCCGTCAATTATAGAATTACAAAGAAGATTTAGGATATAGATTAGCAAAGAATCATAAAGCTTTATCTGGAATTCGCCCTCCAAATCCCACTCACCCACATGAAAATCTCAATGCAAGGAATTACAACTCCATTTTCATGTGATTGATTTCCAAATGACCTAAAACAGTGTGTAAATTAATTAGTGATTATTGTTTTAAAAGAATGTAAACAATATATATATTACTGATTTAGCTTGTGATAGTAGACAAACCAAGAAGCTCTTGAGATGCAAATGGAAAATGGAGTCTGCCTTCCTTGAACTAAACTTGCACTAAAAACATTTTGCAATTCTATATCCCAAGCTGAAGATGCATGTAACTGTCGTCAGTTACTACTGCAACAAGGGATGCAGTTATCAATTGGGTTTCTTTATAATGTTAAAAGGAAATTGAAATGAGAAATTTTATCAAGAAAATAGTCCTCACCTGGAAATTGGCATCCCCAAGCATTTCTGCAGGAAAGGTGTAGTAGTTGTCCTATGAAGTGAAGTTGTATCTATCGAGCTTACAATTGTGGGTATATCGAATCCAAAGCACCTATTTTCATGTTCCTTTGTTTCATTCCATTCCAGTAAACTTACAAAGGAGCGCTAAAGCAATATTTATCCAGAAAGCTAAGAATAGAAAGCAAAACCATCTGTATGAGTTAAAGTGATACATAATGTAATTCATAAAGGCTAGACTGGAAAGATGTGAATGGTTTTTATTCTAATTAAATAATCCATTGTGGCAGTAAAAACTGCGTACTCATGCACTCTCTCCAACAAAAATTACAGCGAGTAAACTAAATGTAGAGAAAAAATTACGAGCAAATTGAATGTAGGTCAGAAAGAAGACCCATAAGAGAATCAAAGCACACTAAACAAGGGCAATTTCAATTAAAAGCATCATCATCCAGAGAATTAAATAACATTTGAAGAGAAAATGCAAGATGAACATTGATTTCAAATCAAAGAGTTCCTTCCGCAGATAGACGTTGGCAAGGTTTTCTGGATAAAAATTGAGTTAGAAGTTATCGAAGCTTTTGTCCAATATTTATATCTTAGCATGCTTTATCCAGTCGAAGCTACCTATGTTTTTGTCCAAAATTTATGGCTTCAATAGCTTTTACAAAGTTTACCAAGTAATAGACATTGCAGTTTTTGGTAGCCGTTAATAGCATCAATACTCTCCTTGAACATTGTATAGCAAAGCTTTGATACTACAAATATTAATGTTTGAAAAGTAGGTAGCGTTTGCGACACATTAAAGATGAGTTCGATCCAAATGCAATGATGCAAGCATTCGCGTATAGATCCAACACCATCAAGCCAAATACAAAGCCTTTAGAGGCACGAAAATAAATAATCCTAAAACAATTTTTGTTGTCTTATCCATTACGAGAACAATACACATAAGTTAAGACTTCAAAGCAGAATATAGAATTCCACTCAAAATGCAAAGAAAATGCAGCAAGCAAAGCTTACTTTTTGAGGGCAAGGCGATCTTCTCCATGGCGGGCATTTGCGAGGATAGAGAGATGTGAGAAGGGTCATGCATTGGTGGATTGGAATGAGTAAAACAAGACAGCAGGCCCTTAAATACACACGACCCCCATAATTCCCCCAACGCTGTCAGCTGAAAAATGCATGTCCACACCAAAACTGTGGACGTCACACGAATAATCTACACCTGCGTATGAGAACGCGGTGGAACCACCAGATGCCTAAATTTCTTGGCCTTAGTGTGCCCCGCCACAAAGCATTTCAATCCCATTAAATTTCATGCGTTTCCCTTGATGTTCTTCTCTCCATGCACATCATTAAGCTCTTTCCACCGGCGGAACCGTTTCATGCCAACGGTTTGCATGAAACGGTTGATGCCAACGGTTTCCACTCTCCACTACCCTATTCAATAAATTTAATATTTCTATTTTTCAATAAATTTAATATTTCTCACTGAGTAAAAGTAGCATATGACTTCCATCTTCCTGTCATTTTCAATGTAGCTTCAAAAACTTTACGGAGAATATTCCTTGAATGTTTTCATTGTATAACGCCTCTCGGCATAATAAATAAATTACTAGGAGTCCCATGCATGGGCATGCAATGATCAGCCGATAGGGGTCCACCACAAATGGTTATTGAATGGGAAGCAAGGAAGAAACTTGTTTTTGTAATGCAATGTCAAGTTTATAGTAGGATGTGAATGAGGATAAGATTTGTTGAGTACATTGTAATGAATAGTGATGTTGGAAAATCAATTTATATATTTATATGGAAAATTAGATAGATCAATTAAAGCAAATCTATGTGTACATTAAAATATATGAATTTGACTTATGTTACTTCATTTAAAATGATTTTACTAAATAATATTAGGAGAATGATTTTTTAATAAAATTTCTCTTAATAAATTACATTTGATAAATTAAATACAATTTAAATTTTCAAATAATTAGTTTTGTCACTCTATTTTAGTTTTATATTTATTGGCCTTAGATGCACATGCATATTTTAGCTTTTTGTCTAGGTTATTCAATCAATTAATTAAAATTTCTCTTAATAAATTACATTTGATAAATTGCATACAATTTAAATTTTCAAATAATTAGTTTTGTCACTCTTTTTTAGTTTTATATTTATTGCCCTGGATTCAAATGTATATTTTAGCTTTTTGTCTAGGTTATTCAATCAATTAATTAATTATTATTTAATAATGTTAAGATACATATGCATAGAAATACAAGATAGACTTTTTAAAGAGTTATTACCCATGCCTTTAATTACTGATATTGCATTTAAAATTATTGTTTAACAAAGGTAGTGTATAACTTTGTGTATCACAAATTTTTGAAGAAAGAAAGATGTTTGATATTGGATACTTTCTATAATTACTATTTAGTGCATAATTTTTTGAATTAAACTTTTAGTATGCATGTGTTTTTTGGGTTCGTAGTAGTAAAATAAAATGTGGAGAACTATAAAAGATTAGAAAGTAGTCAAACCAATTTTTATTAGAAACAACTAAATAGACCTCAGGAAGAGGAGAGTGTGAGGATGAAATACACTTTTTTTGGATTATTAGAATGAATGAATAAAATATACTATGTAAGAACAAATATGTGACGTTAAAATCCAAAACACAAAAGCCACACTTGTTATCCACCCTGCCATATTAGCATCATGGAGCCTTGGGGACTCTAGCCAAACCCCTGAGCAAGAAAAGTATGAAATGTCGACGGGAATTTTTGTGGAGTTCCATTATACATCACACAATATCAAAGTTGAGGAAAATCTAGTGTTTTTATATATCATATATCATATTGAAGTGTTTTTTGTTGTAGTAGTTCTATAAAAAAACTAGCATCGTGAATATGGAGCGCTTTTGTATGCTTTAGCCTAGTACCTGCAAATAAGATGGGTATGTCAGTGGACAGCCAAGCAAGATTAGGAACAAACCATAAAAAATTAGTAAATATATCAATAAAACCAATATAAGCAATTTGAAACTAGAAATAATCAATAATATTTACAATTTGTTCACTAAATTTATTTATTGATAATGGAAAAATTCTATACTTACATGTATTGTTGACAGTGCTTAACAAACGTCAGCGGCATTGGATTGAGTAATTGGAGCATTAAACAGTTTGAAATGGCCAATTTGGAGTGCAGTATTTCTCTTGGATGCATATTGTATCTGTGGAACATTATAAAGGAAATCATATAGATCTACAATAAAATAGGATAGACACATACATATACATACACATATCCATATAGATACATATACATACATATACATATACATATACATATACATATACATATACATATACATATAAATATACATACATATATATACATACACATACATATACATATACATAAATACACATATACATACATATACATATACATATATACACATATACATACATGTACATATATTATTTTAGGTTGAATTCTCATTGGAAGGTTTGAACATAGATGTGCTAAAAAATGTGCAATAAAATATATTGATTAAGTTGTATTGTTGAAAGAGCCATTGTGATTTTCATTCAAGAGAAGACTATAGTAAAAAACATCACTGGCTATTGCTTGTTATATGTGCCCATGTTTCGTGAACATATTTTTGCATACACATCTTAGACATGGAATGTAGATAAAGTCATTTTGCATGGGTATTTTGCATAGATTATTAATTTATTCTTCATGTCTTCTTGTTATATGTTTCTATCTTCAAAATTACACCCATTATGTAAAATTTAAAGAGATTATCGTTGTCTTTTGGGTGGACAAATTGTAGTTAAAATGAGAGATTGTTGTAATTTTTTCACCTTTGGTTTAATGTTTTAGTTATCTTTGTGCATCTTTATGCACCTTTTTAGTCATTATATACTCTATACTATGTGGAATGGAGCATTGTGGATGGCTCTCTAGTTTAAATAGATGAGAAAAAAATAATATCATGTAACATATTAATACACGATTCAAGCTATGTTCTTCGGCAATAAATATTGAAGACAAGTAGAGAAATTGTATAAGAAGTATTAGATTGAGTAATTTATTGTTCATACATGTCTTTCACTCTCTGCTTAGTATTCCTTTTTATATGTTTGTATCTTTGACATTATACCCATTTTGGAGACTTCAAAGAGATTGTGGCTCTGTATAGATGTAGAAATTACACATAAATCTTCGTTCCTTCATCAAAAAATATGGCCAGGGTTAGTATTTTTTTTACCCTTCATTTATTGTTTGTAGTTATCTCTATGCACCTTTGGCATTATACCCATTAACATAGGATAAATTGTAGATTAACATAGAAGTAATTGCATATGTATATATATGCGAAGAGCTAGTATGAAAGCATGAAGATTTTGGAGATGAAAATAGTTTAGTGGTTGTTAAGTGTTATTCTAATAGCTCTTTTATAGTTTCTCTATCCGCCTATAATATTTAGTTGCAAGTAATGCACCTTGAATTTTCAATTGAGTCTATGGTGTTAATAGATTTAACTACAATTGCTCTTGTGCTAATGGGTGCAAAGCCAAAGATACACACAGATAACCACAAACAATAAATAGAAGATTCACAGAGATAACCAAAACAATAAACAAAGCGTGAAAAAACAATTTCTCCTATGTTAATCTACAATTGCTCCCATGCTAATGGGTATAAGAATGTAGCTTCAATTTTCAATTCACAACTCAACTGTTAAATAGACTAGTTATGTTGTGTTAATATCTGTAATGTGGGTTTTTGATCATGTGCCATCTACATGTGATTCTTAAGTGTTTTCTAATAGTTCTTTTACAATTCCTGTATTTTGTCTATAATATTCAATGCCAAATAATGTAGCTTAAATTTTGAATTAAGGAGCCAACTATTGCATAGACTACTTGTGTTCTATCAATATCTACTCACTCATAACAAGTTGTTAATTATTGTAGGTCACCTGTTCAATTGCCCATGGTGTTAAGGTCTATTTAATGTGGGTTTCCAACCATCTATGTTTTTCTTGTGATTATTAAGTGTCTTTGAACTCATATAAAATGTACTAGAATGACATTTATATGGTGCTAAATATTATAGAGAAAATTCAAATTCATTAGAAATTTAAAATATGCAGCATATAAGAGGAAAACAATGACAATGACAAGCGCGTTATGAGGATGTGGAAAGAAGTGTACCAAGAAGAACAATTTTAATGCGAAACTTTAAATATATAAGGGGAAATAAATATCATGGAACATATTGATAGAATACATATAACATGTTACATCCAAACAAAATAACCATGACAATTAACAATTTGTCATAAGCAACTTCAAACAGATGAGAGAAAAAGAGTATCATCAAACATATTGGTATAAGACAAGTAGCCTATCTAACAGTTGCAATGTATTAGAATAAAACTTTAGAATCACATGTAAATGGGCTATGAATAGGAACAATTCTCCTTTTTCCCATTGTTTTGGCCTTGTTGTTTTCTAGAATCTGTAAGTTGTTTTACATGGGTGTTGCAGTGTGGGAAAGTATAGTTTGAAACATGCCACAAAATATATTGATTGAGTTGAATTGTACAAAGAGCCATTGTGGTGTTGTTTTTCTTCAATATATATATGTGTATATGTGTTTGTCTATGTTTCGAATGATTGATTTTCACATACAATTGACATTGTATGCATATGTGTGTGTTTGTATGTATATGTGTATATATCTATATGTATATATATAGCCTATTTTTCTATAATATTTAGTCCCAAACAATGCAGCTCCAATTTAGAATATATGTATATATATGTATATATATATACATATATACAGTGCATTATTTGACATTCAGTATTATAGAAATAGGAAAATCGTAATATATCTATTAGTATAATATAGATACGTATATATATTAATGTGGGTTTTTTGACCACCTATCATTTACCTGTGATTCTCAAGTGTTTTTGTAACAACTGTTTTATAGTGTGTCAAAAGGCAGATCATGTAAAATAGATTTTATATGGAAGTTTAACATATGGAGAGTACAAGTTGCAGACCATAGATATGGAGAGTTTCTTATACAAATATTTTTCTATAAAAAATGCATATAGCAGTAACGATGAACAAAGATAACAACAAATAGTAGGCAGAAGGCACAGTGCACACAGGAAAAAAATGAAGGAAACTAGTCAAAAGGTAGAGGTCAATATTATGTTTGTTGAAAAATAGAACAAGTACACTACAACAATAAAGACCTTGTTACATGCAATGCCAAAGAGATGAGAGGAAAAGAATATCATGAAACATATTAATACAAAACAAGTAGTCTACGTAACAATTTCCATTTACCTATTGGCTATCTATTTGAATTGTCCACAATGGTTTCCATCAGAGCAATGGTGGCTAGTATATTTAGAGCATTTTGTGTTCCTTTGAATTGTATTTAGCAGCTCCTCATAATCTATGATTGGATCACTAGAAATAATTTGGCTTGTGGAAAGTAAGTATGGATTTTCTTCATAACAATGATACATTCTGAGCAATCTCTGTGTAGGGCAACATGGATTTTAAGCTCAAACATATCTATCAAAAAATTTCCTCATCATGGTAACATCATGGTCATTGGACCAATCAAGAGTGTCCATGTTGGGGGCTTATGGAAGCCATAAAAAGCCATGCACATGGGTAAAGCCACAATGCTCCCATTCATATCCATACTAATAATCTTTTGCATGCAAAATATTTTCAATCACCTCTTCATGAAAAATTGAGAATCTATGATGGATATATAAAGACGTGATATGTGTATTTTGAACAACACTATCTATTAGTGTCTTTGTTGAGGGCTCCATCACCAATAAAGACACAAAAGAGAAAACATTTTGCAGGTCAGCCCATTTTGTGTTTGCACAACTTAAAGTGGAGAAAAAGGTAGGTGTGCCAAGTTGTTCAATCATTGTAGAGAGTTGGGCTCAACAAGAGTTCCAAAAAGAGTGGGTCTAGCACAACAATGCACCAAAATGCATTAGTTTCATAGCTATTTATCCATCGGTGACAACTTGAAGGAATTCACGCAATGTGGACAACGACTTAGGGATTTTTTCTTACAGATCTGCTATAACAAAGATAGAAACAATTTACTGGCTATGATGTCTCATTATCAAATTGCAGAGGAAATACCTAAACCTGACATGTTTGCCAAATCTGTGGTCAAAATATCTCATCAAGTGGAGGGAATATTCATGCAAGTGGATTCAAAAATTCCTCGGTTGGAGAAGTGCTGCTACAATGGGAAATAATGTTGGAAAGGCCATTGTAAACAAATCTTCAGTGTTGTATTCATTAACAAGAGACGAGCTAATTTCAGGCCAACACAAAATATTCTTGTCTTTTTTTTCAATTTGCAATACCTATTTGATTGATTGGAGCTCTTGTTTAGCATTTGGTAAGGAAGGGATAATTGATAAAAAGTTTGAAGAGCCATTTTTATCTTTAGCAACATTTATTGAGCTAGTTGATGGAATTAGGTCTTCATCAGAAACTTACTCTATTGTATGCAAGAAATAAGACGCATCAACAACAACATCAGGCAACATATTAAAAGCATCAACATCAATCTCAATATCATTGTAATATTTTTCATATTGAATTTTGTATTTCAATGCATCTATGACATGATGTTTATTAACATGGAATCGTAATTACCACCTTCAATAGTGGTTTGACGTACTATGACAACCTGAAGGTATTGCAAGTGGCACAGTAAAAGTTTTTCTATGCTCGAGATATCTTGAGGAAAGCTTATCATGTGACCACTATATTTAAATTGACCTCCTCTTGTGTGAGACACTTGCAAAACTAGAGCCATCCTAGCAATAAGCATTTCTTCAACTATGTTAGCTTTTTTAGAAACAATGGTTGTGGGCCTAGGTCCATGCTATTTTTAGAGCTAAAGTAGTGGGTTCCTTTATTAGAATACAATCTTACACATGTTTCTACTGACCCCAACATATGAGTGTGCATCCCTATGTAGCTTTCCCTACATATCTAACAAACAAAAAGGTTTGACAGTGCATCTATGTGGCGTCGAAATTGTTTCACCATAGAAAGCTAGTAATCATTAAATATTTCTTTCAAGCATTGTTTCTTCCCTAGTGTAATAGCCTGGGGATTTCTCTAATATTGTTTATAAGGGGTGGCATCTACCATTGCCAATGGGTACTATGAGGGAAGATTGGTAGCAGGTAGAGTCACAATTGTGCATGGTTTAACTAACCTTTGCTCCATGAATTTTGTATGACTTTTTACACAAATGTTCTCTTTATGTTGGCTATAGAACAAATGGTTCAATTTTTGTTTTCTACCCTTTCTAAATTTAGCAAGTGATTGGGTTGTGGAACTTCAATGTACTTGCATAGCCTAGGAGTATACATACAAGCTCAACCATATTAGCATATATCAATATACATGTATAACCATAGATATATTTAAAGTAGTAATTACACATAAACATGTAACAAAATATATGTGTATCCATGTGTATATAAATATATATGTATGGATGATCACAAAATGAATAACATAATTTGATCATTGTGATATATAAAAATATATACAAAAGAATTTTATAGTTTTTTATGTCAATCATTTCCATTATTCACTATTGTTATATTCCACATTTAAAAGAATCCAATGATGAAGGAAATTATGGAATGCCCATAAAAAAATTCATGGAATTTCATCACACATCACACAACAACAAAGTACAAAGTAATTTGTTGTCTTCATATGTGATCTATCATAATCCACTCTTTGGAAAAATACAACTTAATCAAACTATACTTTCCCACACTAGAACATTCAATATTCCATTTACTTCAACCACCAGCACCACACAATAGTGACATGATGCATTAACACTCGCATGAGAAAACACTTACCATTTAGCTTCCACATATATATACACTTACATATACATATACATATACATATGCATATGCATATGCATACACATACACATACACATACATATATATACATATACATGCATATACATATACATATAGATATATACATACAACAACGACAAGATGCATTAACCCTCGTGTGGGAAAAAACTCACTATTAACCTTCCACATATCAAGGCCGCCAACTCCACCACCACCAACCCATGTAATCATGAAGCTCCACATTGCCATAAAAAAGCTAGGTCAAGTCACCACCAACCGGGACATTTACATATACATACACATACACATACACATACATATACCTATGCATGTGCATATGCATATCCATATGGATACGCATGTACATGTTTACATACATATAGATATACATACACATATGCATATACATATACATATACATATGCATATACATATACATATACATATGCATATACATTTACACATACATATACATACAAATACACAAATACATATACACATATACATATGTATACATATACAAATACATGAAGGGGATATTTTTATATATTGGAAAATATCAATCTGTATCTCCCTACACATCTATATATTTTGTCAGGTCCACCCATGTGTGTATACACCTTAAAGCAAAGAAAACTGGAAACAATTACACCCAGTTTGCAATAGGTATAACAAAAAGGAAATTTATACTTACAGAATCAGGATCTGAAGGTCGGTGGTTCACACCCTTAGAGCTGGTTTCTACAATGGGAACCATGGTAGATCTGAAAAAATAAATATTGGGGGGCACTGGAGACCCGTCCACAAAACCTATTTCCATAGACATAGTTTTGGAAACATTTTTCAGAGCAAAAAATGTTACAATTTGAGTTGACTAATTGACAACTCTATTTCACAATAAAAATAAAAGATTAATATATTGCAACATCCCAATGGAAATTGGTTGATAACTTCAAAATATTGATCTATAACCATTCCACTTTTAAAACTTAACAAACAACATAGGATACAAGAACAAGAATAGAATTCCACTTTTAATATTTCCAAAACACCAAGGGACACATCAAGAAGAATAAAAATGATAAATTCATATCAATATACCCCTATATGCATTTGTTTATCTTTGAGGTTGCTTATATATGTATCCATGTAGTTTTTTATTATTTTACTATATTTCTACATATAGCTATATGCAAATGTTTGTATTTGTTGCTAGCTGGTCCTTTCACCCTTTCTTAATAGAACAATAGGCTATACAAAAATAAGACTAGAAATGATTAAGTATATATATGCATTGAATGTCCCCTTTGTCTCCACATTTAAAAACACACACATTTAACCAAATAAATATATCCATATGTACACACATATACACCTATTTATATACACACTACTATATCTAAATAGATGTGTATACCATACTTTTTCCTCACTATGTAACTACTCCCCTTGAAATTTATGAAGAGAGAAAACATCAAGATTGAATTTTCCATCAATTGTCTACTTAAGAAGGGTACAAATTCAAACCTTTTTTTTCCTATAAGATATTGTCCTCTCCAAAGGCATTACTATAGGGAACAAAAGGTTTGAATTCGTAGCCTTCTCAAATAGTCAATTGAGGGAAAATCTAGTTTGGACGTTTATTGTCTTCAGAAATTTAAAGGGGAAGAGTTATTAATCTACAATTTCTCCTATGTTAATGGTTACACTACAAAAGATGCATAGTATTGGCTCCATGTGGAATCTACACAATGTGCAAAGGAAGGGAAAGCAAAGGGCTAAAACTTTGCAAACCAACAACATGTTCTTAACTCTAGAGCTTATTAAAATATATATGCCATAGGGGGACTCTTGGCCACCATCAGAAACTAAAGCGCAATGGGAAATGATTACTTGTGCTACTTGGACAATGGAAGTCAAGATGGTTGCAACAAGCCAATGCAAGATACACTATCTTTGGTGCTTTTTGAATGCATTTAGTTTGAATAGGGGCATCCATTGCAAAGGAAAAATCAATTTTATAGATTTCTTATGAATATCTTACACATACTATACCATTAAATGCTCTATTATTAACAAAATCTCAATGCTATATCATTAAATGCTATGGCTATATTTTAGGAATTTTCTTAGAAGGTAAATAATACTTACATATACTATTTTAACTATTTTCAAATCAAATTCTACCTAAATACAAATAAAGATAACATACACAACTGTTTAGATATACATGTGCATATATAAATTGTTTTTGCATTCTCAACTGAGACATGATGGTCTTGTTCAATATATATATATCGATATATATTTCTACCTATATGTGTTTTTTAAAATATCAAACATGGAATTCAATACATATACATATACATAAATTCAACCTACATTTCCTACCAATAAATATCATAAACAAAAAGAGAAATTATAAAAGAGCTATTAGATGACAAATCCTATTCATGGCTGAGATGATGAAAATTCTAGTGGAAACTTCAAATGAATAGCCTATTAGCTAAAAATATAAAGCTGAACAGATAAAAGAGTTGTTAGAATAACACTTAAAAGCCACAAAACTATTTTTTTCTCCATGCTTATACATATATCTTTTCAAGTTTCCAAATTAATTATTTAAACCTAGTTCTTTATCACCATACCTATTTTATCTAGGCCATGACAACAATTATATGATGCAAAAGTCTTTGAAAAATGCATATAATGCCACGGGCTTAATTTGTAAATTTGAGCTACATTGCTTTCCATTAGATATTATATAGAAATAATTTATGCAACATACCCATGTGAAATGACTTGTAGCAAATAATTTTCATTCTAACACCTCTTATACAATTTCTCTATTTCTCTTCAATATCTATTAACAAAGAACATAGCTCAAACCTTGTATCAATATGTTTCATGATATTCTTTTTTTTCTAACCTACTTGAAGCTCCCTGAAACAAACTACCCAAGTTTGTTTATGTAAGGGGTGAAGCTTGGTAATTACATGTGTTGGCAATGTCTTATATCAATAGGTTTCATTATATTCTTTGTTCCTCATCTATTTCAACTTCCCCACAACAAAATCATCTTCATCATATTTTTTTCTAGTTCCCCATAACAAATTGTTCATTATCGTAGTTTGTATGTTCTATTCTCCAAATTTTAAACTTCTATTTAATGTGGGTTCTAGAACATTTGTCATTTTCCTATAATTCTTAAGTGTTTTCCTAATAGCTCTTTTCCAATTTCTCTTGTTCTCTTATACCAATATGTTTCATGATATTCATTTCTTCTCAAATTAAAAATATATAGTTGAATAGATAAAAGAGCTATTAGAATAACACTTAAAGCCACAAAACTATTTTTCCCTCCACACTTATACAATACATATATTTTCAACCTAGCAAAACAATTATTTAAACCTAGTTCTTTATCATGATACCTATTTTCTTTAGGCTATGACAACAATTATATTATGCAACAATCTGTGCAAAATGCATATAGCACCATAGGCTTAATTCTAAATTTGAGCTACATTGCTTGGCATTAAATACTGTACACAAATCATTTACGCAAAATACTCATATAAAACAACCTGTAGGAAATAATTGCTATTCTAACACCTCCTATACAATTTCTCTATTTGTATTCAATATTTATTAACAAAGAAAATAGCTTGAATTTTGTATCAATATGTTTCATGATATTCTTTTTTCCCTGATCTGCTTGAAGCTCCCTAGAACAAACTACCTAGGTTTCTTTATGCAAGGGGTCAGGCTTGCTAATTACGTGGGATGGCAATATCTAATATCAATATGTTTCATTGTATTCTTTCTTGCTCCTCTTTTTCAACTTCCCCACAACAAATTGTTCTTCATGATATTCTTTTTTTCAGTTCCCCATAGTTGTTTTCCAATTTCCCTATTCTGTCAATAATATTTAGTGGGGAATAATGTAGTTCTATTTAATGTTGGTTTTCTAGTATCTGTCACTTTCCTATGATTGTTAACTATTTTCCTATAGTTCTTTTGCGATTTCCCTTCACCCAAAAAGTTTAGATATGGACATCGATGTATGTGAAATTACTTATACAAAGAATATTCAAAGTAAAGAACCCAGTTCAAGTGAAATGCATGTATAGTTTTGAGTTTGCAACATATTCCTGCTTAGCTTAAGTTCTATCACTATCTAGACAATGTGTAACAACAAATTCTATGTAACAGTTGGCTTCTCAATTCAAAATTCAAGCTACGTAATTTCCCACTAAATATTATAGAGAAAATAGGAAAATTGCAAAACAACTATTAGAAAAACACTTAAGAATCATACATAAATCACAGATGATCGAAAACCAACATCAAACATATTCATACAAGAGCAATTGCAGGTTAACATAGGAGCAATTCTTTTTTTCCCTTTTTTTTTATTGTTCTAGTTATCTTTGTGAATCTTTCATTTATTGTCTGTGGTTATATATGTGTATCTTTGGCATTGCAGCCATTACCATAGGAGAAATTATAGTTCAACGAGTAGCAATAAGTTGTACAAAAATCCTATAATGCCACACACCCAATCAAAAATTAGACCTACATCGCCTAACACTAAATATTCTAGACAAATAGAGAAATTGTAAAAGAACTATTACAAGACAAATCCTATTCACGACTTGGCTAACAGAAAATCCCATTGGAAACTTCAAACAAATAAATTGAACAGATAAAAGAGATATTACAAAGAATAACACTTAATAGCCACCAAACTAATTTTATCTCCAATATGTTTCTACTTTCATACTAACCCTCTGCATGTATATACATATGCAATCACTCTTATGTTAATCTGTAATTAGTTCTATCTTAATGGGTGTAACCAAAAAGATACACAAAGATAACTAAAACAATAAATGGGGGACAATAAAATCACTAACCCTAACCATATTTTTTTACCAAAGAAACAAGATTTAACTACAATTGATCCTATGGTAATGGGTATAAGCCATATATTTATGCAATCACTCCTATGCTAATCTACAATTGGTCCTATCTTAAAGGTTGTAAAGACAAAGATGCATAGAGATAACCAAAACAACAAATGTAAGGTGATAAAATTACTACCCCTAACCATATTTTTTGACCAAAGAAAGGCCAAAGATGCACATAGATAACAACAAACAATAAATAAGGGATGAAAAAAACTACTAACCCTAACCATATTTTTTGACGAAAAAAAGAATGTTTAAGTGTACAAAACCATAAAGCCAAATATGCATGTAAAATGACTAATAGATTCGAGATGATAACAATTTTAACATAAAAATTAAATAAATCATTTATGCAAAACACCCATGTAAAATAACTTACAAATTGTGCAGAACAATAGTTTTAAAACCCTCCAATCTCCTATAAAACGGAGCTGAAGCCATGAATTTTTATAATAGTCTCCTATCAAATCAACCACGGAACTGAAGCCGATGATTTTTAGAATAGTCTGCTATCAAACCAACACCACAATGGCTCTTTCGACAATGCAACTTAATCAATATGTTTTCACACACATTTCAAACTTTACTTTCAAACACTGCAACACCCATGTAAAATGACTTACAGATTCCAAAGAAGAACACATTTAACATAAACAATCAATAAATTATCTATGCAAAACACCCATGTAAAATGACTTACAGATTGCAGAGAACAATAATTTCAAAACCTTGCAATCTGCTATGAAACCGACCATGGAAATAGTCTGCTATGAAACCAACACCGCAATGGCTATTTCGACAATACAACTTAAAAAAAGTATACTTTCCCACACTGCAACACTCAATATTGCATTTACTTCATCTGCCTGCATTTACTCCGTCCACCCCCATCATACAACAACGACAAAATGATTAAACATTCCCATGAGCAAACACTTACTTTTTAGCTTCCATGTATCGAGGACACCAGCTCCACCATAGCCAACCCACATAATTCTCAAGCTCCACGTCGCCACAAAAAAACCTGGTCTAGTCGCCGCCAACCGAGACATCTCTGGGGCCGGCAAATCCAATTCACGACTAAGTTGATGAAATTCCCGACTAAAAACTAGCCTATCGACTAAAAATAGTTTTTAATGTCTCAATTTGATATAAGAAAAAAAAATGGGGACATGGTATAAAACCATTATCCACTTTTATCACCATTTATTGAGAAATACGGCATGGTAGAAATCAGTGGTTCTCAACCAACTTTGATCACAACATGGATAACGAATCTCCCTCGCAGGCCTGTGTGACTACCAGTGCCAGGCAGGTAAACTAGCGCAAAATCCCATTATATTATGGACCAAAATATTTCCCAAATCTGTTAGTTGAAGCATGGGAGTCCACAAAATGTCGCATCATACAGCCATGGCGAGTTGGATGCGAGTTCCCACGAAAATTTGACTGAACGTGGGATCATTTCTAAAATAAAATTTCAAACTAATTCAAGTCCACAACATAATCACATACGCTTGCAAGAGAGATAATGTTTTACAAAATTCAAGGACATTAAGATCTTGAGAAAAGCCGAGCTCAAGAACAAAACGGAAAATGAAAACTACCTCCCATTAAAAGATGATTGGTGGGCTCGTCAGGCAGATCTGGAGCATGACTTGAAGATTTTCTTGTCTCCTACTATTTATAGAGCTTTGAGGTCAGGGGAAGACGGAAAGGCGAAAGTAATACAATCTGGACCTGTGGAAGCATAGGGAATTGTACAGAAAATGTACAAGAATCCAAGGAAATATGGATGTCGATGAGGATAAGGATTGCATGCAAAAATAGTAAGTAATTGGACACAACAAAAGTTGATATGACACAGCTGTATCATATGGGTCGCTTTACGATGCTAGATTTAACTTGATAGCAAACGGATGCATGTGTGAATGAATACGAGTTAAGGCTGGGCACTTCTTAATGCAGCCCACTGAGAAGCAAACAAAAATTGACAATCTAGGAAGAAGTGAAATCACCGACCACGGGCAACGAAAGAGCAAAAGTAGAACAGGTTCTTCTCTGTGAATAATTTAAATATATATTTTTTTAATTAATTTTTTATTTTATTTTTGGAGAGGAATTGAGAGTTTAGAGCTTAGGTCTTCTTTATCAAGTTTTATATTCATCATTTGTCATGGTCATACCATCCATTGGTGAGAATGAGGCATCCATCAAGATTATAGTGAAATTTTTACATAAAAGTGCTAATATATGATAAAGATTAATATTTTCATTTTTTTTTAACTTTGTGGGAGTATTCATAATCTTATAGGTGTATGATTCTATATTCTTTTGTCTATGGTGTTAAAGTGGTTATGTTTTTGGATCTTAGATTCATTTTCTTTGTTTTTCATTCCATAAATTTATTTATGACAACTATTGTTAGCACCATCTCCAAGAGCTTAAAATGCTTGATGCCATTTATGTAGATTCTTTGGTACACCTTCAAGCCTAACTAACGAAATTTTGAAAAACCTATAATTAGTCTATTCTTCCTAACTCTTTTCTATTGATGATCGTGTTATTTATGAAAATCAAGATAATATAAACATGTTCTTAAAGGTAGGTTTAGTCCTAATTGGTTTGGACCTTATGTCATTTATTTTATTTTGACTTAGGTGCTTATGGCATGACTATACTGGATGGCTATGAATCTTCATCTATAGCTATTTTTTCCTTTTCCCCCATATTCAATACAAAATTATGTCTTTGGACATGACCTCAATTATTTTGGTCCACATTCCTTTCCATACATTTTAGTTACTTTCCTCTAACCTAAAATCATGTCTGTAAACAATATCCATATCTTTTGTTAAGGTAATCCTTTTCATGTCAAGTGAAAAATTAATTAATTATGTAAATTTGTTGTTTATTGGATAATCTAATTTACATCAATTATGCATATTTTGTATTTTTTATACATAACATAAAATACTTGTGTATAAATTATCCAATGACATAATTTATTAAATAAATTTTAATTTTAAACAATAGATATTTTTGTACAATCATAATCAATATATCCATAGAACAAATTAAATGCATGCATAATAACATAATCCTTAAATAAAATTGCATAAAGAATTTGGTACTCTAACCAAAATATATATGTTTATATATCTCAAAGTTATGATCATATTACTCATGTGAAATATTTGTCCACCACAAAAATAAAATATTTTCATATACATTCCTAGGTAGTAGGACCTAACAACACAACAAGAATCTATTGATCTTTAGGACGAGGAGAAGGAAATTCATATGTCCCTTCCTCCATTTAAATCATCAATGTGATCCAAATCACTTTACTTTGTATCTCACTTCTTGTTATGTGAATTTTTCCCTAAGAGTAGAGAAAACTATGAAATGCACTTGTGTTGAGCATTTTTATGATTAAAAAAACTTGTGTAGAGCATAATAGTGCACTATGTTTTGAAAGGAATTGTGTTCTCCTAGATTGTTCCATAGTGAAAATCATTACCACTAACATCTTCCTACGGTGAGAATGTATTTTCCAAGTGTTGCTATTTAGATAAGTATTAAAATCCATTTATATTAAAAGATGTGTGTTCATAATATGACTATGATGTTAATTTGATTAGATTATATGGATGTGTTATAATATTTACTATGTCAATAATTTATTTTAGAACCCTTGTCTTCTTTTTAATTATTGTAGTTTACATTTTTTATTTATGTTACTTATTCACATCATTTTAGTAATATTACATCTTGTAAATTATCTCTACTCTAATATTTTGTTTGTGAGTTAAAACATAAGTCAAAAGAATGTAGATAAGAACAAATAAAGTATTATTAGGAACCAAAAAATGAGTAAAGAAATTGCCATTTTAGGCTAGAAATGTGTCATACTAGAGCTTAGATTACAAACAACATACACATACTAGTTACAATTTTTTTTCATAAAATTTGAGTTGGAGTGAAATACTTAAACTTCATAGAATATGACAATAAAAATAAATTCAACACATCAAAGTGGCAAGTTTTTTTATATTTTAATGACATTTTAAGTTTTTTTCACATCTTTATAACCATAAGAATACCTTTAATGACAATTATCACCTATTTTCAAAGCTTGATCCACTCTCACTGATTACCCATATGTAGTTCCTATTTAAAGAGAAGTATCATCGAATTCTTAATCCAATAGATCTATTGAATGCATCTAACCTTGTTTAGCATACGTGGGAACATCATCCAAGTATAAATTCTAATTTTTTTATCTATGTATTACCCCATGTTGATGATTGGATTCATCAACATAGATGTTTAGTAGCTCCATAAACTAACTCTAGTTGTCCTTAGGATAAGGACTCCTTGAAAATTATGTTCAATTACAATTATTATTAGATTTATTTATTCTTAATCTTTTTATATTTCAATTAATATGTTTTCCTCCATTTAAATTTTTGTTTTCTTAAAATATTTATAGTATTAGAGTGGGTCTAAAATAAATTCATAAAAATATTATACTAGAAATTTATATAGCCTACATCCAACATACTTAGATTTATTCCTCTAGAATACTGAGTCCAAAATTGAATCAATATGTATCTCTTTCTTTTTCAAACTAATTCAAGAAAAAAATATCCTTTCAATCTATCATGACTTAGAATACCCCTTGGCCAAAGATAATTTGAATCATATTAATTGAGGATTCATAAATTATGGTCAATTTGATTCAAAGGTGTAGAAATCATTATTCTATTGTTCATATTTTACAAATTCAATGGTGTTACAAGCCTCAAGAAGTTTGAAGTATTGATATGTTGCTTATCTAGTTTAACTATTATAACATATAATTTGGTGTGACATTCTTACTAGGGGGACTAAATCCTCAGCTAATAAAGTTAAAAGGGATTTCTTTTCTATTATTTCTTTGTCTCATTAAGACCAAAAGGTTCATTTGTCAAGTTCTCATTCAGCTCCTTACTTTCAAAGGATAATCAGGCTTCTTATGTGGATAAAGAGGTAGGAGGGAGTTTTTTTTTGAATAGTTTTGTTTGCTTCATTACTTCCTTTAATATTCATTGTGAGGTGGATGGTCTAGAAATTAGTTTTCTAGATGAGGTAATTGATGAGGCCATTATGGGTTTGCAATTGTCCCTCATTGAAGTTTTATTGTCTTACTAGCCCAATATTTATAAATGGATAAATTATTCTCAATTTTTAAAAGAGGGGTAAATTTTAGTGCTATGCGGAATGGGTTGTTTTTATTTATTTATTTTAACCTAGAAGATATGATAAATATTCTTATAGGAACCCCATAGGCCCTATATAAAAACTTCCAAAATTTTCTTTCCCTGTGTAAGTGGAAATTGAGGTAAGACCTAACTACTAATCTGGGCATGGCTACCCCCACTTGTATTAGGCTTCTTGGCCTCCCTTTATATTTTTGGAACCATAATGATATTGAAGGAATTGTTAATTCCTTTGGTAGCCTACTTGCTATTGATAAGGTGATGGGTGAAAAATCCCAACTAGTTTTTTCCAGATTATGTGTTAATGTGGTTGTAAATTGAGTTCTACCTTCTACTATAACCCTAAAATCTAAGTTCAAAACCAAGAACCAACATATTGGGTATGAGAGGGCTAGTATCTTTTTCCAAATATGTGGTAAGTTTGGCCACACTTTTCATGAATTTAAAAGGCACGTGAATTAGAAAGATAAAGTTGTTCTAGCCTTTGATGCTCCTTCTCTTAACAAAAATAGTCTTGTAGGGGAATAAAAGATCTAGCTAAATTCCACTCATGAAATGGAGAAGTGGTAAGTTTCCTATCAAAATATGTAAGAGAACCTACCAATGGTTGTCTTGTAGGAACAAAAATGATGGAGATGAAATCCTCTCAGTTAAATGAAGCAACAACTCTAGCTTTGACAAAAGATGTAAGTGCAGATGTTGGTTCAAAGAAAAATGATCCTAAAATTATGGTTTCTTCATCTTCTCCTATTGTATGTGATGTTTCCCACTTAATAGAAGTAGCTACAACCTATGAGTCCCTTAAAGGCTCAAAGTTGGATATTAGCAAGAATTTATGAATTTTTTGAGATGGTGAGGGAATTCTCTCTCGAAGCAACCACAATAGAAGGATCTAGGCTTCATTTGATTTTTTATTTATTTAAGGAATTGGATTCATCCTTGCCACTTCAAAATGAACCACAAGAGAATCCCTTGATCCAAGTGAGTGAAAAACACAAAAAAGAAGAAAAAAAAGATGTAGGCAATGACCAAAAGGTGGGATGATTAAATAATAAAGATGTAAGGACTATTGATACACCTAGGGAAATTACCTTAGGAAAATAGAGGACCCTTGAGGGTCTCTACAACTAACCTAAACCTAAATGGTGAAGTGGGGGAGAATTCTCCCCTTGGGTAATTATTGTTCAAATATAGACTTTTGGTTCATCATTATGAAGATTATGACATGGAATATTAGAGGGCTAAATAATCATTTAAAGAAACATGTTTTGAAGTGAAATATAATCAATTTGAAGGTTGATATCCTCCTTACATAGGAAACTAAAATGTAGAAGGATACTTTTGAAAAGGTTGTTAAAAACATTTGGCCAAGGGTAGTGTTTTGTGTTAGTAATGTTGATGGAGCCTCTAAGGACTTGGCAACTCTATGGAACCTAGAAATAATCTCTAGATCTCAAGGATGTAGCTATAAGAATTATCTAGAAACTATTTCCTAAGTAGGAAGGAAAATCTTGAAGTGGAGCCTCCTTAACTTTTACTTGCCAAAAAATGGGTCAACAAGAAATCAATTATGGAATTCACTATTGGGGCTATCGTCAAAAGACTCAAGGATGTAATGGTTTCTTGTTGGGAACTTCAACACCTCGCTTTATCCTTTAGATAAGCTAGTGGGTTGGAAGATTTCACAGATAACATGCTATATTTTTCTAATATTATTATTGTTAATGGTCTCCTAGATGATGACCTTATTGGCTCCAAGTTTATCTAGTAAAACAAAATTTATGATAGTGACCATATTCTTTGTTAACCTTGATAGAGTGTTGATTTCTAGGGATTGGGACATTCTTGCTAAGCTAAATATTTCTTCCTTTCCCAAATTGACTTCTTACCATAGTGCTTTGATTTTGAATAGCGAAGATCACATAAATCTTGGCCCCTACTCCTTTAGGTATGACATTATGTGGAAAAAACATCTTGATTTCAAGGATTTGATTCAACTATGATGGAATCAACCTTGTCATGGTATGTCAATATTTTTATTAGCTCAAAAGCTTAAAAGAATCAAGTCTAATGTGGCAGAAGGTTGGAACAAATCTTCTTTTTGGTAACATATATTTCACACAAAATAGAACATCCTTAGCAATCTTAATGATATCCAAGAGAAGATCAAAAAATGGGTTGTAGATGAAGACACTTCTATAAGAGAAAGGTAGTTGAGGGATGAATGACTCTGGAATATGAAAATGAAGAAATATTTTTGGAAACAAAATATCAAGAATCCAATGGCTATAAGAAGGTGATAAGAATACAAAATTCTTCCAACAATCTACCTTAAAAAATAGAAGGAAAATAATTATTTCTATTATTGATGAAAATGGTGAGTTACTATCTAACGATGAAGACATTAATAATGGGATTATATCCCTCTTTAAAAAAATTGGTGGTCATCCTATCCCCCTTCAGTCGATCTTGTTCTCTACTTAATGTCATCCCTAAGGAAATTTTAAAAAGTGATATTTAGGATCTTGGAAGAGAAATATTGATATAGGAGGTTAAATCAATTGTTTTTTTCCTTTAGAGAGCTTATAAAGTGTCTAGCCTTAATGGTTTCTTGCAAGTTCCTTCTTCTAGGACTTTTGGGTTATCAAGTCCTTTGATATTCTCAATGCAACTAGTTATTTTTTTAGATTGGGAAGGCTCCTTCATCAGCTTAATGCTACCTTCTTTATTTTAATTCAAAAAAAGTAGAGGTGGTTTCCATTTTGGATTATCCACCAATAATATTATGTAATATGGTGTACAATTTTTTTTGTAAGATCATTGTCAATAGGCTAAAATTTATTCTTGATAAAATGATCTCAGTCAACCAAATTGAATTTGTTCTAGGAAGACAAATCCTTGATGCTGCTATTTTTTCACATGAGTGCATTACCTTAGTGGAATACTCCATGAATCCAAGAATGGTCCTAAATTTTGATATTTCAAAGGGTTATGATAGAGTGGAAAGGTCTTTTTTGCTTGTTTTTCTAGAGAATTTTTTTTTGAAGGAAATTTTCTAAAAATGATAAAAGAATGTGTGTTTAATCCTACATACTATGCACTAATTAATGGTATTCCCAAATGCCTCTTATCATGTGTGAGATTTCTAAGACAAGGTGATCCCCTCTTCCTGTATTTATTCATAATTGTGGTTGAAGTCCTGGGTGAGAAGCTATAGAAGAGTTTGGAAAAAACAAAGCTTAAAGGAATTAGAGTAGCTTCATTCCCCCTAGCTTCACACTAGTATTTCATGGATGATACCATTTTATTTGGTGTTCCTTCTATGGTTGAAGAATCCAAATTGAATTTGATACTTCAGATCTATGCCTGATAACATATAAACTACACTAAAAGTAAGTTGTACTTCATTAATTTTAGCCAATCTCTAAAAATTAATTCTTGAGATTTCTAGAGTGTCAAGAAGTAGAGCTATTCTAAATAATTATCTTGGTTTTCCTTTGTATACTAAAAGGTCACCTAATATTTTTGGAATGGAATAATAGAGAGAATCCAAAAGAAACTAGCTGGTTGGAAAGGAAAATTGTTAAGTCAAGCAAGGGAGGTACAACTCCTATAGTATTCTCTTCAAAATATCCCTGTCTACTTCCTCTACCTTTTTGAGATGCTATAATTTATTATTAGTAGGATTTATTAGATACATAAAACTTTTCTTTGGATCATAATGGAAGAGAGAAAAAGATTATCTTTTGGTTAGTTGGGAAAAGGTGTGCCTCCCTCAGAAGGGAGGATGTATGGGTATAAAGAAGTTAAACCTATTTAACAAATCTCTCCTATTGAAGATTGGCTAGTTATTTATTCAAGGAAGGAAGGATTGGGTTAAAATCATAAAAGCCAAGTATATGGATAATGAGGAGTCCTAACGCTTCCTTCTTTCGAAGGGGTGGATGAATGGTTCAACTATTTGGAACAATATTGTAAAATCAATGAACTCTTTGAGACAAGGTACTAGGAGAAGGGTTGGTAATAGAAGACAAATCATATTTCAACATAAATTAAAGGGAAAATGAATAAAAAATAAAGTTCCAAAATATTCATTTAAATAATTTCAACAAATAATATATTAAACAAAACAAAAATTACAAAAGTTAATATAGTAATATCATAAGAAGAAATTAGAACCTTTTTTTAATGAAAGATTATAACCTTCTTTAAGGAAGAATAGTATAATTTTTAAGAACATTGAGTAGTTAAGATCTAATTAAAAATTAATTTGGTTAAAAATATATCATTATCAATAATTATAAATAAAAATATATTTACAAAAGCTAATTATGTAATTGAAATTTTTTTAATAGTTAAATATATTTATGTATTCAATATAGTTTAAATAACAACATGAGTAAACAACATCAGTGGCCGTTAGTACATTGGTTTACATATGGGTCACTACTTCAGCCCAATTTATATCTGCTATCTTTCTACCTTGGACACATTTTTGTAGGTCTGGAGTATTAAAAAAGTAACATTACAAAAGTATAAAAACTAATTTATAAAAAAGTGCTAATTTATTTCTTTTTCCTTTTGATGCCACTTCTCTCAGGATTGTATGTCTCTCTCTGTTTTGTTTTTCCCTCCAACAGTTTTTGGAATTTTTTCTTTGCTACTTAGATGATGATGGAAACTAACACATAAATGGAGTGTAGGGTGAGTTTTCTAATAAAACTTAGTAAGATCTCTTCTATAGCCCTGATAGATTTCTTTATTCCTTGCGTTCCAAATAAACCATAATATTTTAGTTAATAGAATTAACCAGAATAAGTTACTACTTTTTCCAAAGCCATTACATTTTCCCATTATAATTTCTAATTTTCCTTCTTCTCTTGTTTTCCTAGCTTTTAACATGTCAATTTTAAAGATATTCAAAATTTCTTTAGCAAAAAAATAGACAAAAAAAATGCATTACAAAAACAGCAAGATTAACAGAAGGAACTTGTGAAAATTTTGCTAGTCAGGAGTGTAACCACCAAAAGGTAGGGGAGAAGAACAGTAGTGGTGAGTGGGTTGTAATTATCCTTGATAAACACAATCTCTCTTGTAGGAGCTAGAGAGGCCTACAAATAAGCATTTCAAATGCAATGAATAGACTAATTAAAATCTCAATGATGGTTGTGTGATTGAAAACTAAATATGCGTAAATGAATTGAAATATTCAAACACACCAATAGGACATTATATTAAAATAGAATATAAAAGATGAGCAAATGCAAACTCAGTATTCTGCTTCCATTGTCATCCTATCGTCCTCTATCCTTAGTGTTTTTGTCAATTCCAGCTTTGTGTTCTTAGATTGTAGGCTAGGCTCAACAAACTGTCTTCCTAAAGAACGAGATTTTGATATGATGCATGATGCAAGATTAAGCTATGATAATGATTTGAACAAATAAGCTTGAAATAAACATGATGCTATGATAAATGAACTCTAAATGAATTAAATGCATGAACTCTAATTAATTTCCTATTACCAATGATTGGATTCACACAGGTATTTATAGAGTTTTTCGAATGATTCTGATTGGCTGTCTTGATTGATGGTTGTGATAATTCCTGGCAGATCGAATGGTTGAAGAAATATGAAATTGAAGAGAAAATAGAAACAAGATTTTTCTATTTTTTATGAAAGAGGAAAAAGAAGAGAAGATAAGAAATCATCTTTCTTTAAAAGAAAGATTTAAAGCTGATAAATAATTAATTAAAAAAATCAATTATTTATTTGTGGATATTCAAATTTTCTTAATTAAATAAAATATTTAATTAAGCTTTTAAAAGCAGAAGAAAGTTTGTGATAAGAAGAAAGCTTTAATCAGGTTTTATTTATTGAAAAAAAAGCAGAAGATCTCATAATTAAATAAAATATTTAATTATGATATGAAAAGATTTCACAATCAAATAAAAATACCTAATGTGATTTTAGAAAGAAAGCACAAGATATTTTTAATTAAATAAGATTTATTTAATTAAATCACTTTTATGAAATTAATTAAATGAAACATTTAATTAATTAGAAGAAGAATTTTAAAATAGAAGAAAGAGAAATATTTAAATTTAATTAAATCAAAAGATTTAATTTTAAATTCAAACCGTGATAATTAATTTAAATAAATAGAATGTATTTATTTAATTAATTAAGTGGACATATGAAAATAATTAAATAAAACAAATTTATTTAATTATGAAAGAAGAATAAGATGAATGAACAATATAATTAAATTAATTAAATTTAATCATATGTAGAGGATTTTAGAAAACTAATTAAATAATAAATATTTAATTAATTGCCACGATTATAGACATGACCATTTTTATGTGTATACATTTTTCCACTCTTTGAAGTGATGTGTGAAACACATTGCTTCAAAGAAAAATAAAAATTTTGCCCCTGATATGTTTCTGATTTTTGATTGTCGATGATGCCCCCTTACGAGGTAAATCACAGAAGAAGAAGTTGATAGTGATAGGGAAATAGTGATTTAGCTCCCGATAGATAATGTGTTTGATGCCCCAGTGAAAAAGAGGATGAAAAATGGAAAATGCCATTAATGCCCACCCTAAAAAGACCCTTAAAAGGTAAAAGGGGTAAAATGAAGTGTCATTTTCACCCTGCTACTACAATAAAAATTGAGCTCTGATAGTGACTTGGTGAGATGGAGATCCTAGTGCACAGACATAGATTCGAGCGAGCGCGCTGATACTAGAGACCAGCGGCGTATGGACCACCAGTGAGTGATTCCAACCGTTTACGTTTGTCAAATTTTGCATTTTAGATCGATTTTGAATTGTTTTTAAATCGGATTGAAATTTTTTCGCACGTTTGAGCGCATCTAGGAATAGTTTTAGCGCATACGATAAATTTTTTAGTGCATATAGGAAATTTCGTAGCGCATCTAGGAATAGGTTAAAGATTGATCACGTAGCGCATCCGATAGATAGAGTTGTGCATCTAGGGTGAGATCAGCTAGGTAGGTTCTGTAGCGCATCTAGGGCACAGAATTGCACATCTAGGGTTAAGTCCAAAATTGACAGAGTTGCGCATATGAGAGATAAAGTAGCACCTCCACCGAATAGAATAGCACATACGGAGTTTTAGCACATCGAGGAAACAGTTTAGCGCATATGAGAAAAAATTTAGCGCATATGGGTTTTTAGTGCATATGGGCAACATAATTGCGCATTTAGGAAATTTTCCCCAGAATGATTGTGTGATGAAAAATGATGATTAAAATTGCTTCCTTAGTTAATAGGTAGATAAATTGTAGGACCATCATGCTGATAGGATAGAAAATCTGATAGAGAACTGATAACGTTGCCTTCAAAATAGAAAACAAAGAGTAGATAGCTGATAACTTTGTGACAAACGTCAAAGAGTAAAATGATTGATTGAGTGATATGAGTTTGATAAATTTGCTTCTCATGATTGAAAAACAAAGAGTAGATGTTTGATAAATTTGCATTCAGTGATAGAAAACAGATAAAAATTTGCATTCATGATTGAAATACAAATAGAAAATGATATGTGTGTTGATAAGTTTGCATTCCTGAAAAGAAAAACAAATAGTAGAAGATGATAGAGTAACTTGTTTTGATATTCATATAGATTGATGTAGCACTTGATATGGGTCATTGATATGTTTTGTTGGCTAGATAGATCACATGATATGAGTCTGATTTGATGTGTCCTTTGTTATGGTCAAACAAAATAGGAGGCTTTTAAAAGCCTCCAGGTTAGGGAGCGGTTCCCACTATGTTGGGAGTGGATAGGAGAGCTTACTCCTGCTGAGCTATAGCTGATATCAGATTATGGATTGGGACTGTTATTGGCCATGCCGCGAGGTATTCGGGCCAACAGGGGGCTATTGACTGCTTTAGCAGAGAGATGGCACTCAGAGCATAGCACCTTCCACCTGCCGACGGGTGAGATGAGTGTGATGCCTGAGGATGCGTATCAGATTCTTGGGATTCTGGTTGTTGGTGCCCTTGTGGTTTATGACCACAAGGAGATTGGTGGTACCGCGGTGCTTCAGCAGATATGTGGTGATCCGGGCATATATGGTTACTAGATAGACTAGGAGGATTTTAGCAGGTATCCCGCTCTGGTTGCGGTGTTGGCTGCATTTGTTGGAGGCTTCCTTGGACCGGACCATCGGTCGAAGGGATTCACAGTTGGTTGGGGGAGGATGCTAGAGTGGATGATTACATAGCCACAGAGGTTTTCCTGGGGGAGCTGTGTCCTAGCCGATATGTATCACGATCTACATCGGATTGTCTATAGAGGATCGATGAGCTTGGCGAGTGGAGTGACATTGCTACAGATCTAGGCGTGGGAGCACATTACAGTCATGAGACCACTTTGCATGAGAGCTAGACCAGCAGGGCGGCCCTATGTATATGCATATTCTGGTGCAGCTATCCAGCAGAAGCTGGGCAAGGTAGAGTACGGGTTTTAGATGATGTCGATGCAGGTGTATGGAGACCGTACACAGATTGTGAGGCGTTGGCGACAGATCATTTAGAGATGCCTTTTGTTTGCTGACCATGATATCTAATAGGGCGGACACCCTTTATTATTGAGAGATTTTTGGCATTACGGGTTCTGGGGCAGTTTCGATTCACGCAGGGGATGCCCCGAGGCGTTGCTCATTATGGGCGGCGCAAGGGGGATGTAGGATGGGGACCATGCATTCCATATCAGGCAGCGTATACAAAGTACTCCACCTTACAGCCAGAGGTATGGATAGACAGACCAGAGGTACAGGATGCAGGGATGACAGATGATTATGCATAGTATTTTCATACGCATCCATTTCCACGGTTTACAGTGCCAGATGAGCCACACGCTATCGGGATAGCACCACTGCCAGGAGTAGGGATACAGGGGGATGTGGCCGGTGGGGGGTAGGCTATGGGCGGAGGGGAAGAGGAGGAGGGAGAGGAGAGTGAGGAGAGCGGAGATGGGGAGGACGAGGACAGCTTAGATGACGGGGATGATGGGGGGATGATGGAGATGAGGGGAGACAACAGAGGTTGGACAGCCTAGGCAGAGCACTGATTCCTCGACGGGCCAGATCTAGTGGCAGACCATAGACAGTGATTAAGGTGTCATCCTCATCTCAGTAGGCACAGATAGATGCCTTGCAGGGTTAGGTGCAGACCTTTCAAGGATAGCAGGCACAGCTACAGAGTCAGCTAGCGCAGGCTCAGAGTATGATAGTGCAGTTACAGGCACAGCTTGCACAGGCCCAGACATAGGTTCAGGCTCAGGCACAGGCACAGGTACAGGTTCAGATGCTTGCCCCTAATTCCTAGGTGGCACAGTTGGTAGCAGAGAGAGACGCCCTTAGATGGCGAGCACTGGAGGCTGAGGGTGTGGCCCAGAGAGTTATGGGTACCGTAGAGAGTACCTCATTGCGGGAGGCCATTGCAGAGGGATTTGAGGTAGCCAGAGAGGCTGAGTATTACAGAGTTCGATATGAGGATCTATGCCTTCCTGAGCGGTGAGAGCCTTATCCCAGATCTCACAGCAGGACTAGGACCCGATCACAGACATCGACACATGGCAAAGAGGTTACAGGGCCTCGACGGGATCCTGATGCAGGTACGAGTGGTAGGCCACCTCCTTCTGGACCAGCTCTCTCGGGAGCATCCACCAGTTAGCTATTTGGGGCCGATTTATTATGTATATTGAGTTTTGATCATGTCTCATGTAGTATGTTCTAAACTTTTTAGTTTCATTGGACATTGGACACTTGTATGATTTTGATGAGCGATGATATGCAACGGCGATGATTTTTGATGATGATATGTTCATGCATTTTGTGATGTGATATGGATATTATTTATGTGCATCTATGATATGAGATGGATTTTGATATGTTTTTATTATTGCGGACTAATCTTATGATGCAGGATGATCTAGTGATGTGATGTGAGTAGATGTAATGTTTTGTGATGATGTATATATGTGAGATGTTGATTTTTGAAATTTTCAATGTATGAAATGCATCGTGACATGATAGATAATGAATGGGATATGAATAATGATACATTTTGTGATGTTTATGTAACAAAAATGGTAACGTGATGATAATGAAATAATATAATAACAAATGATAAATGATAAAATGATAAATGATAATGGTAATGAAATGATATGAGAGTATAATGATTAAATGACAAATGAGAATGATAATGATAACAATAATGGTAAATGATAGTGATGGAATGATAGTGAATAATAAATGATATGGTCAATTGATGATGATAATGATGAAGATGAAATGAATAATAAAATAAAATGAATGAAATGAGAAATGATAAATGAGAATGAAATGAGAAATGAGAATGAAATGATAAATGAGAATGATACAAATGAAGTGATAAAATGAATGAAATAATGAATGATAAATGAGAATGATAAAAATGAAATGAATGATAAGTGAGAATGAAATGATAAATAAGTGAAAAAAATGAAATGAATAAAATAATGAAATGATAAGTGAGAATGAAATGATAAATAAATGATAAAATGAAGTGATAAAATGAATGGAATGATGAATGATAAATGAGAATGAAATGATAAATGAGAATGATAAAAATGAAGTGATAAAATGAATGAAATGATGAATGATAAGTGAGAATGATAAAAATGAAATGAATGATAAGTGAGAATGAAATGATAAATAGAATGAGAATGATGATGATACTGAAGATGAGAGTGATAAAATGATAAAATGATAAATGATAAATGATAAAAATGAATGGATGCAATGAATCAAATGTCCAAATGTCCTCCACAAAAAGCTCAAAACTATATGACAACTGTTGATGTCTTCATTTAGCCTTTCAAAACACTGATGTGAATCCAATATGTAGATATATACAATGAGTTAATAAATATGCAACTACATGAAACTAACCAGTTTGTTGAGCCCGTAATAAGCCTTCTTGAATAATCATAGAATGATTAAAAATGTTGGAAGTATGTACAAGCATCAGAGGGGAAATTAGCACCAATGATGACCAGAGTACAACTTTCATGATTTTTGATGTAGCAAGCGAACAAAAGCATCAAGGTATAATTGAACCGAGATGACCTGAGCATTTCTTGCATAAACAGACAAAGATTAACCACCTTTCTGATGCAAATGTGGAACTGTCATTGATGATATTGCTTTGGTCGTCATGTCTCGTGACATATTTGCATCAGATTGACCATTAACCTCAAGACAGCAGACAAAGAAAAATCATTCTCATTCCTTGCCACTCTAGTTCAGTACATCATTGAGTGTGCTCCAGAGTAATGATATCAAAAATCAAACAACCTCTATTCAAAATGTAATACTGTTATTTCATGCATTATTCAGATTTTTGGATCATCCAATAGACAATGATATGGTATCTACTGAAAAGTGTTTCATGAGAAGGCTCGGTGATCAAATAATATTTCGCGTGAGTTGATTGCTTGCCTGAGCGGATCCTATGTCTAGCTGTTTTAGTATGCTCTGAAAATTAAGTGTCCCCAGTTGAATTTCTGCCCCGTTTGTTGAAACAACTTGTGGAAAGGAAATCTGTACAGTAGTCAAGCCATGGTAAGACATTTTATCACTCTGGGAAAAATGACGGCAAGATGGTGCGACTATAACCCTAAGATGCAGAAAAAGATGCAGAAAAAAGGAAAAGCTGAAAAGGAAAAGTGCAAAACAGGGACTAATAGATGGAGAGGTATAGATAGCGTCTGTTTGCCAGATTTTCACTTTCTGTATTTATTGCATTTTTCTAATTTCTTTTTTGATTTTTTTGTATTTTCTGTCAATAAACTGCCTGTTTGCCAGGTTTTCACCCTATGACATTCCTTTTTTTAAAAAAAAAATTTGTATTTTTTTTCAGGACTTTTCCTACTGTTTTTGTATTTCTTCATGACTTTTTCTGCTATTTTTGTATTTCTTCAGGACTGTTTCTGCTATTTTTGTATTTCTTCAGGACTTTTTCTGCTGTTTTTGTATTTTTTCAGGACTTTTTCTGCTGTTTTTGTATTTCTTCAGGACATTTTCTGACTTAAACATAATATTTCTTGAGATGCATACTATTGATGGGTTCATCAAACAGGTCTCCTTCTGGTGTTGATAACTTGTATGCTCCTGACCCGTAGACTCCAATAACCACGTAAGGGCCTAGCCAATTTGGTTTGAACTTGCCTTTCTTTTCTCTGTCTTGTTGATTATGCGGGTTCTCTTTCAGAACTAGATCACCCACCTGAAAGGTACATGGCTTTACTTTGTGATTATAGCTACGAGACATCATCTGTTGGTATGCTTTCAAATGGTCCACTGCTCTCTATCTCTTTTCATCTAAAAGTTCTAACTCTTGTAATCGGGAAACTCTGTATTCATCATCTGTTATGAGACCTTTCAGTGATACTCTTAATGAAGGTATTTCCACTTCAAAAGGCAATATGGCTTCTGCTCCATAGACAAGGGAAAAAGGTGTTGCTCCCATTGGCATTCATACACTAGTTCTGTAAGCCCACAAGGCGGGATTAAGTTGAACATGCCAATCCTTCCCTAAGTCATTGACAGTCTTCTTCAAAATCTTGAGTATAGTTTTGTTTGAGGCCTCTGCTTGGCCATTCCCTTGTGGATAGTAAGGCATGGAATATCTGTGCTGAATATGGAATCTTTCACAAAGTTCATCGACATCCTGATTCTTGAAAGGCCAACCATTATCTGTAATATTGGCATTAGGAATACCATATCGACAAATAATGTAGTTGAGTATGAAGGATGAAATCTATTTTCCAGTGACTTTAGAGAGAGGTACTGCCTCAATCCACTTAGTGAAATATTATGTCGCCGTGATGATGAACTTATGCCCATTTGAGGATGAAGGATGAATTTTCCCAACTAGATCTAACCCCCATTGAGAAAATGGCCAGGTTGGTGTGAATGAGTGAAGTTCTTGTGCAGGAGCATGAATAAGATTCCCATGAATCTGACATTTTGAGCATGTTTTAACAAAAGTGAATGATTCTCTTTCCATTGTAGGCCAGTAGTAACCCATTCTAATCAATTTCTTGGATAAGGTTAGTCCACTCAAATGAGTACCACAAATTCCCCCATGAACTTCTTGTAAAGCTTTGTCAGATTCGTCACGTTCCAGACATTGAAGTAAAGTACCATCAAGACCACGGTGATAAAGGGTATCAGCGATAAGGGTATAGCGAGAGGATTGTCAGATAAAGTTCCATTTTTGGTTGCGGGATAAGTCAGGTGGTAAAACATCATCTTTTAGGTAGGCATAAATCTTACCATACCAGGGTGAATCGGATCCTATCAAGTGGCAGATAATTTGGCTTTCAGGTGTGTCATAGGCAGGTGTAAATAATTGTTCCACCAGAAATTCATAGCGAGTCTATTTTTCTGGGAGTTGTACCAATGAAGCGATCGTAGCCATAGCGTCAGCTGCTTTGTTGTCACTTCTTGGAATTTGTGTGAACTGAATGTCCACAAAGTACTTTTTAAAGTCATCAATCATCTTCTTGTATGGCAACAACTTGTCATATTTAGTCTAATAATTATCATTGATTTGATTAATAACTAGTTGTGAGTCACCATAAACTTGTAGCTCGGTAATCCTCCATTCCAATGCTATTTTTAGTCCAATGATTAGTGCCTCATATTCAGCTATGTTATTGGTGTAGGGAAACATTAGCCTATATGACCGAGGAATGGTATGTCCTTGAGGGGTGACAAAGAGGATGCCTACCCCCGATCCATGTTGAGTAAAAGAACCATCGAAGTATAAGGACCATAGCTGCTTAGAGTCTGCCGTGAAAACATCAGCATCTAGAAACTCAATGTGTAAGGGGTGCTCTGTTTGTAGAGGGGCATCTGCTAGTTGATCAACAATGACTTGTCCTTTGATTGCTTTGTGATCAACGTAGTGGATGTCAAACTCACTCAGAATCATGACCCATTTTTCTAACCTTCCTGTTAGTGATGCTTTACTTAGTAGGTACTTGAGTGGATCAATTTTTGAAACAAGATTCATTGTATGAGTTAACATGTAATGTTGAAATTTCTGTGAAGCAAAGATGACTGCTAAACAAGCCTTTTCAATGAAAGTGTAGTTAAGCTCATGACTTGTCAGTGTTCTGCTAATGTAATAGATTTCACGTTCTTTCCCTTCATGGTCTTCTTGTGCTAATAATGCTCCCAAGGATGTCTCGGTTGCAGCAATATACAGGATCAATGGTTTGTCTGGATTTGGTGGTATGAGAACTGGTGGGTTCATCAGGTACTACTTTATTTATTGAAATTCCATTTCACATTTGTCATCCCATCTAAAAGGAACATTCTTATGCAGGAGATGTGTGAACAGTAGACTTTTATTAGCCAATTGTGCAATGAATCTTCTGATGGACTGGAGTTGCCCTTGTAGTGATCTCAATTGACTGATGTTCTTTGGAGGAGGCATCTTCATGATTGCCTGAACTTTAGCAGGATCTACTTCAATTCCCTTTTCTGAAACAATATATCCTAACAGCTTTCCGGATGTGACCCCAAAAACACATTTCTTAGGATTTAGGCGAACTCTAAATTTTTCCAATCTGGTAAATATTTTAGACAGTATCTCCAAGTGTCCTTCTCTGGTGTATGATTTTTCCAATATGTCATCTACATAATCTTCCATGAATGTGTGCATCATGTCATGAAAAATCGTAGTCATAGCTCTTTGATAAGTAGCCCCAGCATTCTTTAAGCCGAAAGGCATGACATTCCAATAGTATGTTCCCCACAGGCAAGTGAAAGTTGTTTTCTCTTGGTCTTCTAGTGCAATCTTGATTTGGTTGTAACCAGAAAAACCATCCATTAATGAATACATGGCATGGCCAACTATCAAATCAACTATAGTGTCGATGCTTGGAAGCAGAAAGTCATCCTTTGGGCAAGCTTTGTTAAGATCTCTGAAATTAGTGCATACTCTTACGCATTTGTCTGGCTTTGCTACTGGTACAATATTGAAGATCCATTCTGCATAGGCAATTGATCTTATAAAACCTGCATCTAGGAGCTTCTTGAGTTCTTCTTTAACCAGTAATGCAACATGAGGATTCATCTTTCTGAGTTTTTGTTTTACTGGTTTGGCTCCTGGTTTGATAGATAAATGATGCATTGTGAGATTAGGGTCGAGACCTGGCATGTCTGCATATGACCAAGCAAACTTGACTTGATTTTCTTTGAGAAAGTTCATGAATTCTAGGATTTCTTTATCTGTCATCGATTCAGCTAGCTGTAGAATCCTTGGATTATCTATAGTTGCAATATTGATTTCCTTTGTAGGCTCGATGAGGATGGGCGATCGCTCATGATAGTGCTCCGGGAGAGTGTCAAGAGTCCCATCAGGTGGTGCCTTAAAAAGGTTTTCACCCTCTGATATGCTCTTTATTTTATCTTTTGTTTGATCTAGTACTGCCAGATTCTGGTTTTCACCACTAGATTGTTTTTCTTTATTTTCATTTTTGCAGCTAGGAGACTTGACACTCTCCTAATTAAAGACTTCATACCGAAAATTGCTAGTGGAACAATTATTTACATCATCTGCGGAAAGGAAGTTTATGATAGCTTCGTCATTTGGAAAAATAGGTATATCAATAGGTTCGGTTAGATCCCAGTCAATGAGATCAGGATGGATTAAAGACAAGTCATTTGGTCATGTGAAATCGGTGATCGTTAGGGTTAAAATAGAGTTATCAGTAGGATCCGATGTATGAGGTAGGTCAATGATGGTACTATTCTCCTGATAGTCTTGTTCGTGAAAATCTGACTCAGTATTAGTAGACTCATAGTTGCTTTGTGGTTCAGATTCTTGTGGTTGGGACCCTGAACCTTCTCCTTTGACTGAAGTGGGTGTATACTTGTGTATGACATCTACCTCTTTGTCCCTCCAAAATTCATCATCATGGATAGTATCCCATTCATATTCAGCAGAATCTGTATCAGAGTTATTTTCTATGAAATTCAGGATTGATGCCAAACATGTCTCTTTCTTATCAGAACTATCTTGCAGTGTAAAAACATCACCTTGTGATTGTTTGGATGGGGTAGCGTCATAGCCTATTCTAGTTTTATCATATGCGGCAAGACCTAGGAGATGGATAGGCTCAACTACGCCTTCTTTTCTCTTTCCAAGAGGACCATTATCATATCCCATCTTTTGCATGATGGAATACCCTTTCCCATATCTGTCAGTTGGTAAGGTGATATTTAGAACTATTTCCTCTTCATCCTTATATAGTCAATCCAGAATTTTCGTATCCTCAGGGTCTCCCATGGAAATTTTTTCTTTGATAAATTGTCCATTGAACTTGGTAGTTGGCTCTGTTTGTACTTGTGCTAATGTTGATGCTGCTGATATCTATTGTTGTGTAATAGAAGGTTTTCCATGTGATCGAGGAGATGTAGGTAGATTAGCAAGACAAAGGGAATATTCCCCAACTCCACTTTCCTTGAATTGCAGTTTCTTGTCAAAGCTTTTGGCTAATTTACTGATTTGTGTATCATGCTTAGGAGAAGTATTAGAAAGTGCTTCTTGATTATTCGGTACAAAAGTATCCTGATGAGCTTTGACATTGGCACAAGTTTGGGTGTTTGAATTATCAGCTGGTATAGTGATTTCTTGTCCGTCATATGGAAACTTAAGACATTGATGGTAAGTGGATGGAACAGCTTGCATTTCATGGATCCAAGGACGACCCAACAAGATGCTGTATGCAAGATCTCAATCTAAAACTTGACAAAAGGTGTTTTTGATAACAGGTCCCACTCTGATTGGTAACATGATTAGACCTTTAGATGTTCTCTCCTCATCATCATAGGCTTTTATAGCAATCTTCCTTCTAGGATCAATGGAATCTTCTGCAAATCCTAATGCTTGAACCACCTTCAGGGTACATATATTTAAACCAGCCCCTCCATCTATTAGGACACGTTTAACATGGAACTTATGGATCATGACCTCTAAATATAATGATGAATTGTGGGGATGAGTCATGGAAACATCATCTTTGTCTGAAAATGAGAGACATGTGGGTGAGGACAAATGTCCTACCATGGCTTGAAATCGGTTGACATCCAAATCCGTGGATACAGTCATTTCAAAAAGGGCTTTGTCTAAAATTTCCTTATGTGTAGGGGAAATCTTCAGGAGTTCTAAAATGGAGATTTGAGCCAGAGTTTTTCGAAGTTGGTTAACTAAGTCATATTGATGTTGAGGGAAGGTCTCAGTGGATTTTGAAGAGGTACCTTTCAAGACAAATTTAGCTTGTGCTCTTGTTGTGACATTCACTTGTCCATTGTCCACTTTCTCTTTGATTTTTATAACATTGACTAGCTCATCATCCGTACAGAGGTGACGAATTACATTTTCATCAATTTGGTTCACATTTTTGTCAGAAAAATCTCCCTTTTGATAATTTGGTACAGGATTGTGAAATTCTTGCTGATCTTCATTGGATTTTTGTTGTCCTTCTACTGTGATAATGCCTTTGTCAATTAGGTCTTGAATAGCATGTTTCAAATCTTGACAGTTGTTTGTACGATGACCTCTGCACCTATGGTAGTCACAAAAATAGGCTTCATTCCATGATGGAGGTTTTACACTAGGTTCATAATTGCGTTACGGTGGTAGCATAAGGACATTCTTTTCCATAACCTCTTTGAAAGTAGATTCCAAGGATTGTCCTAGCGGAGTGAAAGTTCTTCTATTAGAGAAGAATGAAAAGTGTTGTGGGTTCATGTTGGAGGTATCCCCTAAAGTGTTGTTGTTGTTCCCACAATAGTTTTGGTTGTTGACAATCCCCTGATTGTTGTTTGTTGGAGGAAAATTGTTTCCTTGATTCGTGACTGAATTGACATTGTTGTAATTATTGTGTCGAGTCATATTGGGAGCACTCAGAACAAATGGCTTAGATGTGACATGATTTGCATCTACAGCACCATCGTTTACAATGTTTTTGTTGCGAGTCCAAAATTTAGACTTGTCTTGATTGTTGTAATGGTTAGACGAGCTAGGGTTGTCCCTATCAAGTTTTATTGTCCCTCTTTTAACCAATGCACTTTTGATGGTGATGGCATCCTCAATCAATTTCTCAAAAGAAGGTGGACAATGTAGATTTAAGCAATAGCTCATTTCTAAATTTAGGCTGTTAATGAAAGTAACCATCTTTTCCTTTTCAGGAACATGACGGGGGTACCTAGCGAACATTCTTCTCCATCTTTGGAGAAAGGTAGTGAAAGGTTCTCCAGGTTTTTGCGCAACTTTGCAAAGATCAATCATGGTGATTTGGTGCTGAATGTTGTAAGCGTATTGTGTTATGAACAAATTGATCAATTCCTCAAATGATTGAACAGGAGGTGTAATCTTAGATAACCATTCCATAGAGTTAACTCCAAGGCTCCGAGGGAATAATCACAGTAAATAAGTATCCTCGTGGGCAAATTCCAATGTCATGTTTCGAAAGTCTCTGACATGGTCAATTGGGTCTGATTTCCCATTATAATGATCAAAGTTGGGAATTTCACAGTGTCTAGGAAATGGAATCATGTTGAGACTTCTATCAAAAGGATAAGGACATATGTCATCCAAAGTGTATTTCTTGGTTGTGGTTCCCCCTTGTAATTCTTTGACTGTTCCTTGGAGTGCTTTAAACTATTGTGTAAAGATAGCAAAATTAGATGGGGATGGTTCTTCTTCTTTGCTTTTTAATTTCTCAGTATTGAAATCCTTAGGCAATTTAGCTCCTTGATCTGCTAAGAAAATAAAATACTTTTCTTTGTCACGTTGTAGAATCTTTTCAAGGGCTTTAAGAAACTTGGGGTTTTGTTCTGCCTCTCTAAGTTGAAGTTCTTCCTCTTGCTCACCATCACTATCTACGGGAGTTTTGTTCATGTTTTTGTTCTTATGAGACGAATTTTCCTCTCTATCAGCCATATTGTCGTCACTAAAAAGGGGATTGCAACTCACACTAAAAAGAGGACTATCACATTCACCTTCTTCTTGAATGTTGAGGGTGGGAGTTTCTTGTTGAGATGTTTCTCCTAGTTTGTTGTGTTGAGATCTTGTAAAAATAGGCATATAAGAAATCCTTGGATATGATCAAAGGTCACTAAAGGATTTGACTAAGATGCATTGAATATTCAATTGATGGTTGTGGTATATTTCCAAACTCAAGAGGTTGATTAAGATTTTGATGTTGAGACAAATCTAATCTTTGATAATAAGCTTGAGTAGCCAAAGGTTCTACAGTGTAATCATTAGTGTATCCTCTAATGTAATTTTGGTATCTATGGAGAAATGTGCGATAATGGAGCAAGACGTGTCGACTCTTATACAAGAATTCTCTGTGATCTAGAGTCTTTTTGTAACTTGAGTTCATTTTGGGCTTCTTGATTCTATTGAAAACTGACTTCTTGACGAACTTGGTTGATTTCCACTTTCTCAACACGAGAGAGAAATCTCAGAGATTCGGGTCTGTGTAGAAATTTTAACCTATAAGTGCTATTCTGTTTCCTAAATGCGCTGCAGAAAGAGGTATATGGGTTGGAGAAATAGTCAAATGCACTACAGAATACCTTAGATGCACAGAAATAGAGCACAGATGCGCAGCAGAATACCCTAAATGCGCAGAAACAGTTTTCTAAAGACAATTTTTGACCAATTTTGAAGATTTTCAGGCAAAAATTTTCATGTTTGTTTTGGATGATCCTTTTATCTGAATTAATGTTCTTGAAAACACAGCAAACAGTCTGATTTAAGTTGATTGTAACCAAGCACAGAATGAGACGAGCACAACCTAGGTTAGGCCAAGACAATATCCGCTAGATTCCATGTAACCGCATATCTATAGCGTGTGAATTCAGAAGCTTGGCTGCACGGGCTCCCCCTTACAGTGCACTCTCTTCTCAGGACAACCAAGCTTCCAACTCACATGAAACTCCCATGGTGAGCTGATCACCTCTACTACAAACTATGAAAGTGTTGATGCCTTCACACCGACCGGTGCTGCACTAGCAAATAGAAGCATTTTGGCTTACTACACAAAAGTTTTTAGTTCGGGACCCCCGTTCGAGTGGCCATACATGGGGCAAGAGATTAATCACCATTAAGGTGGCACTCCAGCCTGAAGAGGTTAAGCTCAACAGGGTTTAAGGGAGTACTACTCCGTCCGTATGACACATCCGCACAAGCAACCTTAGGTTTTCCCTTAAGGTTTACATTTATATACCGGTTGGGGGTAGCTTGGCTTTAGCTCCGTTGCCAGTTTGAGTCACGTTGGGGTGATGAAATCTCTAGGCAGGCCCAATTTCTAGAGTCAATAACTGTTTCTCTTGCACCCAGAATCGCACAAGTGTGCAAGGGGAGAGGATACTTCGATTATCAAGTCAGGGTTACACAGGGAAAAGTGGGTCTAGTTTTCTGATCACCTAGTTTGCACAGGGTGAGAGCATAATCACCTACCACTTTCAAGCACAATCAAGAAGAGTAGACAAGTTCATTTTAGATGCACCAAAATCAAAAGTGATTTAATCTAAGTGAATATTTTGCTTCACAACAGACATGGGGTTCATTTTAACTGCATGACAAAGGTGTGGTGACTACCCTAGATTGATTCATTTTAGATCTGGCAAGAAAGAAAGAAAGAAATTTTGTCTGCAGAAGGCGTCAGACTTAGAATCCCTGTTACAATCTAGATGCGCAACTTTGTCACTCAAATGCACGAGAACAGAACCCAAATACGCAACTCTGTTACTCAGATGCACGAAAACAGAACACAGATGCGCAATAACAGTACCCAAATGCACAATAACAGAAATTTAAATGTGCAATAATAGAAACTAAATGCGCCACTCTATTTCCCAGATGCGCAAAACCAAAACCTATATGCACTAATCTATATGCAAAAAAAAATTTAATTTTTCTGAAACATGGTTGAATGCGCTAAAGAAAGTCCTATATGCGGTAACTAAATTCCTAAATGCACTGCAGAAATGCCCGTATGCGCCACTCTATTTCCCAGATGCACTGCAAAAATTTCCAGATGCGCGGAAACAGTCTTTAGATGCATCAAGATACCTGCAAAATAAAGAGTTTCGAATCTTCCAGATGTGCTACCAAATGCCAGAAAACCTGCAAGAAAAACCTATGAGAAAACCTGCAAGATAGAAGTCTAAAATAGGGGCACAGGCCCCACGATGGGCGCCATTTAATGTGTGATTGAAAACTAAATATGCGTAAATGAATTGAAATATTCAAACACACCAATAGGACATTATATTAAAAAAAAATATAAAAGATGAGCAAATGCAAACTCAATATTCCACTTTCATTGTCGTCCTATCGTCCTCTATCCTTAGTGTTTTTGTCGATTCCAGTTTTGTGTTCTCAGATTGTAGGCTAGGCTCAACAAACTGTCTTCCTAAAGAACGAGATTTTGATATGATGCATGATGCAAGATTAAGCTATGATAATGATTTGAACTAATAAGCTTGAAATAAATATGATGCTATGATAAATGAACTCTAAATGAATTAAATGCATGAACTCTAATTAATTGCCTATTACCAATGCTTGGATTCACACAGGTATTTATAGAGTTTTTTGAATGATTCTGATTGGCTGTCTTAAATGACGGTTGTGATAATTCTTGGCAGATCGAATC
The DNA here is from genome assembly GCA_007258455.2 of Sequoia sempervirens. NCBI lineage: Eukaryota > Viridiplantae > Streptophyta > Pinopsida > Cupressales > Cupressaceae > Sequoia > Sequoia sempervirens. The sequence continues at coordinate 10,730,978 of VDFB02000017.1, forward strand.
GTTTAAGAAAGATGAAACTGAAGAGAAAATAGAAACAAGATTTTTCTATTTTTTATGAAAGAGGAAAAAGAAGAGAAGATAAGAAATCATCTTTCTTTAAAAGAAAGATTTAAAGCTGATAAATAATTAATTAAAAAAATGAATTATTTATTTGTGGAGGACATTCAGCTTTTCTTAATTAAATAAAATATTTAATTAAGCTTTTAAAAGCAGAAGAAAGTTTGTGATAAGAATAAAGCTTTAATCAGGTTTTATTTATTAAAAAAAAAGCATATCTCATAATTAAATAAAATATTTAATTATGATATGAAAAGATTTCACAATCAAATAAAAATACCTAATTGTGATTTTAGAAAGAAAGCACAAGATATTTTTAATTAAATAAGATTTATTTAATTAAATCACTTTTATGAAATTAATATAATGAAACATTTAATTAATTAGAAGAAGAATTTTAAAATAGAAGAAAGAGAAATATTTAAATTTAATTAAATCAAAAGATTTAATTTTAAATTCAAACCGTGATAATTAATTTAAATAAATAGAATGTATTTATTTAATTAATTAAGTGGACATATGAAAATAATTAAATAAAATAAATTTATTTAATTATGAAAGAAGAATAAGATGAATGAACAATATAATTAAATTAATTAAATTTAATCATATGTAGAGGATTTTAGAAAACTAATTAAATAATAAATATTTAATTAATTGCCAGGATTATAGACATGACCATTTTTATGTGTATATAATGGTTACAAAACGAAGACTGACGTGTACTAAAATTCGAAGTTGGAGGAACCTTGACAATAATGTATGAGACACTTTTCTAATGATTCAATAACACCTCAAAATGAACAATTTTAAGTGTAACTTTGTTTGATTACACTTGAATAGATATTTACATATTAGAACATATCATTTTATGTATAATTATTATTTAATACATTCCATAAATTAACACTTATCAAATAAAAATATCTATTCAAGATTTTAAAAATAAATATAATATTAAACAACATTTAAATAATAAAAAATAGAGAACCCTAGAGATGCTGCTAAGCTAAGTGGCTGCTGCTGCGCGCCCCTGTTGTTGTTTGCCCGCGGCCTATAACAGGCTAGGGCTTTGTGTCTTCTGAGTTGGGGGTTGGTTGTTTGGTGCAGGGGTTTGGAGCTGTGCAGTGTGAGGGAAGTGGGAGGTGGAAGCCCGGTTGGCTCAGAGTGGGGGTTTCGGTGTGGGTTGGGGGCTAGGTTTTGGTGTGTACGTATGGCAGAGGCTCCCAAAAGCCTTGTGCTTGCTAGGCAAAATCCTTCTCAAAATTTTTTGGCAGCCATGCATGCACAAAAATTGGATTCGTCCTTTGTGGGTGAGAGCTCTAAGCTCAAGAAAGTGAATGGATGCTTGCCGCGGAGTCAAGATCACCCTGTTCTATTTATTTCTCCTGAATCGGTTCAGGAGGACATGGATTATTGGAGCCAACATGTTTTGATCTGCAAGTTCTTGGGTATTTGTGTCCCTCTTTCGGCTTTAGAGTCCTGGATCTGTCGCACCTGGCAGATTGAAGGAGATTTTGATCTTTTGGTGGCTACAAATGGCTATTTCATGGTTGATTTTTCTTGTATCTCAGATCGTAATTGTGTTTTTGAGGGAGGGACATATTTTTATAATCATGTTGGCTTGTTCATTAAACCCTGGCATGGGGGTTTTAATGTGACAGAGGATTTGCCTACATGGGTTCCTGTATGGGTTCGTCTTCCATGGCTGCCGTTAGAGTTTTGGAGGGAGGATATTCTACACTAGATTGCGGCTTTGTTGGGGAAGTCGGCTGCCATAGCTCAAAATACTTTGGATAAAAAGGTATTCTCTTACACTTGCATTTGTGTTGAAATTGATTTAAATAGCCCTCTACCATATTCTTTGGAAATTTGTATTGGCTCTGCCTTATGGATTCAATTGTTGGATTATGAGTCCCTTCCTTTTCATTGCCGCTTTTGTCACGAGTATGGACACCTTCAGCGCCAGTGCCCTCGGGCACCCAAAGCTGCTGGGGTGTCTTCCTCACCTTCTTCTGGTCCTTCAGTGGAGAAAGGGGATAAAGGGAAGGCGTCTATGGATGAGGGAGGGCCTGATAAGGATGGCTTTATCCCTGTTAAGTAGAGAAACAAAGGGAGGGGTCACAAGCGGGCCTATAAGGATAGTCAGAGTGATCAGGGTTTCAATCGGTTTGAGGTCCTAGATAATTAGGCTTTGGAGGAAGGGATTCCTATTGAGCTTTCTTCTGGGACCATTGGCATGGATGTTCGGTTGGATATAGGGCTGGAGAAAGCGATTGTTGTGAAGAATATTTCTCTGGCATTGGAGCAGGGGAGTTCAGAGCCTCTTAGGGCCTCTGTAGATGTGCAGGATGATATTGTTTTAGCAGATTTGGCTAAGGCAGTGTTTTCTTCAGGTAAAGGGAGAGGATCGTCTCCTACCTTGGGGGTGCTGCAATGCCCTCTCAAGAAGGGGCATTTTGAATTTTCTTCAAAAGTTGGTCGTAAAAAGCATGTAGACAAGCTTAAATCTACTAGGGATCTATTGGTAGAATCTGGTGCTATTAAGACCCTTGAGGCCCACTTCTCTCAACCTTCCTCATGATTATTCTCTCATGGAATGCATGGGGGTTGAATAGCACCCCCCGTCAAAAGGCTATTCAAGATTTGATTGTTGTTCATTCTCCTGATATTTTTTGTGTCCAGGAAACTAAGCTTCAGGTGGACCTCATGCTTCAACATGCCTCTCGTATTTGGTTTTCTGGCCAGTGTTAGTGTATTGGGTCTAGGGGAGCCTATGGGGGTCTGGCTCTTTTCTGGGATCCTCGTAAGGTTTTCCCTCATTGGTGGATTTCCATCCAGTCTGCTATTTCTATGGTGGCCTCGATTTTGGAATCTGGTGAGACTATTTTGGTTAGTAATGTTTATGCTCCAATTGATATTCGTGGTAAATCCCAGCTTTGGGCTCATATCAAGTATGTTAGGTCCTATGCTCCCTTTCTGCCTTAGATCTTAGCTGGTGACTTCAATGCTGTGTTGAGCTTGGAGGAGAAAAGGGGAGGGTTGCCTAGGCTTGGTCCTACTTTAGATATGTTTTAGACTAATGTGGACTCTCTAGCTCTGTTGGATGTAAAACCCTCTAATGGAATTTTCACTTGGAATAATATACGGAGTGGGTCTAAAGCGATTGCCCAACGGCTTGATCGTTTCCTTGTCTCTTGCTCTTGGGTTAGAGGTAGCTTGGTCATTTCCTCTAAGATCCTTGACTGGCGTGGCTCTGATCATTGGCCAATTAAGTTTTTGACTTTAGCTTTTCCAAATCCTAAGAATCCTCCTTTCAAATTCCAGCTCATGTAGTTGTGTGATCCATCTTTGGGTGATCTTGTGGCTCAATGGTGGCGGGATGGAGCCCCTGCATATGGTACAGCTATGTATTCTCTGGTTAAGAAGTTGCAATTTGTTAAGTTTCATCTTAAGCGATGGAATAGGTTGAGTTTTGGTAATTTTCGGGCTAGGAAAAGAGAAGCGTTGGACCGGCTTGCTGTGATTACTCGTCAAATTTAGGATTTGGGCTTCTCGAAGGATCTTGGGCATGCTGAATCCCAGGCTCTAAAATTAGTGGAAGAGTGGAAGCTTCATGAAGAGATTTTCTGGAAACAAAAGGCTAGAATTGATTGGCTTCAAGAGGGTGATCGGAATATGGCTTTTTTCCATCATTATGTGCAAGCTCGTTGAAATAAGTGCTTTATCTCTTCTCTTGTCAACTCTGAGGGTATTTCAATTTCTGCTCAACATGCTCTGTCTAGAGAGGCTTGTCAGTTCTACTCTAATCTATTTACTGAGGATTCTATTCCTGCTGAGGCTGATGAAAATAGAGTACTTGCTTGTATTCCCTCTTTAATTTCTAATGAAGTGAATGCTTCACTTATTCACCCGATGACTTTGTCAGAAGTGGAGGAGGTGGTGTTTGGGATGAACAAAGGGAAAGCTCCCGGCCCTGATGGGTTCCCAGTTGAGTTTTTTTAGGAGTTTTGGGATATTGTGAAGCAGGATTTGTTGAAGGTTGTTAGAGAGTCTCTTCATAGTAAGCAAATGCTTCATGCCCTTAATGCTACTTTTCTGGTTCTCATTCCTAAGAAGGAAGGTGCTGACAAACTTGATCTCTTTAGACCTATTGCTCTCTGTAATGTGGTGTATAAGATTATTATGAAGTTGATGGCTGAGAGACTCAAATCTTGTTTGCCAATGATTATTTCTTAGGAGCAAGGCAGCTTTGTGGCTAGGCGACAAATTCTAGATGGGGTGGTGATTGCATCTGAAGCCATTCATTCCATGGCTACCTCTCAAGATAAGGCTATGTTTATCAAGTTGGATATGGCAAAAGCCTATGACAGAGTTAAATGGAGTCTTCTTCAGAAGATTCTATTGGCCTTTGGTTTTTCCTCTGATTGGGTGAGTTGGGTTTTGAGTTGTGTGACTTCTTCCTCCTTTTCAGTTATTGTGAATGGGGAACCCTCTGAGCTTTTTGAGGCTTCTAGGGGCCTTCGTCAGGGGGATCCGCTCTCTCCTTATTTGTTTATTATTTTGGCTGAGGGGCTTGGCCATCTTCTTAAATCTCAAGTTTCACATGGGTTAATTCATGGTTGGTGGTGGGGGATGTGTTAGAATTGGGTGTTGTACACCTTGCATAATGTTTGTAATATTTTATTTATTTATTATGTGTGTGGTGCACCTAGGGGTTTCTAGGTGAACGTGCATCACAAGGAGTTATAATGTTGGGGCCACTTTGTTGTATGTAACATTGGGACATAATTGTAAAATGTAATTATTTAATATTGGGGAATAATAATAAAATAATAAAGTACCCAATATTAAATGTGGGGTCACATGATGTAGTATTTTTGGGCACATGGTTTATGTAATACCACTTGGTGGTTTTGTGGGAGCTTGTTTCTATAAAAGCAACCACATGGGTAGTTGTTTAGGGTTGGATCAAAAGTTGGGATAAAGGGTTGGATCAAAAGTTGGAATAAGGGTTGGATCAAAAGTTGGTCAAGGTTGAGCTTGTGCATGTGTGAGGGTTTGAAGCATGGCATGGGATGTGTGGATTCATGCTTGGTCACATGGAATGCATGGATAGCTTGTGCTTCAGAAGTGTTCATGGAGTCTCTACAGATGTATTGTAATGGGTTTTTCATTGCTGAATAATACATGGAGTGTGGATGCTTTTGGAGGCTGGGTTTTTCCCTCTTGAGGGTTTTCCCAGGGTATATCTTATGTCATCTTTGATGGGTATGTTGTCTATTCTCTTGCATGTTGATGTTGAGTATTTTACTTGCATGTTTCAAATTTGGGTTATGTGGAAATTGTCATTTTATGGCTGCATAGTTTCCTTATAAGTGGTATCAGAGCTTTGGTTATTGGATTGGATAACCCTAGGTTGCATGAGAGAATGAAAGACAATGGCAAGATATAGGGTTTTGTAGGTATTTTATTGCAGATCTGAGGGTTTTGGGTTTGCTGTTATGATGGGTTGTTTGCAGATTTGGGGTGAGAAAATTTTGGCAAAATTAGGGTTTCTTGGTCATGCATTTAAATGAGGGTTTTTGGGGGTGAAATTTCACAGATGACCTCCTAGGACAAAATGGACCTCATGGTTGAATTCAGGTTGGTCGAGAGAGAAAAATTGACATATAACATGCCCTATTTTGGTTACAGAAAAAAATTGCATCCCCTATTTAACCGTACGGATGTCGACGGTACAGTCGCAGAAAAATAAAATAAAAATCCGAAAAAAAATTCCCGTAGAAAATATTTTTGTACCTGCAAAATCAAAAACAAAAAACAATATATTAGAAAAATTAAAAAAAAATGAAAAACAAAAAAAAAATTGAAAAAGGGTTTGGGGGGGTCCGCAAACCCCCCCGTACCCTGCTCAGTTGGCAAAGTCGACAGTGGTACTATCGGGTACCACTGTCGGCCCCCTTGCCGGCAGAGGTACGCCGGTCGGCAGCCTCTGGTCCAGCCGGGGACTGCCGGACGCCGGCCCACCGCCAGCCCAAACGGGCTTTAAAACAAAAATTTAATAAAAAATTATTTTTTAAAAAATCCGCCATGTTTTGAAAAGTCTACCGGACTTCAAATTTTTATATGCCAGATTTGATAACTGCGTCGAGTCCATACGCAGAGGAGGGAGAAATTTTTATTTTTGAAAAATTAAACCAGATTTAATAATTTTTGGAATCCGCCGCCCACCCACCACCGGAGCGCCGCTCGAGCACCACCAGGAGGCTTTTTACAGCTGTTTTTTTCAAACGCGTATAACTTTTGCCCAGAGTGTCAGTTTTTTGACTTCTTATAGTCATTGGAAAGCTGGTTCCGAGCACCACATAGTGGTATAGGTGTTGTTCCATGATTTTATAGTTTTGATAGTGTTTTTCTTGGTTGAAGTCAGATGTTCATTTTGAGCTTTGAGAGGGCATATCGGGTGCATACGGAGTCGGATTTTGGACTTCGAGTAGTCAACGGAAAGCTTGTTCAGAGCACTACATAGTGGATCAGGTTTAGAGTTATTTTGGCATGTTTTATTTTCTGTTTTATTTATTTGAGATGGTTATGGGTCTCTTTGACTATGGTGATATTGTGAGCTTATGGATTGTTGGATTTGGGATATTTGATAATGAATTCATTGTATGCTCAGTTGTACATCTCAGATTATTATATTTTTGACATGGTTATCAACATGTATGTTGCATTGTTGTATCTACAAGTTGTGCAATGTTGTAGGTGGTCTATACTTACTTGTTGCACCTATGACTTGGATATGGGTTGTCTTTGCCCATTGATATTTCAGTGTTGATGCATGTTCAGATTTGGTGGCTTGGTTTAGTCACTTGGTTTGTTGATTTGGTTGTCAAGTTGAGGAGGTGAGATGGTATTACCAAGTACAGTCATGATATGAGACCTATGTAGTTGACTATGATTATGCAGATATGTGGACATGGTTGGGTTGATTTGTTGGTATATTTGGTGGTGATCATGATGTCATGGATGTTTCTTGTGCATTAGAGACTTTGGCATGTTATGATGGTTTATGCAGGTGCATTGTTGGTGGTATTGGATTGGTTCCTGATTATGGTTATGGCGGTGTATCTTCTTAGATTTAGGAGATTGGTATCACGATGTCATGGATAGCTTGGTTACACGGTTCAGTGGGAGCTTGTGACAGTGATGGTTTTGGCGGTGATGGATATGATGGTTTGGCGGTGTATCTTCTTGCTTTAGAGGATGGTTATCATGTTGTCATTGAGAGCTTGGATTCATAGGTTTTGTGTGAGCTTATGACAGTGTTGGTTTTGTGCATCATGGTGCCATGGGATTGCTCGGTATCATAGTTCAGTGGGAGCATTTAGCAATGATGTGGAACCATTGGTTATTATGGATGGTTGTCTTCAGCAGGTGATCTTTGGTGTCATGGAGGAGATCTTATATTCTGTGTGCTACAGTGAGAGTTCTTTGACATCAGGTGTTGGAGATGTTGAGGTATTATTTATGACTTGTTGGTTTTGACAGGTGATCCTTGGTTGTAGGATGGTTTTGTTATTATGTCATGGTATACTCTTGATTACTAATTTAGAGTTGTGGCATGGTGCATGTTATGATGATCTTCTTTTCAGAGGATGTGAGATCATGGTGTTATGCTTATGTTCCTAATTCTGCAGTTGGAGCTATGATTTTGATCTTGGTTGGTTCTCTTTGTATTGAGTACATTGATCATTTGCTTGGTGTTTAGCATGGATCGATCGGTTACAGGTGCTCATGGATACTTGGAGACATAGGTGAGGCTTGGTGTTCTCTTGTGATTAGAGACATGTTATTGATATGGTTACTCTTGATGAGATTTAGCAGGATGTCCGAGGGAGCCTACACCTTGGTTGGACGTGAGTTCAACATGGACCAATGAGGAGAGTGTTCTTGGTTGAGTCATGATGTCTTGGATATCCTGGAGGAGCATTCTCATTCCCCACTCTTGGTTTACTCGGCGGTTCACTTGAGAGGTATTGCCCATTATTCTTTTAGGTGCATTATGTTTATGCTTTGTCTTCTCATGGATATGGATCTTGAGCCATGGATATTTGGTTTTGGACGGTTCATTTGAGGAGTGTTGGCATGTTTATCTCCTTGTACATGTTGGGTTTAGGAGATGGTTTATTGGGCTGATTTCCTTGGTTTGGGAATGATTACTTTGAGTTTGATCTTCTTGTTTTGAGATGCTTACATCCATGTTAGTTACATATGTTATCTTTGATCTTGGTGATTGGATGGATGGATGTGGTCATGGATTTTGTTATGGGGTATTATGGAGGAGATCATACTTGACACAATTGGCATTTAGAGGTGTGTGTAGGAGGACATGCTATAGGGTTTGGTTTGCAAGTTTTGCTTATCATTGTGGATGTTCCTTGGTACTACATGTTTACTTCTATGAGATGCTAGTAGTAGACTTAGTATGTCTTCGTGATGGTGCCTTTTTGGGATGTTAACGAAGCAACGCATTGAATGCGCTCATTCCAGGTTTGCATTCATCTAGACATTGCCCATGCAGTGGGAGCTCCTGGATGTGTATGTCATGCTTTGACAGGTTTGCACATGGAGTTTTTATCGTGGTTTATGGGTGGATATGTTGTTGGCATGAGTTTACTATGATATGTATACCTTGGAGGTATGGATAGTTGGATGTGTTGGCATTTGCTGTGAGTGTCATTTCAGCTATGGTGATTTATTCTTGACAGCTACTGGTGCATATTGGATTCAGTGTTTGTGTTTTGAGATATCAGGTTGAGGTAGGTTTATGCTTCTTTGTGATAGTTAGTGTGACATCTCTTTAGATGTGTTCATATCTTAGTGCAGTTGGCATGGTGGAGGATGGGAGCATTCATGGATGAGATGGTAGTCACCTTGGTTCTTGTTACAGGTATCTTGATGGAGCACATGGAGCACTTGGATTACAGGATGGTACATGTTGTCTATGGAGTTTTTTTGTTACCCCCTTATGCAATGTATACAACAAGTGGGAGATTGTTAGAATTGGGTGTTGTACACCTTGCATAATGTTTGTAATATTTTATTTATTTATTATGTGTGTGGTGCACCTAGGGGTTTCTAGGTGAATGTGCATCACAAGGAGTTATAATGTTGGGGCCACTTTGTTGTAAGTAACATTGGGACATAATTGTAAAATGTAATTATTTAATATTGGGGAATAATAATAAAATAATAAAGTACCCAATATTAAATGTGGGGTCACATGATGTAGTATTTTTGGGCACATGGTTTATGTAATACCACTTGGTGGTTTTGTGGGAGCTTGTTTCTATAAAAGCAACCACATGGGTAGTTGTTTAGGGTTGGATCAAAAGTTGGGATAAAGGGTTGGATCAAAAGTTGGATAAAGGGTTGGATCAAAAGTTGGTCAAGGTTGAGCTTGTGCATGTGTGAGGGTTTGAAGCATGGCATGGGATGTGTGGATTCATGCTTGGTCACATGGAATGCATGGATAGCTTGTGCTTTAGAAGTGTTCATGGAGTCTCTACAGATGTATTGTAATGGGTTTTCATTGCTGAATAATACATGGAGTGTGGATGCTTTTGGAGGCTGGGTTTTTCCCTCTTGAGGGTTTTCCCAGGGTATATCTTGTGTCATCTTTGATGGGTATGTTGTCTATTCTCTTGCATGTTGATGTTGAGTATTTTACTTGCATGTTTCAAATTTGGGTTATGTGGAAATTGTCATTTTATGCCTGCATAGTTTCCTTATAGGATGGGCTTGCCTACACTTTCTCATCTTCAATTCATGGATGATACCTCTCTTATGGGACTGGCTTGTATTAGGGAGGCTGATTCCTTCAGGAAAACTTTGGACATCTACCTTGCGGCTTCAGGCCAGAAATTCAATGAGCATAAGTCTTCTATATTCTTTTTTAATACTCCTCAAGCTATCTAGCGTAGGATTGCTGCTATTTTGCATTTTCAAATTGGGACTCTTCCTTTCATCTACTTGGGTATTCCTCTTGCTGTTGGCCGTCAGCTTAGATCTTCTTGGCAGCAGTTGCTTGATAAGCTTAGGCGAAAGGTTACTCATTGGATTCATCGTTGGTTGTCTTCTGCAGCTAGATTGACTCTTCTTAAGTCCGTCATCCAAGCCCTTCCCATCTACAGGTGCTTTGTTCAAGCAGCTCCTATGTATTTCCTTAAGGAATTCGATAATCTTTCTGGTCAATTTCTTTGGAGTGGTAATTTGTTGTCTTCAAAATGGAGCCTTGTTAAGTGGGAATCTGTGTGTAGACCAAAGTAGGAGGGTGGTCTTGGTTTACGCTCTGCTATTTTGAATGGGAAAGCTCTTGCTGCTAAGCTTTATTGGCACTGGTGCACCCATCAGCACCAATTATGGGCCCGTATTCTCAACCTTAAATATCTTCAGGGTGTTGCTTCTTTTGAGGTCCCTCACTATCCTTTGGAAGGGAGTGGTTCTATGATTTGGCATACTTTGAAAGTGAGAGCGCAGTTGATTAAGGATGCTCTTTTTTGGATCTATCATTCGGGGTCACAGGGTCTTTTCTGGTTAGATTCTTGGGATGGTCACCCTCCTATTCTTTCTTCTTTTCCTCACCTCCAGCCTCATTCTGAGGTTTTTAGTGTAGCTGGTTGGGATATTGTGGAGCATTATAAGGTGGCGCAGCATGATGGTCTGGTTCTATGTTTTCATTGGAAGCACCCTTCTGAGTGGCCTCCAGGAGGGTCTGAGGGGGATAGGCGTGAGCTTTCCCAACTTTTGGCTTCCCATGCTTGTAATTATTTGAGAGGCCCTGATGTCTTGGCTTGGGATGGTTCAGATTTTTCTGGAAAGTACTCTGTGGTTGCCGGTTATAAGCAGATTGGTAGGCAGTTGTTTGGGGACATTGAGGTCCCTTGGTGGAAGCAAGTTTGGCACAAGTTGTCATGGCCCAAGTGCAACTTCTTTATGTGGTTAGTGGCTCAAAATCGGTGTCTTACTTGGGATAATTTATGTAAGCGTGGTTTCCAAGGCCCCTCTATGTGTTTTTTGTGTCATGGTTGTGAAGAGAGTGTCTCCCATATCTTCTTCCAATGCTCCTATGCTAGGGAGATTTGGCACTTCTAGTGAGGGGTGTGGAATACGGCCTGCTAGCATGTTTCCTCTTTGGTGGAATTTGGGGAACAATGGGGCAAGGCCCCTATTTCTACTCCCTTTCTTCAAGCTTCTTGGGCTCTTGGGCCTTCCTTCATTAGCTGGAACCTTTGGCTGGAGAGGAATAGGCGGATCTTTCAGGATTCGCAGCTGATGGCTCCTCACCTTTGGAGGAAAATTTTACACTCCTTAGGGGAAACTATTGTGGCCAAGTGTGATATGACTATGCTGGTGGACCCTCGGGATGTTGATTGTTGTAATCATCTTCAACTTTGTCCTCCGCAACAACAACTCATGCGCAACAGATGCAGGCATCCTACCCCGAAGGTGAATAGGGATGGAAGATGGACCCCTCCTCCCTTGGGAGTCCTAAAAATCAACTCGGATGGCTCTTCTCATGGTAATCCTGGTCATGCTGGCATTGGAGGTGTGGGTTGTGACAGCTCTGGAGATGTTCAATTTATTTTCTCTGTGTATAAGGGTCTTCATACGAATAATCTTATGGAGGCTTAGGCTATTTTATTGGCTGTGGAGCGAGGTAGTCAATTGGGATGGCGAAGGATCATATGTGAGTCTGATTCCCAGGTTGTGGTGAACTTACTGAAAAAGCGGTATATGGATAATGTGAGCTGGCAATTGGCGTTGATTGTTGAACAAATTCTCACTCTTTGTGCCTCTCTGGAGCATATTACTTTCAATCATATTCCCCGTGAATGGAATGGTGTGGCTGATTGCTTGGCTAAATGGGCTTCTAATCATATGCATGATTGAAATGTGGTGGATCGAGGCCAACTACCCGAGGATTTGTCTCATCAATTGGATAACTTGGTTGATCTTGATAGGGCCATTTAATGCCCTTGCTTTGTAATGTTTCCTTGGTTTAATAAAAAATTTACCCCTTTATGTTTAAATAATAAAAAACAAAAATTCACTTATAAAGATAAATGTAATATTGAGTAATATTGTATTCGACGACTAATTGTTTATGTGAGACCTAAATCTCAACCTAAACAAGTACATCTCTAGGTCTCTACCTCAACGCAGTTATTTAAGGAACCTATTCGACATCTTTGTTTGCCCGCAGCTTACTTTCGCTCAGCATAAAGAGCTATATCTTTAAGCTTTTCTAGTTGATTGCAAGACAAATTTTGATCAGAGTAATACGAATGTTCATTCTTTGTTAAATCAATGTGATGTTGGCAATAGATGCGGTTGACACGGCATATTCTTCTGTGGATCTGATCTTTGATCTTTTGCAGCGGTATTCATTCAGGACAATTAAATCTTTTCTCCTTCTGGGTGCTTCCCCTTTGCTGAAGTATCCAGATCGCAGGAAAGGAAACCGCTGAAATATCAGATCGGAAGAAGGATCGACAATGTAAAAATGCCCTTTTTTATCACTCTATTGCCAACTTCATATTGATTCAACAACGATAAGGTTTTTTCTGGCGAGGATGGAAAGGAAGAAGCAAGATCCTATGAATTACTATGAAAAACAGTCAAAAGCGGGCAAAGAATATATTGCTTGAAATAAAGGGCTTACTACAGCTGAGAGAATGCCCTGGTTTCCTTTTGATTGAAGAATACAGAGAAGGATCGGCTGTAATGTCCGGTTTTTGTGGGTGGGCTGGTAAAGTGTCAAGAACTGTCCCTAAAGGAAAAGGAATTTAAGATTTGTAAGTCACATTCAACGATTTGATGGAATATTCTTAAGGTGTGATATGAAAGGCCGAAGGGTTGAGGCGGTTGTGGTTTGATACGGAGTTAGGAAAAAAAACGAACTTGACCTAACTGTGCTTATATTATAGGCTTTTTTTTTTCCCACTTTTTCATTGTTTTTTCGATGGAATTGCTCTTCTACTTTTCTTTGTAAGAGATGAGAAGAAAGGGTAAATTCTAGTCTGTAATAAATAAGTGAAAGATTTTCTGTTTTGTAAAGGAGAACTTACTATTGGTTCAAGGTCAATTATCACGACATTTGTAAGTGGCTGTAGGATTAGTTTCTAGGTTTTTGGAGAAGAATCCTTCTGGGTATATGTGAATCAATGCCTATTTGAATATATTATGACAGAATGTTATAACTGAATTGACAAATTCGAATAACTGCCCCTTATTTGTATCGAGCCATTTATTTTGATTCTGTAAATGGCTACCTGTTTCCAGAGAATCATAGCATTGTATTACCATTTCTGTAAAAGAGCTTAGAAAACTCCAGTTTAAAAAGGCTAGATCCTCATGACCAATGAGGAATCGGGGGACCGACACTCTGGTATTTAAAGATAAGAGAGAGTTTACTGCTTACGTTTCTGAAACTAGAATATTTATTGTACATTATTTTGGTCTACAAGAGATTCGGTTGCTTTGCTTGGGCAAATCATTCCAATAGTAGGCTTGCCCTTGTAGCATTGTGGTTACTTGGCATTCTGCCCCATCACAATTAGTTATACGATATTTTTATTGACTAAGATATTGGAGAACATATAAAGTACACAAACAAATATTTGAAATACAGTCCTTATACTACTTGAACCCTTCTGCCTTTGATATAAAATCCTCCTGATGCTCCTTCAAATATTGACCAGAATACAGTGACTGAAAAATCTTCATTTCATTTTCCTTTTGCAGCACTGCAAGTAGATTCTGCTTCTCACAAACACTTACTAGAACTGTCTATTTCAAATCTTTAAGCCTCTCCGTAGAAAATAGACATTAGATCTGAATCAGGCGACAGAAGATCAAGACTATGTGCAGGGGTAAGCTCTCGTTTCAAGCTTTCATCATTATAGCAGGTAGAACCTCCTAGAGATCTGACATAACTTATTGAGCTGTTTCGAGATTTGTTATAAAACCCTTATTGTAGATCGCTCTTTTGGTCATTCTGAAATAACTTTTATCTTAATTTACATCAAACTAACAGCTCATATAAACAATTAAAACGAACATAAACTTACAGAATAAGTAAAACTGCTACAAAAGAACTCTTTTAAGTGCTCTGAAAAAATTGCAGACTGTTAAGCTGTTGTTTATCGCCTTCACTTTTGCCAAATAGCGAGGACCATTTATTTAAACAGTTTCCAGCCCTTAAAATAAACAGAAAGATAAAACAGGGATCTCCGAAAATACTCTGAATCCCTCTGTATATGGCGTCTAAATAATACAAAAATTCTTATTCTAAATATAGTGTCTAACTGCTTTTAGCACTATTTTTTTTTTTTAAAGGAATGATATCGAATAAGCAAAATTCTAAATCTACCTTCTGCATTTGCATAATCAACATCATTTAACAACATACCCTTCCTTAATGTTAACCAAACTCACAAGATAGTCTTTGGAATGTAAAAAATTGAAGTTTTACAACTATATTTGTAGAGATATCTGCGGGTTGTTCATGAGGCTTTGTATGCCTTGGTTTTTCTTTTCTTTTGAAACAAATTTTGAAGAAAATAATATTTCAAGCTAAAATTCTTTGTCTTATTTTGATGGACATGATATTTGGCCATCTTAATTTCATACAAAATATTGTAGACTGAATTTGTAATTTTTTAAATTTTTCTAAGACATTCTGATATTATAATGATTTTTTATCTGTTGAAGTGGCTACAATATACTCTATTCTATAAACAAAGGAGAAAATAAAAATTACATCTTTAAGATGCATGTAATCAAATTTCAATCAGTTGTAAAATAATTACCATGTGTGAACTTTTAGTCATCCAAAACATCTCTCCAATCAGAATCACTAAAATGAACAAGTTCAAACATTATAAAAGAATAATTGTGAATATCAAAAGTATTAGTACCTTTCTCATACCTCAATATCCTCTTGGCTTATTTCATTTAATTGTTGATGGCTCATTCAATAAATAAGAGAACTTGAATAATAAATATCTAGACTTGTGTGAGTTATAAACATAAAACCTTCAACAGTATTTCTATGAGTTATCTCATTAACTATTTCATCGCCGTCATATCTAAATAACACAACGACATGATCAGTTGGAGTGGATGCTAGTTTACAATCAACCATACCAGATTTATTCAACATATTTTTTTCATAATTTGCTTCAAATAAAAATCAATCCTCATTTTGATTAATGTTCATTCCTAGAAAATAGTGCACAAAACCTTAATATCTCATTTGAAATTCATTACTCATAGAAATTTTGAACTCATCCTTAATCTTAGAATTGCCACTCATATACTTTAAATCATCAACATATACATTTATATTGAAAATATTGGTACCTTCTTATTTCTATAGAAAATAGGCTCACTCTTCCTTCTCTTAAAGGTATATTTTGAAAATATTTATCAATTCAAATCTAGCATGCTCTTGGTGATTGCTTGAGATATACAATCCTTCAACTTATACACTTGGTTTCCTTCACCTTGCACTACAAAATCCTATGGAACTTATTGAATAAAAATTTCCTCTTCTAACTAGCCATTCAAGAAAGCACTTTCACATCAATGGGATACATGATCCATTTGCTTTCAGCTGTCAATGAAACCATCATTTTGGTCATATATTTTATCATTATTAGTGTAAATATATCTTTGTAATCTATTCCACAAGTCCATGTAAATATTATAGCCACTAATTGTGGCTTGTGTCTTTCAACACTACTAGATCATTGTCCTACTTAATCTTTTAGACCAACTTACTATCAATATTTTGATTATCATGTGGAAGCTTTATAAGCTCCCAAGTATCATTCATATGAGTGGAATCTATGTGTTCTTTCATTTCTTACAATTGGATCCTATTAATTCATCTATTTTAAAAATATGATAGTTTAAAATTAGCCTAAATATTAAAGAAAAAATTGATATCCCACTTCTTGTATTCACTTCATATGCTTCACTTGTACTTCTTTAATAAATATTACATATAATTCTTATGATATTTCTTATAGAATTGTACTCTAGTCTAGACTTATTGGTGTAGGTCAACATTTAGGGACAATCTACTAAGTTAGGGAGGAAATAAAACTTACACACAATAATTTTGAGTATATTTTTATTAACCTGCAAATAAAAGAATATTGTACCTCACTATCAAATGTTGGGTATATTACAATTGAACACACATGTGTGGCTTCTTACATGCATTGGAAATAACCTTTATAATTATAAATCATTAACCTAAAAAAAATCCTTAGCATTTAGTATGAGATCACATTCAATCTACAAACAATCTCTAATTCCCCTCAAATTTCCTCTAGTAGAAGTCTCCAAAAATATCCTTTTGAAAGAGCTCAAGATCCTTATTTATAGCCTACAAATAGAGTAGATGTGGTTTCCAAATAATAGGAAATGTGGCAAAGACTCGTTGACCCTTAGGATCCATATGTACAAAATTAAAACAATGACTTTTTCTAGTGAAAATTTACATTTTTGTAGCAATTGCTAAATTCAAGGATTACATGGATATATGGATGCTTAACTAGAAAATTTCATAGTTTCAATTTTTTGAGAAATTTTGGCTTGTTGCATAGTTTTGAGGGGGAATTGGATAATATCCACATTGCACAAAAAGTTTCACAACACCAAAATATCCTACATCACAGTAAAATTTTGCAATTCCATAAATTTCATTGTTTTGCTTAAATATTTCTAAAAATTGAAATGAAATCCTCTAGACATCAGGAGAATAACACAATTCTATAAGTTCCTCAAATTTTATTATATCTCTAAATTTGAAATGTGACATCTATGACACTATGAATTTTTTGCAAGGAATGATGGTATGTGTACAACAATAATTATTTGGACAATTAATTCCAACATGACTTCAAGGCCTACACTATATAATAGAATTCTTGGTCATAAATTCAATACTTCTTATTTTCTTTATTTAGTTGCTCACTAAATCAGGCAATGGGTCTACCTTCTTCACTAAAAATTCCCAAAATTGCACAACTACTAGCATCACAATCAACTTGAAATGCCTTGCCAAGTTTTGGAAACACCATTGAGATCTTGTTTATACTATCGCTATCCATTGTGAGTTTTTCCTAATTTCCCTCATTTTTTATAAGAGGTGAACGCATTGCACTAAATTTTGTATGAATTTCCAATAGAAGATCACTAGGACAAAAAATATAGCCTCAAACATGCTATCAAGTGAAAGTCAATTCACTATTTCCTTAACCATTGTTAGGTCCATCTTCGACCCTTCTTTAGATGCTATAAAACCTAGATATACTAGTTATTTTTTCATCTAACTAAAATTCTTCAAATTCACAAGAAACTTTTCTTTCAATATTTTAAAATTTTATTTCATTTGCTCTAAGTGCTCCTCCTTAATTATAAACAATTAAGGAAATACTTCAGTACCATATCGATTAGTGTCATGAAAGTGATGAGTGCATTAGTTAACTAAAATGGCACTACTAGCCCCTCATATAATCCATCCTTAGCCTTGAATGGTATGTTCCATTCATCACACTCTCTAATTATAATTTTTAGATACCCAGATTTTAAGTCAATATTTGTGAATTACATTGCTCTACTTAAAAGTTCGATAAAGTCATCAATTTATGGTAATGGAAATATATAATTAATGGTAATATTTTCATATCCCTTTATTAAGTGCACTTTATCCACTCTCCATCCTTTCTTGGTGCAAGTACAACATGTATAACATAAGTACTAAGACTCTCTCTAATCAGCCCCTTATTTAGCAACTCTTGCACTTGTCTTTTCACCTCTTCATTGTCCATGGATATCATTTTGTATTGTGTCTTGTTTGATAGGATAATGCCTAGTATCAAATCCATGCAATAACTTATGATTCTCATTGGAGGCAGCTCATTAGGAAAGCTCTTCATTAGTATCTTTATGAAATAAGTTAAAATTTCATTGAATTATATGGGAACCTCTTCCATACTCCTTACTTCCCTATCTTCTATAGGATTAGGTAGGAAGGAAAAAAATACATTTTCCCTTATTACATCATTAAAGAGCTTATTTTCAATCACTATAAAATCTCTATTGATTTTCTCAAAATCCTCATTCTTATCCTTCAAGGGATTTAATAAATTTCCCTTCCCATTATTGTTTATCTTATGAAAATTATTCTTGTCAACATGAATGGCCTAGCAATAATACTACCATATTGCTCCTAATAGAAAGTGGCATGCACCCATTAGAACTATATCACACATCTCTTCTTTATGTTTCCCAATATAAAAAATAACAAGTAAAACCTTATAGGGAGTTGTATGCTTTAGCCTCTTTAGCTTTACTTTCTTCACCATGTCTTTTGACACTATGCTATCATTGTTGTCACTATCCATGAAAACCTTACAATATTTTCCTCTGGAAACTTACATCTAGTTTTAAACACTTTTCTTAGTTTTTTTGGTTCTCCTTGTACCTTCTCTAGTTGTAGGACTCTCCTCGACATCAAGGATTATCCATCCTCAAGTTCTTCTACACTTTAGGACAATCAAATTCCTTATTCATAGCTTGTTGGCATTTAAAAATGTTCCACTAAATCCTCTTCCTATTGCAAAAATTTCCTTTACTCCAAGTTAATCTCCCCTTGGCCATCTCCTTGGGAATTGGTTTTTTATGTACTTGCTTCTCCTTTCTTTTCTTAATAATCGCATCTAGTATTTTAGTACTTTCTCACTCTTGATGATATACCTCTTCACCTAGAGACATTCTATTTTTTGGAGATATTTTGCTAATAATTTGATTCAAATTCATTGGCTTCTTCTGCATTTGTAATTCTAACGATGCTAATTTCATCTTCAGTAGAATAATTTAAACCATTATTTCATACATGGAGACATTGCCCATATTAGCCTCAATATGACCAACCATAATGTTCAATATATATAACTCCTTCCTATTCTCTTGCACACTCTTCTCCTTTTATTTAACATTACACAAATTATTGAATATGGTGATTTGGTAGTATTCTAAGGGTATGTGTAGGATCACGATGGGCCAAAAAGTGGCAATATGATGGGTATGTGTAGGGTATGTGGCTAACAACTTTTTTTTACCCAAAATTGATGAAATGAAAAGGGTTTTTGAAGGAGATTCTTAGCTTTCAACCAATATAAATTACGCTATGCTTTGAATTTAATAAATAATTATTATTCATTTTCTATTTGAATTATGACTAAAGTCTTGATTGATAGGCTAATTGAAAAACATCTTTAGCTTTCAAACGGTATCACATTTTTTGAATCCAAAATATGTGTCACATTCTACGCTTTGTATACTATAGGATTAAAAAAAATGAATTTCATGAAGTGTTGACCAAGTTAAGTTGGTTAGACATATGAGTTTTTATTTTTTTTAAAAGTTGTAACAAAAAAATCATAATTAATTATTTACTTAGAAAAAATTTACCAAAAAGTATGCATGACATCTAGACATGATTCCTCTGCTTATATCTAAAATATTATAAAAAATATTATCATTTTACTATGGTTAGGGTGGTCAGATAGACACCTACTTCTTATTTTTTCCCTAAAATTTAAGTACTATTGCATTGAAATTTAAAATTCTCACCAAATATATCTTTTCTTTTTTCAAATAAACCTAGTAGTTTAGAAACTACATTCAATTTGCTACATATTCTATTCTTACATATTTTTGAAATAATATAGATAACTTATTCAAATTTTTACATCAATTTTCCTAACTCTGATTTTTCTAAATTTTTTGCCACTTAAGGGCATGTTTTTTCCATGACGATTATGTACATACCCCTAATAAGAAATTTTCTTTAAACATGGTGACCATTTTCTCCTAGGCTCTATTTTTTTATTTTCCTTTCTCAATCTGTCAGCTTGTACATTGTTGAACGATAGAGATGAATGTCCATTTAGTCTTGTAGCTGTAAAATTTATGCTCTTAGGGTCTTTAGTTTATTCTAACTCAAGATATTTCTTCACTTGTAAAATCTAGTCTCTCAACTCTTCTAGATTCAGGGTATTAATATAACTTGGTAGGTCTATAGGTAAGGTTTTATGATAATCTTGGTCATTCAAATTCTTGAAAACTTCTTTGATAATCATCCTCTGCTCTTTCTTCTTCATTGAATTCTTCCTCATTATCACTCACATTCTCTATGGGCACTCCTCTATCTTGTGTTTTCTCCATTGCATTCAATCTAATTGTGATTCCTTTGTGATTTTTTACAAGTGTTGTGTCTCCAGCTCATGGAATGGATCTTTAGCCTTTTCCTTTTTGTTCTTTGTCTTTAGATGTTCTCTACATTTGTAGGTTCTTCTTCTTCTTCACTCTTCCTACAACAATCTCCTTTGGGTCTTGGATTAACATTTCCATGATCTCAAGGAAATATCTACTATCTTTGATACCACTTGTGGTAGGTCAAGAATCAATGACTTTTATAAGCTATCAAGTCAACTAGAAAATAAAACCTAAATACATCAATTTTTTAATATCCTTGTATTAACTTGCAACCAAAAACATTACAATAAAAGTATTAAATGTTTGGTAAATTAATTTCCAAACAATTGTATGGTTTCTTACATTGAAAAAATAATCTTGATAAGTAAAAAAATTAAATCCAAGATATGTTCCTCAAAATTCATCATGCAATCCCCTTCAATTTACAAACACTCACTAGCTTCCCTCAAATTTACTTATATAGAAGAAGTATCTAAAAAATGCCTCCAAAAGAGCTCAAGATCCTTATTTATAGATTTCAAACAAAGTATAGCCAATTTACTCATCATAGGACACATTTAATGACCTCCTGACCATTGGTATCCATACGTAGGTATTTAAAATCACCAATTTTTCAATTTCTAGCAAATTTTTTCATTAAAGTAGTAGTTTTTTTAAATTCAAGAGGTACAAGGATATATCTACTTGACTAGAAATTTGAAAAATTACATGATTTTGAAGGAAAGTAAGTATGTTTTAGAGTTTTGAGGGGTATGTAAATAATATCCATATTACTTGAAAAATTACATAAGACCAAAATATTCACAATTATAGAACATTGAAAAATAATCTTGATTATTCCTCAAATTTGAAACATGACATCAAAGACACTTGGAAATCCCATAATTTCACAACTTTGTCACTATCTCGAATGTTCCCTAAATTTCAAATGCAACATCTCGTACACTAATAAAATCATGGAATTGTATAACTTCCTATTTTTCCTTGTATCTTCCCCAAATTTGAAATGTGGCATCATGAACACTAGAAAAGTTCCAAAATTGCCTAAATTACTTAGATTTTCTCTTATCTTCACCAAATTGGAAATGTGAGTAGTAATCCAGCCCCTTTTCAAGGTGAAGTAGTCACTATCCATGAACCATCAAAAAATATTTGAAACTTGCATCATTCATTCCTACAAAAAAAATAATGAAGAAAAACAAACAAGAAAAGAAAAGACAATTCTTTTTGGGATATGTAGTATTGCTCGTGGACTCTAATTCTCCTTCTTCACTTACCATAGATTTAGAAGAGGGGCATGGTGGAATTTTTGTATCATGAACTAAACTATTAGTGTGCTTCTCGTTAATAATATCATAATCAATGCAACCATTAGAAATTTAATTTTCCTTCCCAACATGGCCCTTTTGATGATCATAAACCCTCGTAAAATCACACCTCTTGAGACAAAAATTACATTGATGAAATGATTGCATATTTTATAAGCCTTAATTTATTCACTATAATGAAAAAAATGAGTCATTTAATTAATGATATTAGGTTTCTACAATCCATATTATTGATCAATATTGCTTTTGGATTAGATTGTGTTCAGTTTTTGTGCATCAACACTTTGGATCACACTCCATGATTCATCATCAATATGAAAGGGAGAAAGAGGAGAAAAAATCTTGATGATGGATCATGGAGTGTGATCCAAAATGTTGATGCACAAAAACTCAACACAATCTAATCCAAAAGCAATATTGATCAATGAGTCATTTAGTTTTTGGATATAATTGTTTCATATTTTCATTAGCTACATGAGAATATGCTAAAAAACCTAAAATTTTCTAGTAATTAGCATTATACATTTTCTCATACAAGGATTTAGGAGTGATCCTCTAGAGTGTACTTGTGGTACTTCAATTGAGAATATATATGTCTATATCAAAAAAACTAGTAAAAAAATAATTACATAATCCCTTGGTTTGTATAGAGACTAAAATAATTCCTATTATAATATTTTTTTATTTTTTTTTTATAGATGAGTACTACCAAATAAGAGGGTAGCTCCTAGATACAGTAACAAATTTTGGCATGAAAGGGCCATACAACACTCGTAAGTGTAACAATTTAACCCAACAAACTTAGACACTCAACAATTGATATATTGTTGCCATAAGATTACCCAGCCTAACAAGCTTATTGAGACTACCCTCTCCCATCCATGAGAGATCGAAGTCCATGAATCTTGAAAATGCTACCATGTTAGCATTCTTGACTCCCATTCAAAAAACCTCCCATGCATTAGACATAAAGTTGACTAGGGTCTCACGCTTGTCAGTATCCATTTTGTTGCCATTTCCTTCATCATCACTCAATATTGCAGGATCAAAGTAAACTCTGAGGAGACTTGCCCAACCCTTTGATCGTAGCTCCATCATAGCATTAGAAATGACCTGAACATACATCGGTGCCACAAGCCTGTCTAGCCACTCAACCACCCATTCCCTAGACTCAGTGATATCAACCATGGCACCAATCAAAACCTCAAATAACTTGCCATCATAGCAATGTTGGTTTACGTTCAGGAAGGAGGAAAGCAAGTCGACGATAGTATTTCATGTCTCCTGGTTTTGGATCAAGAAAAGGAACCTACATTGTACTGGTAAGTCTTCCTTGGCACACTGGCAGAGTATCCCAAGCTGGAATACCATGATCACTCGACAACCCTCACCCCAAGACTTTCGCTTATAGGTAAACATGAATATGAACACCGTTGTGAAATAGTTGCAAAGGATTTTTTAAGAAACCATTAGACTTCAGATATTTGTCAGTCATAGCATATCCTGAATCACCTGATATCTCATTCACCAGTATGACCTACCAATACTCACATGCCCAAGGATTCATCAGCACAGATGGGAGCATCTAAAGCAGCTTGACAACCCAAGGAATATTTTAATAATACTTCTTGTAGAACCGGCCAAGGTACAAATGTCGATCCAACTACTACATTTTTAGCTTGCACCACACCCGTGTTTGCTATAAAATCTGCAGCCTGAATTGCCTCTCTATAAACGTATGATAAAGTGTACTCTAATAGCCTTCCTAAGGATTCCTTTACTAGAATTATCCAATCATTCATTCTCCAATTTTAGGATCTTCCTAAAATAATTGCTTTAATATAGAGCATATAATCTCCTTCAATTTTGACAACACTCGATGTCCTTTTCGATACATATTTCCAAACCAAGCCACAACGCCTCCATTTCTACCATATTGTTTGTACATATGCCTAAATTTTTTGAAGCAACCCAAACACACTCACCTTTTGAGTCCAAAATTATGCATCCCGCCCTTGCATTGCCAGGGTTTCCCTTTGCCTCCCCATCAAAGTTCAGTTTCCATTTTAGCCTTACTAGATGAGTCCAAAAAATCTCTTTCCTATTCACTTTTGGGATGGATGGCTAGCTAAAAGCTAGTATGTTGAGCCCATTCTATTTCCTCATAATTTCTTCATCCCATCTTGAAAATTTAGACTTAGGGCCCACTATGACCCTATTATTCATTATTTTGACGATAGCCAACTGAATTTTCTCAAAAAGATGATCCCGGGTAAGCGAAGTACCTTTAAAGACACGTTTGTTCCTCTCTTTCTAAATATGCCATACTACCAATGAGGGTGCCAAAGTCCAAATTCCCTTCTAGTACCCAAACTTGCACATGGCTAGCCAGCTTGCCAAAAAGTCCCAAAGCTTGCACTACCTTGGCCCAATAAAATTGAGGTCGCTTTGTAGCCGATCCCAACATGATGCAGCATATGGGCAAGAAAACATCAAATGATCTAAATCCTATTCCACTTGTTTGCATAAGTTGCACTGTGATGGACCAAGAACACCCAATCTCTTCAATCCCTCACTAGTTAGACACCATTTATGAAGAGTGGTCCACAAGAAAGCCCCAGCCTTAGGAAGAATCTCTTTCTTCCAACAAATTCTTGCCACCCAAGACTTATCCTTACTTTGTTGTAACTAAATTTGGTACCCAAGCTTGGCTAAGTACTGATGAGACCAAAATGTGCTCACAGTTTGGATATTATGATAAAATTTTAATGCCTTTACTTTTGTTATTTGTGGTTGTTTAAAACTCTTTTGAAACCTTTTATGGGGATATCCTATAGCAAAACACTTTCATGTTCCTGCAGCTTATTGTGTTGTCTTGACTACATTTATTACCTTGTTGACTCCCTAAATGACTAGTATATCGCATGTAGTTTTTGAATGATGAAATAGATTTAAATATGTGATTAATGAACAAATATTGTGTATGTGTCATGCATCTTTTCTTTCGCATCTATTACCTTGTGTTTTGCAGGTTGTTGAAGAAAGTTTGATTGAGTCAAGCGCAGCCGATCTCGGCCTTGCAGTAAAGTCTATTTCCTGTACAACTTCGAGGAAGCTCTAGTGAAGACTCTTTGACTGAAATCATTGGGAAAGATTTTTAATGAGAGTCAATCTGGAAAGAGTGGAGCGCTAGATTCTCTCTAGATCGGGTTGAATGGATAAATTCATTTATGAAGTTTGTTCCTTGATTCTGGGATACACTTTACTTCCACATCTTTCTTTGATAGGGTTAGTTAGTTAGTTGTTCTCTTGATTTTAAAATAAGGTACTCCTCCTGCGCGAGGGAAGAAGAGAGATGATAGTTAATAGTAAGATAGAAGCATAGTGATAGAGATATAGCAGATATTATGTAAGAATGAAAAGAAGAATCTATATGACAAGAAACAGAATTTGTTGTTAGTTTCCATATCAACAAAGCAATGTATACCATTTTGTTTTCATGAATAAAGTTTGATAAATTTCTGAGTTTAGCACTTGCGTAATCAGTAGATGCTTGCTAAGGGGGCCTACTAAGTAAGTATCTGTAACTAGTTAGTAGTTGTTATTTTCTGTTGATCATCAGTTAGCTTTCATCTTTGAATTTTCCATACAAACTCAGTCTTGTATTGCTCCTGCAGCATTGGGAATCCATCCTTGTGCCTATTCCTGCAGCATAAGGCCAGTTCATAGTTTGTGTTTCAGTCATAGTTATTATGGTTTCTATTTTAGTCAAATCATGGTTGAGTTAAAAGAACTTTGCATTACCTTTCTGTAGTGTAGATAGAATTCCTTCCAAGTATTTATTTATGTTAAGTTGTGACCGAAGCTAGTTCTTAGTGCATATATTGTGCTGCGCCATTCAAAGTATACGTTCCCTGGTTTGACAAGTAAATGAACGTCCATAAAGAGATATTAGTCACCTGCTGGAATGTCCAATTCCTAGGAAAGGTTTTACTGTGATTTTCATATCCTTTTGTGGGCATGACCAAGTACTCCCCAGAAGATACACCACACTAGAATATAGAGTCTTCCCTATCGAATAGTTTGATCGGTTGGTCACCTAATTCTTTATAGATCTCAACAAACAAAGTTTTAGGAAGTTGTAGGGCTAAAAAATTAATCAAACAGTAATCACCGTATGGTGAGCTATTCTCTGTTCTAACACAATCTACTACCTTGGTGCCAAAATTGGATTGGAGGTGATCCAAATATTGATCAAGATCAAAAAGTTCTACCAAGATTTTGTGGTCGTTCCATGAGTCAGTCTAGAATAGTGCCTTCTTACCATTCCCAATCTGCCAAGATAGGTGCATTGTAATTAGGTGTCTACATTTTGATATAAAATTCCACGCAGCCGAACCACCTTCTAGGTTAGAGACCATTAGAATTGGATACAGATTCTCAATATCCAAGTACTTGTTTTGTAATATCTGGCACCACAATTTATCAGGCCTTCTATACATCTTCCATATCAGTTTTGCACCTAGTGTGTTATTCTACAATCGCATTTTGCACAGCCCAACCCCACCATCTTCTTTTGACATGCATATTGTATCTCACCCAATCAAAGGGATTTTTTTAACTTCCTTTGAACCTTCCCATAAAAACTTCTTCATAATACCCTCCAAATATTTTTCATTTTTTTTCGGTGTTTCCAAGCAGGACATTGTGAAAATAGGTATTGCCACCAGAACCATTTTTTCCATGGTTATCCTACCTACCAACATGAGCCAGTTATTTTTCTATGTGATTTCCTTGTTCCTACATCTTTCAATCACCTTGCCCCAATGTCTGGTTTTACACAAGCCTTCAAATATTTGAATTTTGAGGAACTTGGATGGTAATTTCATGATTTGTATTCTGAAGGTTGAAATGATTGCTTGTAATTGGTGTCTTGTATTAAAGAAGAAGACACAGGACTTGTCCCTATTCATTTTTTTCCCTGAATTGACATCATAATCTGCCAACAGTTAACTTATATTTCTAGCCTCTTTTATGCTTGCTTCCCCTAGAAGAGAAGTGTCATCTGTGAACTGGATATGAGTGACGGGTTCTGTGTTAGGGACCACACATATTCCTTGCCACCACCCTTGCATGCTACATATTTTGATAGCAAAACTAAAGGATTCTGCCAAAATGATGAAGAGGAAGGGGGAGAGTAGGTCCCCTTGCCTAAGCCCATTTTTTGCTTTAAAGAAACCTTGTAGTGAGTCGTTAATAGAAATATAAAATCTCACCAAAGAGATACACTAAAAAATTAATTTGCACCACTAGCTACTGAACCCTAATTTCTTCATAACTTCCCTAAGGAAAGGCCATCTCACCTTGTCATATGCCTTTCTCACATCCAGCTTTATAATCATCCCCACCTATTTGCTTGATTGAAGAGTGTGCACTGCCTCTAAAATGATCAGTATACAATCTAATATTTCTCTACCAGGCACAAACCCATTTTGTTCAGCCAAAATAATCTTCTCCAGCAATGGTTTTAACCTATTAGCTACCACTTTCACCACAATCTTGTATAGTGTATTGCATATTGAAATGGGCTTGAAATTATTAAAGGAGAGGCAATCATTCTTTTTTGGGATCAATGCTATCATCGAATTGTTAATGTCCTTAACGAATTGACTAGACTTGCGGAACTCTTCGACAAACTTCCATAACTAGAATTTTTTGGGAAAAAATAAGTCAAGAATCTAATGGCTCCAAGAAGGTGATAAGAATACAATTTTTTTTCCAACAATCTACCTTAAAACATAGAGGAAGGAATAAAATTATTTCTATTATTGATGAAAGTGGTGAGTTACTATCGAAGGACAAAGACATTGATAATGGGGTTATATCCTTCTTCTAAAATGTTGGTGGTGATCCTATCCCCCTTCAGTCAATCTTTTTTCTACTTGATGTCATCCCTAGGGTGATTTGAAAAAGTGATATTCATGATCATGGAAGAGAAATATTGATTTAGGAGGTTAAATCAGTTGTTTTCTCCTTTGGAGCTTATAAAGTGCCTAGCCCTAATGGTTTCTTGCTTTCCTTTTTCTAGGACATTTGGGATATCATGTCCTCTAATATTCTCAATGCAACTATAGTTTTTTTTAGATCGAGAAGGCTCCTTCGTCAACTTAATGCTACCTTCTTTGTTTTAATTCAAAAAACAAGAGGTGGTTTCCATTTTGTACTATCAACCAATAAGAATATGTAATACGGTGTATAAATTGTTTTCTAAGATCATTGTCAATAGGCTAAAATTTCTTGATAAAATGATCTCAATCAACCAAAATGACTTTTTTCTAGGAATACATATCCTTTATGCTACCATTGTTTCACATGACTATATTCCCTTAGTGGAATACTCCATGAATCCATGTGTGCTACTCAAGTTAGATATTTCAAAGGGTTATGACAGAGTGGAATGGTGTTTGTTGTTTGTGGTTCTAGAGAAATTTGGTTTTGGAGGAAAACTTCTAAAATTGATAAAAGAATGTGTGTTTACTCCTAGATACCAAGTCATAATTAATGGTATTCCAAAAGGTATCTTATCATGTGGGAGAGGTCTAAGACAAGGCAATCCCCTCTTCCTATATTTACTCATAATTGTGGTTGAAGTTCATAGTCATAACCTATAGAAGAATTAGGACAAAGGAATGTTTAAAGCAATTAGAGTAGCTTCATCCATCCCCTAGCTTCACACTAGTATTTCATGGATGATACCATTTTATTTGGTGTTGCTTATATGGTTGAAGCATCCAAATGAAATTCCATACTTCAAAGATATTACTCAGCTTCAAGACAACATATAAACTACACTAAAATTAAGTTGTACTTTATTAGCTTTAGCCAATCTCTACAAAATAGTCTTGATAATTTTGAAGTGTCAAGAATTAGAGATATATTCTAGATACTTAGCTTGGGTTTCCTTTATCTACTAAAAGGTCACCTAATGTTTTTAGAATAGAACAATAGAGAGAATCCAAAAGAAACTATTTGGTTGGAAAGGAAAACTGTTATGTCAAGCAAGGAAGATACAACTCTTGTAGTCTTCTCTTCAAAATATCCCTTTCTACTTCCTCTCCCTTTTTAAGATGCTAGAATTTATTATTTATAAAAAAAATTAGATACATAGGAATTTCCTTTGGACCAGAATGGAAGAGAGGAAAAGATTAGCTTTGTTAAGTTGGGAAAAGGTGTGCCTCCCTAAGAAGGCAATATTTCTAAGGAGAAGGAACTTAAACCTATTTAACAAATATCTCCTATTGAAGATTGACTAGTTCTTTATTCAAGGAAGGATGGATTAGGTAAAAATATTACAATCCAAGTATATTGATAATGAGGAATCTTAATGCTTCCTTCTTTCGGAGGAGTGGACAAATAGTTTAGCTATTTAGAATAATACTATAAAATCAAGGAACACTTTGAAACAAGACACTAAGAGAAGGGTTGTGAATGGAGGAAAAATCATATTTCAACATAAATTTAAGGTCAAATGAATAAAAATTAAAGTTCCAAAATATTCATTTAAATAATTCAACAAATAGTATATTAGAAAAAATAAAATCTACAGATGGATAAAAATGAATCAACCTTGAATTAAGAGTTAAGTAATGAAGCTGGTTGGTGTCCACAGGAGGCTTGTACATGCCACGCCTTGAAATAGGACTGGTCTACATGTAAGATTTTATGTGTCCATGCACTTGGCAGTTGCTTTTTCTGGTTGGGCGTATCTTGTTCTTTGGGGTTAGATGTTTTGCTTGTGGGGGGAGTTTTCTTTTATTCTTTTACTGGTGTGGGGTTGTTGGGTGGTGTACATTGTTTAGTGGGTGGAGATCATGGTATTTGGAATTACATTTAGCCTTTCTTTGGGGTGTACAATGTTTTGTGGTGAGCCATATTCCTTCATTTTGATTGGTTCCTTTCTTGCTATGGGGTTCGGTTACAAAGTGGTGCTTTGCTTATGGCATTTTCTTTTTCTCTATTCCATAATGGATTATGGATTCTTTAAAAATAAATTTCAATGGTGAAGGATCTTCCTCATTAGGGGATTTTCCAAGAATAAAAAAGGTGAATAGGTGTTTGGAGCATTTCCTTGATCATTCAAAATTGGTGATTCATCTGGATTCCATCACAGAGGATTTTACATACTTGAACAATCATGCTCTAATTCTTAAATTCATGGATCTTCATTTTTATTTGTTGGCATTGGAATATTGGACCTGTCGGGTTTGGAATCCTGAAGGAGATATGGAGATAATGATGGTTGCCAATAATTATTTTTTGGTTGTCTTTCATGCATGGTAGATAGGAATAGGGTTTTTGAAGGTGGTCCATATTTATACAATAAGATTGGGCTCTTCATCAAACCTTGGAATAAGGGTTTCAACTCTTCTAAAGAACTTCCTATGCTAGTTCCAGTTTGGATTCTACCTCAACTTTCATTGGAGTATAGGAGAAGTAATATTTTACATATGATAGCCAAAATACTTGGAAAACTAGTTGGGCCTGCTCAACAAAATATGGATAATAAGGTAATCTCTTATGCTCAAATTTTTCTTGAAGTTGATCTGAACAACCCTTTTCCTTATTTTATAGAATTTTTTGTTGGATCCTCTTCTTAGATTCAACAACTCAATTATGAAACTCTCCCTTTTTGCTATCATGTTTGTCATGAATATGGACAATTACAAAGGAGATGCCCTTGGATTAAATAGGGATTTTTTTTGTTGCTAATGTTTCTTCTAAGATTACTCCGAAGAATGATAATGGAAAAGCTCCTATGGTAGAGGGGATTGCAGATTTGGAGGGATTTGTTCCTATTAAGCCTTGAAATAAGGGGAGTGGTGGGAAGACAACTCTCAGGGATTGGAAAAATGATGGGATATTTAATCAATTTGATGCTTTGGATAATTTGGTTTAGGAAGAGGTGATTCCAATTAGAATCCCTCTTGGGACTAGATCATTGGAAACAGTCTTGTAAGAGGTTGAAGAAAATGGGAATCAAAACTTGTCTAAGGTGGACTTGTAGGTTGGTAAGATGGAGGTTGGTTAAATGGAAATGAATGTTCCTATCTAGCTACTAGATGCTCCTAATCCTCTTAGATCTTTGGCTATGAAGGATGATAGTGTTGTGGTAGCTTCCTCTCCTTTATAGGTAAATGAGCCTATGGATTGAATTAAAAATGGTGAGTTTGTGCAGGCTTTGGGTTTGTAATAAAAACCCCTTAAGAAGGG
This sequence comes from Sequoia sempervirens, assembly GCA_007258455.2. NCBI lineage: Eukaryota > Viridiplantae > Streptophyta > Pinopsida > Cupressales > Cupressaceae > Sequoia > Sequoia sempervirens. The sequence goes on from VDFB02000017.1 coordinate 10,761,994, forward strand.
GCCCTTGGAGAAAGCTTCTAAGGTGGGACACAAGAAAGACCAAGATAAATTTAAGTTGATGGGAGAGACTCTGGTGGAATCGAGGTTGGTGAAAACCATAGACTCGCATTTCTCTCATCCCCAAAAAATATTGTTATTTTATGGAATTTTAGGGGTTAGAAAAGCGCTCCTAGACAAAATGCTATTTGTGAGATAATTGGAAGTAATTCTACTGATATTGTCTTCATTTAGAAAACTAAGTTATAAGTGGGCGGTATGATGGATAGAGCCTGTAGTGTTTGGCCAAATGGGTGTTTTCAATGTGTTTGTGCTTTTGGTAGCTTAGGAGGTGTGGCTTATTTGTGGGATCCAAGAAAGGTTGTTCCTTTGTACTGGTTCTCAAGTCGCTCTTTCTCTCTTTGATTGCTACTAGTTTAGAATCTGGTGAATCTTGTCTTTTCACTAATGTTTATTCTCCCACTGATTGGATGGGTAACTCCCAACTCTAGAATCATCTTAGTTAGGTTCGCTCTCTTGTTCCTTGGCATCCTTGGATTATGGCTAGATATTTTAATGTTGTTTCTTGTTTAGAGGAGAAGATGGGGGAATTTCCAAGCTTGAACCTCTTGCTTTTCTCCTTATAAACAACATGGTGATCTGAATCTTATTGATGTGAAACCTAATAATTGTATTTTAACATGGAATAATCGAAGGTTTGGTGATGGTTCTTTTTCTAAGAGGCTTAACAAGTTTCTTGCCTCTTGTTTTTGGGTAGGGGATAGGTGGACTACTAGTTCTGGGATCCTTGATTGGAGAGGTTCAGATCACTAGCTAATAAAGCTCTCAATTTTTCCTTTCAGAGCTCATAAGAACCCTTCTTTCAAGTTCCAACTCAGGTAGTTACGTGATCCTTCTCTCCATGAGTTGATGATTGATTGGTGGAATAAGGGGAGACCCACCTATGGTACGGCTATGTATACCTTCATCAAGAGATTATAGTTTTTGAAATATAGTCTTAACAAGTAGAATATGAAATGTTTTGAAAATATTCATCACAACAAGTTGGAAGCTTAGGCTCATTTTAATTACATCACCCACCGGATTTGTTATCTTGGGCTCATAGTTGAGCTGTTTAGGGAAGAGGTTATGGAAAATAAGGCTCTTGAAGAATGGAAGCTGAGGGAGGAAATTTTTGGAAGGAAAAGTACCAAATTGATTGGCTTCAGGAGGGAAATAGAAATGCTACCTTCTTCCATAACTCTTTTGCCTCTAGGAGAAATGATAATCTTATTAGGTATCTTGTTTCTTTTGAGGGTGTTCAACTTTCTTCTCAAGAAAAAATTTCTTGAGAGGCCTCTAAGTTATTTTCAACTCTTTTTACTAAGGATTCTCCCCATACGAGTTTCAAGGAAACTCCATTCTAGCTTGTATTCATTTTTTGATTTCCCAAGAGATGAATTAGGCTCTTTTGTGACCCATCACTTTGCTAGAATTGGAGTCTATTGTGTTTCAAATGAAAAAAGTAGGCCCCAAGCCTTGATGGTTTCCCTCTTGAATTTTTTCAAGTATGGGTATGTGCAGGATCATCATGGAAAAACTAGGCCCTTTAGTTGCAAAAATTTCAAAAAAATCAGAGTTAGGCAACTTGATGTAAAAATTTGAATAAGTTATCTATATTATTTCAAAAATATGTAAGAATAGAATCTGTAGAAAATTGAATGTAGTTTCTAAACTACTAGATTTGTTAACAAAAAAATATATATTTGGTGAAAATTTGAAATTTCAATGCAATAGTACTTAAATTTTAGGGGAAAAATAAGAAGTAGGTGTCTATTTGACCACCCTAACCACAATAAAATGATAATATTTTTTTATAATGCTTTACATATAAGTAGAAGACTCATTTCCTAATGTGATACATTAATTTTTTTATTTTTTTCCAATAAAATAATTAATTATGAATTTTTTATTACAACTTTCAAAAAATATAAAAACTTGTATGTCCGACCACCTCAACTTTGTCAAAAATTTATGAAATTCATTTTTTATTTTTTTAATCCTATAGTATGTGAAGTGTAGAATGTGATGCATGTTTTAGATTCAAAAAATGTGATTGTTTTAAAGCTATAGATGTCTTTCAATTAGCCTATCAATCAGGACTTTAGTTGTAATTCGAATAGAAAATAAATAATAATTACTTAATAAATTCAAAGGCATAATTTATATTGGTGGAAATTTGATAATCTCCTTTAGAAACCCTTTTCATTTCCTCAATTTTGGATAAAAAAAGTCGTCAACCACATACCCATCATATTGCCACTTTTTGGCCCATCATGATCCTGCAAATACCCGTATTTTGGGAGATTATCAAGGAGGATCTTTTGGAGGTTGTTCAAGAATCTCAAAGGAGTGAAGAAATGTTGAAGTCCATGAACTTCAATTTTTTGTCTATTATTCTGAAGGAAGGTGCTTGTTCCTTGGACCAGTTTTGCCCCATTTCCCTTTGCAATGTGGTATATAGAATCATTACTAAACTAATTGGAGAAAATCTTAATCCTTGGCTCAATTCTCTTATTTATAATGAGTAGAGGTATTTTTGGCCAATGGATAAATTCTAGATGGGTTTCTAATTGCTACTGAGGCTATTCATTCTATTGCAATCTTTAAGGATAAGGCTATGTTTATCAAAATTGATATGGTTACAGCATATGGTAGAGTTAAATGGTCCTTCTTGCAAAAGGTTCTCATGGATTTTATATTTCATAAAGAGTGGGTTGACTAGATCATGAGTTATGTGATTTCTACTTCTTTTTCGATGCTTATCAACGACGAGTCCTCAATTTTATTTGGAGCCTCTAGGGATCTTTGGTGGGGAGATGCTTTCTCCCCTTATCTATTTATCATTATGGTTGATGGGTTGGGGATGTACATCTTAAGTCTTGTGTCCACAATGGGTTGATTTAGGGGTGGTTTTGGAGCAACCTTTTGCCACCTCTATCTCATCTTCAATTTGTAAATGATACTGCTCTAGTGGGTGTGGCCAAAATACATGAAGTTGTGAATTTAAGGAAGGCTTCAGATACTTATTTGGCTTCCTTGAGAAAAATATTAATTCTCATAAGTCCTCTATTTACTTTTTCAATATTCCTCAGCTTATTCAATCAAGCATTGCTCAAATTCTTCACTTTCAAATTGGCAATCTTCCTCTAGTTTATTTGGGGATTCCTCTTACATTGGGGCCTCAACCAAAATATTTTTGGTAGGATGTTTTGGATAAATTTTGTAGGAGGGTTTGTCATTGGACTCACATGTGGCTCTCTTCAACAGGTTGTTTGGCTATGCTCAAATTTATGATTCAATCTCTTCCTATTTACCGATGTTTTGTGTAGGTTGATCCTACCATATTTGTTAAATATTTTGATGCCCTTGCTCACCAATTCCTATGGGGGGTAATATTCTCAATTTGAAGTGGAGTTTGGTGAAGTGGGAATCTGTATGCAAGCCAAATCAGGAAGTTGGTCTTTGTCTCAAGTATGCTAGGTTGATGGTCCAGGCTTTAGCTGCTAAGTTGTACTAGCGTTGGTGCACTAGCCAGGATCAAGATTGGGCTAGAATTCTCAATCATAAGTACCTCAGTGGGGTGAACTCTTATGATGTTACTCGATATTATCTCTAGGGAAAAGGTTGTATGATTTGGGATACTATCAAAAAGGGGCTAAGTTTATAAAGAAGGGGTTATTTTGGATCTATGATAAGGGTTCAGAAGCCCTCTTTTGTTATGATTCTTGAGATGGTCATCCCTCCATTATTTCTATGTTTCCTCAATTGCAACCTCTTTGTGACAACTTGGTGAAAGCTGGTTGGTGCAAGGTGGAATACTTCAAAATTATTTAGGTCATGCGTCATGTGGAGATGTGGCATTGAAAGGATCCCTAAGAGTGGCCTCCAGGAGGCACTGAGGAGGAGAGGCAAGAGCTTGCTTGAATTTTGGCTAGTAGGATGTGTAGTTCTCTTCAAGATAAGGATATTTTGGCTTTGGTTCTTGATCTGAAGGGTAGATTCTCTATTTCCTCTAGGTATATGGAGGTGGATAGACAGGTATATGGAAAGGTTGAAGTCCCTTGGTGGAAGTAGGTTTATAATAAATTTTCTTGGCCCAAGTGTAATTTCTTTTTTATGGTTGGTTGCTCAAAATAGATGTCTTGGAAAAATATGTGGAAAAGAGGCTTTTAGGGTCCTTATATTTATGTTTTGTGTAATAATAGTGAATATTGTACTTCACACCTTTTTATTTCAATTTCCTTATGGTAGGAGTATTTGGAATTTATGGAGGGGGGTGTGGGGTCATCCATGTTTTCATGCCTCTTCTTTGATAGATTTCTAGGAAAGTTTGGGGATACCCCCTACTAAGCCATCTTTTCTTTAGATTGCTTGGACTATTGGTCATATCTTTATTATTTGGAACCTTTTTCTTGAAAGAAATAGGAGGATTTTCCATGATGTGAAGTAGGAAGGGGGTTTCTTATGGAGGAAGATCTTTAGCAAGATCCAAGAGACTATCTTGGCTAAATGTGACCTATCAGTTATCGTGGATCCTAGTGATGTGTCATTTGTAACAAATGTGCACTTGGAGGGAAGAGGGTCTGGTTTATCAACTCATAATGGACCTTATTAGGTCAAAAAGAAGGTTCATCGAGAGGTGGATGGTGTCCTCACCGCAAGGAGTTCTTAAGCTAAATACTGATAGATCTTCTAAGGGGAATCCTGAGCATACTGGGATTGGTGGTATTGGTAGAGACAGTAATAGAGGTGTGTTGTTTTTCTTTTCAATTTATAAGGGTCACCCCTATAATAATCTCATGGAGGCTCTTGCTATTTTTCATGCTATTGAAATAGGTTGTTCTCTAAGTTGGAAGAGGATTATTTGGTTATTTGATTCACAGATAATGTTTGATATGCTAAATGAATAGAGATTTGATGGTGTTAACTGGACACTAGTTGTTATGATCAAACAGATTGTCAATTTGTGCAATTATTTGGAATTTGTTTCCTTTTGTAATATTCCTAGAGAATGGAATAGGGTGGCTAATCTTCTGGCGAAGTGGGTCTTTGAGCATGTGGAGAGGTGGATGATAGATAACTGGGGACTTTTATCCTCAGAGCTCTCTTTTTCCCTCAAAAAGATAATTATGGAAGACCTTTGTATGTAACTGGTTCTTTGGTTGGGTTCCTTTAGGGACTTTTGTTGTAGGTTTGGTTGGATGCTTTTCTGGGTTATAGCCTGGTGCTTTGTAATATTAATTTGATTCAATAAATTTTTACCACTTCTCTTTAAAAAAAAAAAATCTACAAAAATTAATATCAGAACTTTTTTTAAAGATAGATTTTAACCTTCTTTAAGGAAGAAGAGTATAGTTTTTAGGAATATTGAGTATTTAAGTTCTAATTAAAAATTAATTTGGTTAAAAATATATCATTATCAGTAATTATAAATAGAAAAATATTTACAAAAGTTAATTATCTAATTTAAAAATGTTTAATAGTTAAATATGTTTTGATTAATGATGGTATTTAAACTAGATGATCACATGGATAAAATCAGATAATGGAATTCACCTCCTCTTAGATCAATAATCAATTTTTTCATTGTATTTTTTTAAATCTTCAACAACTTGAAGAAGAGAAGTGACAAGGTTAACCGAAGGAACTTGTGAAAATTTTGCTAGTCAGGAGTGTCACCACAATAAGGTAGGGGAGAAGAACAGTAGTGGTGAGTGGGTTGTAACCATCCCTGTTAAGCACAATCTCCTTTTGTAGGAGGTAGAGTGGCATACAAATGAGCATTTTGATTACAATGAATAGACTGATTACAACCTCAATGATGGCTATGAAAGACTACCTACACAAAAAGTGGAAATTGAAGGGTCCTTGACAATAATGTATGAGGCATTTTCTTAGTGATCCAATAACACCTCAAAATGAATAATTTTAATTGTAACTTTGTTTGATTGCACTTGAATAGATGTATACATATTAGAACATATCATTTTATGTAAAATTATAATTAATATATTCCATAAATTAACACTTATCAAATCAAAATAACTATTGAAGACTTTAAAAATAAATATAATATTAAACAACATTTAAATTCAATTAATAATATTGTATTGAACGACTAATTGTTTATGTGAGACCTAAATCTCAACCTAAACAAGTATATCTCTAGGTCTCTACCTCAACGTAGTTATTTAAGGAACCTATTCGACATCTTTGTTTGCCCGCAGCTTAGTTTCGCTCAGAATAAAGCGCGATCTCTTTAAGCTTTCTAGTTGATTGCAAGACAAATTTTGATCAGAGTAATGCGAATGTTAATTCTTTGTTAAATCAATGTGGTGTTGGCAATAGATGTGGTTAGCATGGCATATTCTTCTGTTGATCTGATCTTTGATCTTTTGCAGCGGTATTCATCTGGCATAATTAAATCTTTTCTCTTTCTGGGGTGCTTCCCCTTTGCTGAAGCATCTGTTGGAATATTAACCCTAACTGCTGCCGTCCCCACCAACCACTGCCCGCTATATCGCAATCAATAAATTAGCCATTGCGATACCGCGGGAGACTTCCGTAGTCTTTTTGTTTTATCTCAACCGCCTGACGTCACCTCCAGCCAATGCCCGCTATATCGCAATCAATAAAATATTCATCGCGATATCACGGGAGACTTCGTAAAAGTTTGTTTTATTTTTAACCGCCGCAGTTTACCGGGCCGTCAACTAACCGCTGCCCGCAATATCGCAATAAAGTTTTTAACCATCGCGATACCGCGGGGAACTATGGAGAAAGCCGCCACCACCAGGGAATTAATATTTAAGTTTTAATATTATGAAAAGGACATTGTATTAAATGCATTTTGACGGGGGAAAAGTTAGTTAGGTGATTTTGAATTTAAATGTTATTTTAGTTCCCTCTCATCCGTGAAATTCTTTCACGTGATTTTTTACCTGCAGCATATATTTTTGTAATTGTAATTTATTTTTTAACAAGAGGAAGGAATGAGAATGAGAAAAAGGTGAATGTGAGCAAACAGAAAATTAGGAGCAGCAGCTCTGTGTGTTGAAAATAATATTTTATGTTTTAATTTTTACTGTGTGTGAATTTTTCCCTCTGCCTCTGGCCTTCACGTGGTATCAGAGCAAGTTCGAGTATCAGAGCAAGTTGATTATCAGAGTCAATTTTATCAAAGCAGATTATCTAGGTAAATTAAAAAATGGCAGCAAGCACAAGCTTGACAAACCCACAAATTCCACAGTTTAATGGGAAGAATTATGAGTACTGGTCAATTACCATGAAAGCACTATTTAGCTCACAAGATATATGGGATTTAGTAGAGAATGGATTTGCAGAGCCAGCAGATGCAGTAGCATACAATGCTTTAACACAAGCAGAGAAAGACTTATTGAAAGACACAAGGAAGAAAGATTCAAAGGCTTTATTTTATCTGTTTCAAGCTATACATGAGAGCATTTTTCCAAGGATTTCAGCAGTAACAAAGTCCAAACAAGCATGGGACATACTTCAGACAGCCTATCAAGGCATGACAAAAGTTAAAACAGCAAAGCTACAAATGCTGAGAAGAGATTTTGAAATAATATGTATGAAGGACAATGAATCTATAGATTCATTCTACACCCAAGTCATTGGGGTGGTTAATCAAATTAGGTCTCATGGAGAGAATCTGGAAGATACCAGAGTTGTTGAAAATATTTTAAGGAGTTTGCCCACAAAATTTCTATCGGTTGTAGTTGCAATAGAGGAGACAAAGGATCTCTCATAGTTCTCAGTTGATGAGCTGTGTGCATCTCTAATTTCTCATGAACAAAGGTTGAAAAGGTCAGCAGACACATCACTGGAGCATGCTTTCAAAACTCAGGCTTCAGTCAGTCAAGGAAGAGGCAGAGGTAGATCAAGAGGAAGAGGAAGAAACTCTTACAGAGGTGAAAGATACGGTTTATCAAACTCAAGTGGAAGAGGCAACAATCAAGGCTCAAGCCAAAACCCATCACAAAATCAGTCACAAAATAAAAGGTATGATAAATCTCATGTCCAATGTCACTACTGTAAAAAATATGGGCATTATATGAAAGAGTGTAGAAAGAAGCAGTATGATAATAATAGACAAAATGCAAATTTTTCAAGAGAAGGTCAAAATTAGGATTCAAATAAGAGAACAATGTTTTTAGCTTGTAATGTTACTCAAGCAAATGAAAAAGATGTATGGTTTTTAGATTCAGGCTGTAGCAATCATATGATAGGGAATCTAGAAATGTTTTCAAGTTTAAATGAAAATGTAAAGTCTGATGTTACATTGTGTAATGACAACAAAGTGTCATTCAAAGGAAAAGGAGATGTCAATATTCTAACTAAACAGGGGGAGAAAAAGTATATTTCAGATGTGTATTTTGTGCCTGGTCTGAAACATAACTTAATGAGTGTAGGGCAACTGGTTCAAAAAGGGTATAGAATAACCTTCAAGAATGGTCTGTGCACAATTTTAGACAAATACCCAAGCAATCAACTTATTGCAAAAGTCAGAATGACAAACAACAGAATGTTTCCCTTAAAGATAAGGCCAGATTTGAATATAAATTATGCTCAAGCACAAAACTTAATGAATTCACAAATGGGTAGAGAAGAAACTACAGCAGTAGTGTAGACAATCTTTCAAGCTGAGATAAAAGATGAAAACTGGTTATGGCACCTGAGATTTGGTCATCTCAACTTTGGAGGTTTAAATTTACTTCATAGGAAAGGCATGGTCAAGGGACTACCTTTAATAGAAAAACCAGAAAGGGTATGTGAAGGGTGCATTTTAGGAAAACAACATAGAGAATCATTTCCAGCAGGAAAGTCAACTAGAGCAAAATCCCCCTTGGAAATTATACATTCAGATTTGTGTGGACCTATGCAAACACCTTCAATAGGTGGTAGTTTTTATTTTCTAACATTCATTGATGATTATTCAAGAAAAACATGGGTTTACTTTCTAAAGCAGAAAAATGAAGTGTTTGATCTGTTTCGTAAGTTCAAGAATTTGGTTAAAAAACAAAGTGGTTATTATATCAAAGTGTTGAGAACAGATAGAGGTGGTAAATATATTTCAAGAGAATTTTTTAATTTTTGCAAGGATCATGGAATTCACAAGCAATTCACAACTAGATACACACCTCAACAAAATGGAGTAGCTGAAAGAAAAAACAGAACAATCATGGAAATGGCTAGAAGCATGTTGAAAGCCAAACATTTGTCAAATGAATATTGGGCAGAAGCAATTTCTTGTGCAGCCTATATAATGAATAGGTGTCCAACAAAAAGTGTCATGAATATGGTACTTGAAGAAGCATGGACAGGAAGAAAACATAATGTTACTCACATGAGAGTATTTGGATGTGTAGCATATGCACATGTGCCCGATGAATTGAGAAGGAAGCTAGATAACAAAGGAGAAAAATGTATATTTGTTGGATACAGTGAAGAATCCAAAGCTTATAAGCTCTATAATCCAACAACAAAGAAAGTTATAATCAGCAGAGATGTACAATTTGTAGAAGATGAAGCATAGGATGGAAGCATAGAGAAGACAGTTAATATTTCAGCCAGTATACCTCAAGAGGAGAATGAGGTTTCAACATCAACAAATGTTCCAGCTATTGTGACTCCTACCACTCCCATTCAAGCTCAGCAAAGTAGTCCACAAGTGACACCAGCATCGACTATAAGAACAGTCAATCATTCAAGGAAGCAGTCCAATAAGAGGACAACAAACACCATCTACAGCAGGACCATCAGGTCCACATTCCACAAGTTCAAGTGATATGTCAAATCCTACATTGGCAAGTCTGAGAAGACAGAAAATCAGAAGCATAAAAGATATATATGAGCAAAATGAAGGTGAGAATAATTCAGATCATATTTCTCTTTGTGCATTTTATTCTCAAATAGAAGATCCAATTCATTTTGAAGATGCAGTCAAAGATGATAAATGGGTAAGTGCTATGGATGAAGAAATTGAAGCAATTGAAAAGAATCAGACATGGGAACTAGTCAGTCTTCCAAAAGACAAAGATGTAATTGGAGTGAAATGGATTTATAAAACCAAATTGAATGAAAAAGATGAAGTTCAGAAGCTTAAAGCAAGATTGGTTGTAAAGGGCTATTCACAACAGCCTGGAATTGATTACAATGAGACATTTGCACCTATAGCATGATTGGATACTATAAGGATGATTTTAGCTTTAGCAGCTCAGAATAAGTGGTATGTATCTCAAATGGATGTAAAGTCAGCTTTTTTAAATGGTTATTTAGAAGAAGAAGTTTATGTGGATCAGCCACCTGGGTATGAAATTCTGGGTCAAGAAGATAAAGTTTACAAATTGAAAAAGGCACTGTATGGATTGAAGCAAGCCCCAAGAGCTTGGTACAGTAGAATAGATAGTTATCTTTTGTTGAATGGATTTAATAGATGTAGCAGTGAGCCCACATTGTATACAAAAATGAATGAAGAAGGTGAAATACTAATAGTATGCTTATATGTGGATGATTTAATATTCACTGGAAATTTCTCAATTGATCTATTCAAGGCAGACATGAAGAAAGAATTTGAAATGACAGACTTAGGTCTGATGACGTATTTTTTAGGCATTGAGGTAAATCAAAATGAAAATGGTATTTTTATTTCACAGTCAAAATATGCAAATGACATTTTGAAGAGGTTTAATATGATGAAGTGCAAACCAGCACCAACACCTACAGTGATAGGTCTGAAACTAAGAAAGGATGATAGAGGGTCTAATGTTGATCCAACTTTGTTTAAGAGGCTTGTTGGAAGTCTCATGTATCTCACAGCCACAAGGCCAGACATTATGTATGGAGTAAGTTTGATTTCTAGGTTTATGGAAACACCAAAAGACACCCATTGGAAAGCCGAGAAGAGAATTTTAAGGTATGTAAGTGGAACAAGAAATTTTGGCATTAGGTATTGAAGTTCAGATGAGTTCAAACGCATAGGATACATAGACAGTGACTGTGCTGGCAGCATTGATGACAGAAAAAGCATGTCTGGTTATGTATTTAATTTTGGGACTGGAGTTGTCTCATGGTCTTCAAAGAAGTAGCCAATAGTTTGTCTTTCATCAGCAGAAGCAGAGTATGTGGCAGCCACAAGTGCAGCATGTCAAGCAGTCTGGATGAGAAGAATTTTGAAAAAATTGCAAAATGAACAAATGGAGGCAACAAAAATTTACTGTGATAACAATTCTGCCATAGCTCTTTCAAAAAATTTAGTCTTTCATAAGAGAAGCAAGCACATTGATACCAAGTATCATTTTATCAGAGAATTAATTAATAATGGTGAAATATTTTTAGAGTTTTGCAGATCAGAAGAACAAAGTGCAGATATTTTTACAAAGCCGCTGGGAAGAGATAATTTTATTTTTCAAAGAAACAGATTGGGCATGGTGGACAGCGTAGTTATGCTTAAGGGGGAGTGTTGGAATATTAACCCTAACTGCCGCCGTCCCCGCCAACCACTGCCCGCTATATCGCAATCAATAAATTAGCCATTGCGATACCGCGGGAGACTTCCGTAGTCTTTTTGTTTAATCTCAACCGCCTGACGTCACCTCCAGCCAATGCCCGCTATATCGCAATCAATAAAATATTCATCGCGATATCACGGGAGACTTCGTAAAAGTTTGTTTTATTTTTAACCGCCGCAGTTTACTGGGCCGTCAACTAACCGCTGCCCGCAATATCGCAATAAAGTTTTTAACCATCGCGATACCGCGGGGAACTATGGAGAAAGCCGCCACCACCAGGGAATTAATATTTAAGTTTTAATATTATGAAAAGGACATTGTATTAAATGCATTTTGACGGGGGAAAAGTTAGTTAGGTGATTTTGAATTTAAATGTTATTTTAGTTCCCTCTCATCCGTGAAATTCTTTCACGTGACTTTTTACCTGCAGCATATATTTTTGTAATTGTAATTTATTTTTTAACAAGAGGAAGGAATGAGAATGAGAAAAAGGTGAATGTGAGCAAACAGAAAATTACGAGCAACAGCTCTGTGTGTTGAAAATAATATTTTATGTTTTAATTTTTACTGTGTGTGAATTTTTCCCTCTACCTCCGGCCTTCAGCATCCAGATTGCAGAAAAAGAAACCGCTGAATTATCAGATCGGAAGAAGGATCAACAATTTGAAAATGCCCTTGTTGATCACTCTATTGCCAACTTCATATTGATTCAACAACGATAAGGTTTTTTTGGGTGAGGATGGAAAGGAAGAAGCAAGATCCTATGAATTACTGTGAAAACAGTCAAAAGCAGGCAAAGAATATATTGCTTTGAATCAAGGGCTTACTCCTGCTGGGAGAAAGTCTTGGTTTTCTTCTGATTGAAGAACACAGAGAAGGAACGGCTGTAATGCCCGTTTTTTGTGGATGGGCTGGTAAAGAGTCCAGAACTATCCCTAAAGGAAAAGGAATTTAAGATTTGTAAGTCACATTCAACGATTTGATGGAATATTCTGAAGGTGTTAAAGGCCGATGGGTTGAGGCGGTTGTGGTTTGATACGGAGTTAGAAAAAAATGAACTTGACCTAACTGTGCTTATATTATATGTTTTTTTTCCCTTTTTCATCTTTTTTTTTTATGGAATTGCTCTTCTATTTTTCTTTGTAAGAGATGAGAAGAAAAGGGTAAGCTTTAGTCTGTAATAAATCAGTGAAAGATTTTCTGTTTGACCTAACTGTGCTTATATTATAGGTTTTTTTCTTTCCTTTTTCATTGTTTTTTCGGTGGAATTGTTCTTTTATCTTTCTTTGTAAGAGATGAGAAGAAAAGGATAAGCTCTAGTTTGTAATAAATCATTGAAATATTTTCTGTTTGGCCTAACTGTGCTTATATTATAGGTTTTGTTCTTTCCTTTTTCATTGTTTTTTTTTTTTTTTTTTAAATGGAATTTCTCTTCTATTTTTCTTTATACAAGATGAGAAGAAAAGGGTAATCTCTAGTCTGTAATAAATCAGTAAAATATTTTCTGTTTGACCTAACTAACCTTATATTATAGGTTTTTTTCTTTCCTTTTTCATTGTTTTTGTTTTTTTTTTTTAAGAAATTACTCTTCTACTTTTCTTTGTAAGAGATGAGAAGAAAAGGGTAAATTCTAGTCTGTAATAAATCAGTGAAAGATTTTCTGTTTTGTAAAGGAGAACTTACTATTGGTTGAAGGTCAATTATCACGACATTTGTTAGTGGCTGTAGGATTAGTTTCTACATTTTTGGAGAAGAATCCTTCTGGGTATATGTGAATCAATGCCTATTTGAATATATTATGAGAGAATGTTATAACTGAATTGACAAATTCAAATAACTGCCCCTTATTTGTATCGAGTGTTGGAATATTAACCCTAACTGCTGCCGTCCCCGCCAACCGCCGCCCGCTATATCGCAATCAAGAAATTAACCATCGCGATACCGCGGGAGACTTCCGTAGTCTTTTTGTTTTATATCAACCGCCTGCCGTACCTCCAGCCAATGGCCGCTATATCGCAATCAATAAAATATTCATCGCGATATCACGGGAGACTCAGTAAAAGTTTGTTTTATTCTAACCGTTAGGTGTTTACCGCAGTTTACCGGGCCGTCAACTAACCGCTGCCCGCAATATCGCAATAAAGATTTTAACCATCGTGATACCGCGGGGAACTATGGAGAAAGCCGCCACCGCCAGGGAATTAATATTTAAGTTTGAATATTACGAAAAGGACATTGTATTAAATGCATTTTGACGGGGGAAAAATAAGTTAGGTGATTTTGAAAAATTGTAATTTCGTTCCCTCTCATCCGTGAAATTCTTTCACGTGACTTTTTACCTGCAGCATATATTTTGTAATTGTAATTTATTTCTAACAGTTGAAGGAGAATGAGAAAAAGGTGAATGTGAGCAAACAGAGTTTACGAGCAGCAGCTCTGTGTGTTGAAAATAATATTTCATATTTTATATTTTTACTGTGTGTGAATTTCCTCCTCTGCCTCCCGGCCTTCACATGGTATCAGAGCAAGTTCGAGTATCAGAGCAAGTTCGATTATCAGAGTCAATTTGATCAAAGCAGATTATCTGGGTAAATTTCAAAAATGGCAGCAAGCACAAGCTTGACAAACCCACAAATTCCACAGTTTAATGGGAAGAATTATGAGTACTGGTCAATTACAATGAAAGCACTATTTAGCTCACAGAATATATGGGATTTAGTAGAGAATGGATTTGCAGAGCCAGCAGATGCAGTAGCATACAATGCTTTAACACAAGCAGAGAAAGACTTATTGAAAGACACAAGGAAGAAAGATTCAAAGGCTTTATTTTATCTGTTTCAAGCTGTACATGAGAGCATTTTTCCAAGGATTTCAGCAGCAACAAAGTCCAAACAAGCATGGGACATACTTCAAACAGCCTATCAAGGCATGGCAAAAGTTAAAACAGCAAAGCTACAAATGCTGAGAAGAGATTTTGAAACAATATGTATGAAGGACAATGAATCTGTAGATTCATTCTACACCCAAGTCATTGGGGTGGTTAATCAAATTAGGTCTCATGGAGAAAATCTGGAAGATACCAGAGTTGTTGAAAAGATTTTAAGGAGTTTGCCCACAAAATTTCTACCGGTTGTAGTTGCTATAGAGGAGACAAAGGATCTCTCACAGTTCTCAGTTGATGAGCTGTATGCATCTCTAATTTCTCATGAACAAAGGCTGAAAAGGTCAGCAGATACATCACTGGAGCATGCTTTCAAAACTCAGGCTTCAGTCAGTCAAGGAAGAGGCAGAGGTAGATCAAGAGGAAGAGGAAGAAACTCTTACAGAGGTGAAAGATACAGTATATCAAACTCAAGTGGAAGATGCAGCAATCAAGGCTCAACCCAAAACTCAACACAGAATCAGTCACAAAATCAAAGGTATGATAAATCTCAAGTCCAATGTCACTACTGTAAAAAATATGGGCATTATATGAATGAGTGTAGAAAGAAGCAGTATGATAATAATAGACAAAATGCAAATTTTTCAAGAGAAGGTCAAAATCAGGATTCAGATAAGAGAACAATGTTTTTAGCTTGTAATGTTGCTCAAGCAAATGAGAAAGATGTATGGTTTTTAGATTCAGGCTGTAGCAATCATATGACAGGGAATCTAGAAATGTTTTCAAGTTTAAATGAGAATGTAAAGTCTGATGTTACATTGGGTAATGACAACAAAGTGTCAGTCAAAGGAAAAGGAGATGTTAATATTCTAACTAAACAGGGGGAGAAAAAGTATATTTCAGATGTGTATTTTGTGCCTGGTCTGAAACATAACTTAATGAGTGTAGGGCAACTGGTTCAAAAAGGGTATAGAGTAACCTTCAAGAATGGTCTATGCACAATTTTAGCTAAATACCCAAGTAACCAGCTTATTGCAAAAGTCAGAATGACAAACAACAGAATGTTTCCCTTAAAGATAAGGCCAGATTTGAATATAAATTATGCTCAAGCACAAAACTTAATGAATTCACAAGTGGGTAGAGAAGAAACTACAGCAGTAGTGCAAACAAGCTTTCAAGCTGAGATAAAAGATGAAAACTGGTTATGGCACCTAAGATTTGGTCATCTCAACTTTGGAGGTTTAAATTTACTTCATAGAAAAGGCATGGTCAAGGGACTACCTTTAATAGAAAAACCAGAAAGGGTATGTGAAGGGTGCATTTTAGGAAAACAACACAGAGAATCATTTCCAGCAGGAAAGTCAACTAGAGCAAAAGCCCCTTTGGAAATTATACATTCAGATTTGTGTGGACCTATCCAAACACCTTCAATAGGTGGTAGTTTTTATTTTCTGACATTCATTGATGATTATTCAAGAAAAATATTGGTTTATTTTTTTAAAGCAGAAAAATGAAGTGTTTGATCTGTTTCGTCAGTTCAAGAATTTGGTTGAAAAATAGAGTGGTTATTATATTAAAGTGTTGAAAACAGATAGAGGTGGTGAATATATTTCAAGAGAATTTTTTAATTTTTGCAAGGATCATGGAATTCACAAGCAATTCACAACTAGATATACACCTCAGCAAAATGGAGTAGCTGAAAGGAAAAAAAGAACAATCATGGAAATGGCTAGAAGCATGTTGAAAGCCAAACATTTGTCAAATGAATATTGGGCAGAAGCAATTTCTTGTGCAGCCTATATAATGAATAGGTGTCCAACGAAAAGTGTCATGAATATAGTACCTGAAGAAGCATGGACAGGAAGAAAACACAGTGTGACTCACATGAGAGTATTTGGATGTGTAGCATATGCACATGTGCCTGATGAATTGAGAAGGAAGCTAGATAACAAAGGAGAAAAATGTATATTTGTTGGATATAGTGAAGAATCCAAAGCATATAAGCTTTATAATCCAACAACAAAGAAAGTTATAATCAGCAGAGATGTACAATTTGTAGAAGATGAAGCATGGAATGGAAGCATAGAGAAGACAGTTAATATTTCAGCCAGTATACCTCAAGAGGAGAATGAAGTTTCAACATCAACAAATGTTCCAGCTATTGTGACTCCTACCACTCCCATTCAAGCTCAGAAAAGTGGTTCACAAGTGACACCAGCATCAACTATAAGAACAACCTCAATCATTCAAGGAAGTAATCCAACAAGAGGACAACAAACACCATCTACAGCAGGACCATCGGGTCCACATTCCACAAGTTCAAGTGATATGTCAAATCCTACATTGGCAAGTCTGAGAAGACAGAAAATCAGAAGCATAAAAGATATATATGAGCAAAATGAAGGTGAGAATAATTCAGATCAGATTTCTCTTTGTGCATTTTATTCTCAAATAGAAGATCCAATTCATTTTGAAGATGCAGTCAAAGATGATAAATGGGTAAGTGCTATGGATGAAGAGATTGAAGCAATTGAAAAGAATCGACATTGGAACTAGTCACTTCCAAAAGACAAAGATGTAATTAGAGTGAAATGGATTTATAAACCAAATTGAATGAAAAGATGAAGTTCGGCTTAAAGCAAGATTGGTTGTAAAGGGCTATTCACAACAGCCCCGGGCATTGATTACAATGAAACATTTGCACCTCGGAAAGTAATTGGATACTATAAGGATGATTTTAGCTTTAGCAGCTCAGAATAAGTGGTCTGTATCACAAATGGATGTAAAGTCATCTTTTTTAAATGGTTATTTAGAAGAAGAAGTTTATGTGGATCAGCCACCTGGGTATGAAATTCTAGGTCAAGAAGACAAAGTTTACAAATTGAAAAAAGCACTGTAGATGGATTGAACAAGCCCCAAGAGCTTGGTACAGCAGAATAGATAGTTACCTTTTGCTGAATGGATTTAATAGATGTAGCAGTGAGCCCACACTGTATACAAAAATGAATGAAGAAGGTGAAATACTGATAGTATGCTTATATGTTGATGATTTAATTTTCACTGGCAATTTGTCAATTGATCTGTTCAAGGCAGACATGAAGAAAGAATTTGAAATGACAGACTTAGGTCTGATGAAGTATTTTTTAGGCATTGAAGTGAATCAAAATGAAAATGGTATTTTTATTTCACCAAAATATGCAAAATGACATTTTGAAAAGGTTTAATATGATGAAGTGCAAACCAACACCAACACCTACAGTGACAGGTCTGAAACTAAGCAAGGATGATAGAGGGTCTAATGTTGATCCAACTTTGTTTAAGAGGCTTGTTGGAAGTCTCATGTATCTCACAGCCACAAGGCCAGACATTATGTATGGAGTAAGTTTAATTTCTAGGTTTATGGAAACACCAAAAGACACCCATTGGAAAGCAGGGAAGAGAATTTTAAGGTATGTAAGTGGAACAAGAAATTTTGGCATCAAGTATTCAAGTTCAGATGAGTTCAAACTCATAGGATACACAGACAGTGACTGTGCTGGCAGTATTGATGACAGAAATTGCACGTCTGGTTATGTATTTAATTTTGGGACAGGAGTTGTCTCATGGTCTTCAAAGAAGCAGCCAATAGTTTGTCTATCATCAGCAGAAGCAGAGTATGTGGCAGCCACAAATGCAGCATGTCAAGCAATCTGGATGAGAAGAATTTTGAAAGAATTGCAAAATGAACAAATGGAGGCAACAAAAATTTACTGTGATAACAATTCAGCCATAGCTCTTTCGAAGAATCCAGTTTTTCACAAGAGAAGCAAGCACATTGATACCAGGTATCATTTCATCAGAGAATTAATTAATCTTGGTGAAATATTTTTAGAGTTTTGCAGATCAGAAGAGCAAAGTGCAGATATCTTCACGAAGCCGCTGGGTAGAGATAATTTTATTTTTCAAAGGAACAGATTGGGCATGGTGGACAGCGCAGTTATGCTTAAGGGGGAGTGTTGGAATATTAACCCTAACTGCTGCCGTCCCCGCCAACCGCCGCCCGCTATATCCCAATCAAGAAATTAACCATCGCGATACCGCGGGAGACTTCCATAGTCTTTTTGTTTTATATCAACCGCCTGCCGTACCTCCAGCCAATGCCCGCTATATCGCAATCAATAAAATATTCATCGCGATATCACGGGAGACTCAGTAAAAGTTTGTTTTATTCTAACCGTCGGGTGTTTACCGCAGTTTACCGGGCCGTCAACTAACCGCTGCCCGCAATATCGCAATAAAGATTTTAACCATCGCGATACCGCGGGGAACTATGGAGAAAGCCGCCACCGCCAGGGAATTAATATTTAAGTTTGAATATTACGAAAAGGACATTGTATTAAATGCATTTTGACGGGGGAAAAATAAGTTAGGTGATTTTGAAAAATTGTAATTTCGTTCCCTCTCATCCGTGAAATTCTTTCACGTGACTTTTTACCTGCACCATATATTTTGTAATTGTAATTTATTTTTAACAGTTGAAGGAGAATGAGAAAAAGGTGAATGTGAGCAAACAGAGTTTACGAGCAGCAGCTCTGTGTGTTGAAAATAATATTTCATATTTTATATTTTTACTGTGTGTGAATTTCCTCCTCTTCCTCTGGGCCTTCATCGAGCCATTTATTTTGATTCTGTAAATGGTTACCTGTTTCCAGAGAATCATAGCATTGTATTATCATTTCTGTAGAAGAGCTTACAAAACTCCAGTTTAAAAAGGCTAGATCCTCATGACTAGCCTGTGCCTAGTAAAGCAACTCTGGTATTTAAAGATAAGAGAGAGTTTACTGCTTACGTTTCTTAAACTAGAATATTTATTGTACATTCTTTTGGTCTACAAAAGATTCGGTTGCTTTGCTTGGGCAAATCGTTCCAATAGTAGGCTTGCCCTTGTAGCATTGTGGTTACTTGGCATTCTGCCCCATCACAATTAGTTATACGATATTTTTATTGACTAAGATATTGGAGAACATATAAAGTATACAAACAAATATTTGAAATACAGTCCTTATACTACTTGAACCCTTCTGCCTTTGATATAAAATCCTCCTGATTCTCCTTCAAATATTGACCAGAATACAGTGACTGACAAATCTTCATTTCATTTTCCTTTTGCAGCACTGCAAGTAGATTATCCTTCTCACAAACACTTACTAGAACTTTCTATTTCAAATCTTTAAGGCTCTCCGTAGAAAATAGACATTAGATCTGAATCAGGCGACAGAAGATCAAGACTATGTGCAGGGATAAGCTCTCGTTTCAAGCTTTCATCATTATAGCAGGTAGAACCTCCTAGAGATCTGACATCTTCAAAAGAACTATTACTTATTGAGCTGTTTCGAGATTTGTTATAAAACCCTAATTGTACATCGCTCTTTTGGTCATTCTGAAATAACATTTATGTTAATTTACATCAAACTAACAGCTCATATAAACAATTAAAACGAACATAAACTTACAGAATAAGTAAAACTGCTACGAAAGAACTCTTTTAAGTGCTCTGAAAAAATTGCAGACTATTAAGCTGTTGTTCATCGCCTTCACTTTTGCCAAATAGCGAGGGCCATATATTTAAACAGTTTCCAGCCCTTAAAATAAACAGAAAGATAAATAGGGATCTCCAAAAATACTCTGAATCCCTCTATAAATAGCTTCTAAATAATATAAAAATTCTTATTCTAAATATAGTGTCTAACTGCTTTTAGCACTATTATTTATTTTTAAAAGGAATGATATCGAATAAGCAAAATTCTAAATCTACCTTCTGCATTTGCATAATCAGCATCATTTAACACCATACCTTTCCTTAATGCTAACCAGACTCACAAGATAGTCTTTGGAATGTAAAAAGTTAGAAATTTTACAACTATATTTGTAGTGATGTCTGGAAGTTGTTCATGGGTCTTTGTATGCCTTGATTTTGCTTTTCTTTTGAACCAAATTTTGAAGGAAATAATATTTCAAATTAAAATTCTTTGCCTTATTTTGAAGGACATGATATTTGTCCATCTTAATTTCATTCAAAATATTGTACACTGAATTTGTATTTTCTTAATTTTTTCTAAGACTTTCTGATACCATAATGATTTTGTATCTGTTGAAGTGGCTACAATATACTCTATTTCTATATACAAAGGAGAAAATAAAACTTACTTCTTTATGATCCATGTAACCAAATTTGAATCAACTGAAAAATAATTACCATATGTGGACTTTTAGGCATCCAAAATATCTCTTCAATCATAATCACTAAAATGAACAAGTTCAAACATTATAAAAGCATAATTGTGAATATCAAAAGTTGTAGTACCTTTCTCATACCTCAATATCCTCTCGGCTTATTTCATTGAATTGTTGATGGCTCATTCATATGACTATAAATGAGAGAACTCGAATAAGTAATATCTAGACTAGTGTGAGTTAGAAACATCAAACCTTCAACAATATTTCTATGAGTTGTCTCATTAACTATTTCATCACCATCAAATCTACATAACACAAAACCATGATCTATTGGAGTGGATACTAGTTTACAATCAACCATACCAAATTTATTCTATATATCTTTTTCATACTTTGTTTAAAAAAAAAAAAACAATCCTCATTTTGATGAACATTCATTCCTAGAAAATAGTGCATAAAACCTAAATATCTCATTTGAAATTCATTCCTCAAAAATTTTGAACTCATCCTTCATCTTAGAATTCCTACTCATATACTTTAAACCATCAACATATATATTTATAATCAAAATATTATTACTTTCTTATTTCTATAGAAAATACGCTCATTCTTCTTTTTCTTAAAGGTATATTTTTAAAATATTTATCAATCCTAGCCTAGCATTCTCTTGGATTTCTTGAGATATACAAATCCTTCAACTTCTACAATTTTTTTTCTTCACCTTGCACTATAAAATCCTATGGAACTTATCAAATAAAAATTACCTCTTCTAATCATGTATTCAAGAAAGCACTTTTCACGTCAATGTGATGCATGATCCATTTCTTTTCAACCACAAATGGAACCATAATTTTCATGGTATATTTTGTCATTATTGGTGTAAATATATCTTCATAATATATTTCACATATCTCTGTAAATATTACAGCTAGTAATTGTGGCTTGTTCCAACACTACCACCATTGCCCTACTTAATCTTTTAGACCAACTTACTACCAATATTTTTATTATCATGTGGAAGCTTTATAAGCTCCTCAGTATCATTCATATGAGTGGAAGCACATAATGATGAAAATTTGAAACAAGAGCTTACTCCTGCACATAGTCTTGCTCTTCTTTCGCCTGATTCAGATCTAATGTCTATTTTCTACGGAGAGGCTTAAAATTTTGAAATAGATAGTGCTATTAAGTGTTTGTGAGGAGAAGGAGAACCCACTTGCAGTGCTGCAAAAGGAAAGTGAAATGAAGATTTGTCACTCACTGTATTCTTAAATATTTGAAGGAGTATCAGGAGGATTTTAAATCAAAGGCACAAGGGTTCAAGTAGTATAAGGACTGTATTTAAAATATTTGTTTGTATACTTTATATGTTCTCCAATATCTTAGTTAAAAAAAATTCGTACAACTAATTGCTTATGGGGCAGAATGCCAAGTAACCACAATGCTCAAGAGCAAACCTACTATTGGAACGATTTGCCCAAGCAAAGCAACCGAATCTTTTGTAGACCAAAAAAATGTACAATAAATATTCCAGATTCAGAAACGTAAGCAGTAAACTCTTTCTTATCTTTAAATACCAGTTACTTTACCAGGCACAGGCTAGTGTCGGTCCCCCGATTCCTCATTGGTGAGGATCTAGCCTTTTTAAACTGGAGTTTTGTAAGCTCTTTTACAGAAATAATAATACAATGCTATGATTCTCTCGAAACAAGTAGCCATTTACAAAATCAAAATAAATGGCTCCATACAATTAAGGGGCAGTTATTCGAATTTGTCAATTCAGTTATAACATCCTGTCATAATATATTGAAATAGGTATTGATTCACATATATCGAGAAGGATTCTTCCCCAAAAGCCTAGAAACTAACCCTACAGCCACTAACAAATGTCGTGAGAATTGACCTAGAACCAATAGTAAGTTCTCCATTACAAAACAGAAAATCTTTCACTCATTTATTACAGACTAGAGTTTACACTTTTCTTCTCATCTCTTACAAAGAAAAATAGAAGAGCAATTCCATCGAAAAAACAATGAAAAAGGAAAGAAAAAAAAACCTATAATAGAAGCACAGTTAGATCAAAACAGAAAATCTTTCACTGATTTATTACAGACTATAGTTTGCCCTTTTCTTCTCATCTCTTACAAAGAAAAATAGAAGAGTAATTCGAACGAAAAAACAATGAAATAGGGAAAAAAAAAACTTATGATATAAACATAGTTAGGTCAAACAGAAAATCTTTCACTGATTTATTACAGACTAGAACTTACTTACCCTTTTTCTTGTCATCTCTTGCAAAGAAAAATAGAAGAGCAATTCCATCCAAAAAACAATGAAAAGGAAAGAAAAAAACCTATAATATAAGCACAGTTAGGTCAAACAGAAAATCTTTCACTGATTTATTACACACTAGAGCTTACCCTTTTCTTCTCATCTCTTACAAATAAAAATGGAAGAGCAATTCCATCGAAAAAACAATGAAAAAGGAAAAAAAAACCTATAGTATAACCACAGTTAGGTCAAGTTCATTTTTTTCTAACTCCGTATCAAACCACAACCGCCTCAACCGTCGGTTTCATATAAAACCTTCAGAATATTCCATCAAATCGTTGAATGCGACTTACAAATGTTAAATTCCTTTTCCTTTAGGGACAGTTCTGGACTTTTTACCAGCCCATCCACAAAAAACGGCAATATATTCTTTGCCCGCTTTTGACTGTTTTTCACAGTAATTCATAGGATCTTGCTTCTTCCTTTCCATTCTCGCCAAAAAAAACCTTATCGTTGTTGAATCAATATGAAGTTGGCAATAGAGTGATCAAATAGGGCATTTTTACATTGTCGATCCTTCTTCCGATCTGATATTTCAGCGGTTTCTTTTTCTGCAATCTGGATGCTTCAGCGAAGGGGAAGGACCCCAGAAGGAGAAAAGATTTAATTAAGCATGAATACTGCTGCAAAAGATCAGATCGACAGAAGAATATGCCGTGTTAACCACATCTATTGCCAACACCACATTGATTTAACAAAGAATGAACATTCGCATTACAATCAACTAGAAATAAGCTGCGGGCAAACAAAGATGTCGAATAGGTTCCTTAAATAACTGCGTTGAGGTAGAGACCTAGAGATGTACTTTTTTAGGTTAAGATTTAGGTCTCGCATAAACAATTAGTCGTCGAATACAATATTACTCCAAATTAAATTTATCCCTATAATTGAATTTAAATGTTGTTTAATGCTAGCATATATATATTTAATAATATATATAAAATACAATTTAAAAATTAGGCACCTCGAGAAGGATATCTCTCGGCGTATTTTATATATATTATTAAATATATATATGCTAGTCGGGACACAACATGTAATATCTTAAATAAAATATTTTTTATATTTTTATATTTTATATTAAATTATTATAATAATTTAAGATAAAATAATATGATAGTATAATATTTGTAATTCAATTTTAAAAAATAATATATATAATTTAATATTTAAATGTTAAGTTAAAATATATAAATATATTTTTAGTATATTTATAATATTATAATAAAAAATATTATATCATTAATATTAGTTAGGAATATTAAAAAAAATAGTTAGGATTAGGGTTACGGTTAAGGTTAAGAGATATAGTTAAGGTTAGTGTTTGGTCTAGAGATATAGTTAGGGTTAGGGTTAGAGTTAATAAACCTAGTTAAGATTGGGTTTCGGGTTAATATTAGGATGAGAGACAAGGTTTGCATCAAAATTAGGGTTAGGGTTATCATCAATATTAGCTTAGGATTAGGGTTTGGGTTAGCATGAGAATTAGGGTTACAATTAGGTTTAGGGTCAAGTTTAGGGTTAATAGATATAGTTAGGGTTGGTGTAATAATCAAGGTTAATGTTATCAAGATTAGGGTTATAGTTATGTTTTGGATGAAGTTTAGGGTTAGGATTATATGGTTAGGTTGGGGTTAAGAGATATAGTTAGGCTTAGGGTTCAGGTTAGGATTAGGGCTAGAGATATAGTTAGGGTTAGTGTTAAGATATATAGCTAGAGATATAGTTAGGGTTAGTGTTAGTGTTATTTTTAAAGTTTTCAATAGTTATTTTGATTTGATAAGTGTTAGTTTATGGAATGTATTAAAAATAATTATACACAAAATGATATGTTCTAATATGTATATGTCTATTCAAGTGCAATCAAACAAAGTTACACTTAAAATTGTTCAATTTGAGGTGTTATTGGATCATTAGAAAAATGCTTCATACATTATTGTTGTACTGCCCCTCATGTTGTTGTCTATTAGACTGAAGATTGTTCTATTAGGATAGACACTATGACACTTTGTTGATGTTAGATTTTTTGCTTTGATGATACTAGATGAAACTTGATGATACTTTGATGTTCTTGCTATTATTTGAGTTTATGCATATGCGATGACAGTTTTTTAAGGACTTATTCATTTATGTGTTTATTTGAGCATGGTTCTACTTGATTATCTGGTGATTATTCTATGTTGTTTGTATGTAACTATTTGCTATACATTGATGTAGTTACTTGGTTGAATTGTTTTGGTGAGAGGAATAGCACGTTACATTACTCATTCATAAGTACCTTGCTATGCTATTATTTCCTTTTAAGGTGTATGACTATTTGATTATATATATTTTGTTTGACCATTTTGTCTGATGTTGGTTGCAAGTACCGGACATCGACTCCACTTGATTTGTCAGGTCTGAGCATGTCTTAAACCCAATGGAAAATTGTTAAAAACAAAGATAAGGAAAGGTCCCCTACCATTTCCACCATCCTCAATGTGCATGGAGTAAACTAATGGAAAAGGTTTAATTTACTACATTGATGGAACCATAACTACACCTTCAGATCCTAAGGAAGATCCAACAGTATATATGGATTGGCTCACTAAAAATTCTATGGCATTGGATACACTAAGAAAGTTCATTTTAGATGATCTCATTTTCCATATTGATAAATGCACTATAGCCAAGGAAGCTTGTGATAAGCTTACTTCTTTGTATGGAAAGGTTGATAAGGTTAAGGGATACAAGCTTGAACATGATATCCTAAGCCTTGATCCAAAGTATTTTGACACCATTCAGGATTATGTCACTGAGGAAAATGAGCAAACTACACAACTAAAAGATTGTGGTATTGAGAAAGAGGATGATCAATTGGTCTTGAACTTGTTGGACAAACTTCCAATTGAGTATGCAACCTTTGTTTCAAGTTTTTAGACTCAAATATTGACAATAAGCAACTTCACATCACCATCTTTTGAGGTTCTCACAAATCTTTTGATTCTCAAGCAAAATAAGTTGATGAAAATGGTCATTCTCAAGTCTTCAACTTCAAAAGCATTAGTGGTCAATAATGGAAACAATCAGCAAGGCAAAGGGAAAGACCAAAAGCAATCTTCACCAAAGCCACAAGGATAGAACAAACAATCCACTCCACAAAAAACTTCATCTTCTTCAAAAAAGTACAACTATTCAAGTAAGAGGGAGCAACCAACATGTGCATATTGCAAAAAGATTGGTCATGAGGAGCATCATTGTCATGTTAACCAAATTGATGAGTTGAAATGCATCCTTAAGAAGAACAATATCAACTTTCCAAATGCATATCAAGAGGACTCATCCCCTTCCACTTCTTTTAATAGAAAAAGTACAACTCTCATGGCAACAACATCAAGCTCATCTCCTTCTTCATCTCAACATGAGAAACATAAGGGGCAAGATTTCTTGTAGTTGCAGATTCCAATTTAGATAGGTGGATCCTTGATTCAAGAGCTTCACATCATATGACTTCGTCTAAGGATATGTTATCTTCATTTGATTCTTGTTCATCACCACCCATTTTGATGTCCAACAACACTTCTTTGGTAGTTTGTGGGAAGGGGTCTATTGACATTGAAGGTGAAGCATTTAATGATGTTCTATGTGTACCTACTTTGTCAAGGAACATCCTTTCCATCTATTAGATTACACATACTGGTTCAGGAAAGAGTGTAGAGTTCACACCATATTCTATCATTGTTTGGGATTTGCATAGTAGGGCTCTTGTTGTAGTTGGGGAGGTTGATCATCATTCTCAATTCTACACCTTCTCATATTTTCCTCCTATTGATGATTCAGTTCACCCTAGTGTGGATACACTTGAGGACGTTGAGTATGGGCATTTCAATCTTGGAGTACTTACTACTCCTGAGGTTCTTGAACCTATAGTTGATACTCCATCTCCTAGATTAAATAATGTACCTGATGATACTTTTGTTTTGACAGTTTATGTTCCTTGTGATTCAGTGCAATAGTGTATACCTTGTCTTCCAGCAGCAACTTCATGGGATGACTACTTGTCAGACATTAGTAGCTTGTTTGTGGAGTCCTACATTGCAGATTTGGGAGACACATTTTCTTACTTACATATTCTCTTTGATGAAGGTGATTCTTCTTTAGTTGTTGCGAGGGAACACTTTGACCCTCCTCTACATGATCAGTCTTTCGAGGTTGATGTGATTGTAGAAGTGTCTTTATAGCAATTGGAGGATGCCACTTTCTCTCTTGAGGAGACATCGTCTTCTGAGTATGTTCTACCTACATACTTGCTAGATCTTGAGTTGTTTTTTTCAGCAGATGAGAGTGTTGTTGCAAAGGGTTTCTCACAGGTTCCATGAACTGACTACATTGCAGCTTCACATGGTTTAGAAAAGGCATCTTTCAACATCAATACAAGGAACTTTGAGCATATTTCAAAGATTTCTTACATTTTGAGGGTTCTTCCTTCTTCACTTGTGGATTGGGGAGACTTCATTCATACACCTTTGGTATTGTTTCTTCCTATGGGGAGGAACATTGTTCGACATGTTTGGAGTAGCTTCTTCATTCCTTCTCGAGCATCTAACATGGGTGATCATTGTACATTTTTTGGGGGGGGGCTACTTTCTCTCTTCTTCTCTTGTATGGGGGGGACTTTTTCCTCACATGGGGTTTTTTCCTTCTCATGCTATGTTCATAGGCTTTTGTATTTCATCTCTCTTTTGGGGGGTAGTTTTTCTCCCATTGTTTTCTTTTATCTTTACTCCACTTGTGAGAGATTTCATTGCATTTTTACATGGGTACCTAACATGGCCTAGTAGCTGAGACCCATATTGCATTGTTTTCATTTGTGTACATTCTCCCTAAGTTGCACTTAAGGGGGGGTGTTGGTGTAATTAAATGTGTTGTACCTTGTCTTAGGTCATTATTACACCTTACTTAAGTTTACTTAGGGACCCCATAAGAGGTTGTTGGAGAATTTCCACTTTTGGTGGACTTGACTTTTTATTAAATTATCACCTCCACCTTTTGTGGACACATCATGTGATTATCTCTCCACCTTTTGTGGTGATTATCACATTATCTCCTTTCCACTTCAGGTGGAGTGATAAATTTTCATAGTTGTCTCATGTCATAAGATTATGACACTTGTCATAATCTTATGCCCTTCTATGTTCTCACCTTTCCTATATAACCAAGGGGTCTCATATGTACTTTTGTACCATTCCATTCTATTTGCATTATCGACATAATACAGTTTATTATTGTCATATTTTTTTTATCTCTCTTATGCTTGTGCTTTCTATTAGGCCTCTAGATCTTGGGTGGCTACCTTCATAGCCAATTCTTACAAGATGGATGCCCTCAAAGAAGACATGTTCAGGAAAAAAAATTTCTACAAGGATGAGACAAAGGAAAGGCCACAGAGAGGGAAGATTTGTTGGCCCCTTTCACACAAGAAATTTAAAAAGGATTCACAGTCTGTATTCTCAATGCTTGCATGGGTCTTTACCTTAATGATGATGAGGAGGTCAACCCTTTCCATTTTTCCCTAGGCCTTATGCTAAAAATGGAAAAGGTTTTGAGGTATTATGATTTTGCTCAAGTAATAGCTGGGAACATGAGAGAGCAGTTGAAAAACTACCATGACAATTTCAAATTTAGGTATTCTTCTATTCTGGTTCATTTGCTTCTACATAAGAATTTTGAGTAGCTGGGAAGAAATGTACCAATATCTAGGCTAGATGGAAAAGGTTGTATCTAGCCAGTTTTTGTATGGACCCTATGCTTTCAAGGATAGAAGATTATTATTGATTTATGGATAATTTTTTGAGGCCAATACTCCAGGATTTGTTGCCTCACCCCATTTGTCATTTCTCTCAAGAGGTTATAGGGTGGATAGAGAATCCACCTATCCCATTGGATTATTTCTTGGGTGAGGATTTCACATTTGTTAGGTTTCATGGTTTTCCCAGGGAGGGTTTCTGACTCCCCATATTTGTAACTAACAGGGTTTTTGTGCTAGAAGCATGCTATCAAGTATTTGTTGTCAACAGGGTTTATGGAACTAGAAAAAACAAAATAAAGCTATACAATCTTCCTCTCATGATTGCTAAGAGCTAGGTAATATTGAATAAGTAGAAGGCTGAGGACAAGATCATGAATTTACTAGCAGCTTTGGGTTTGGTTTTCATTTGTGACAAGTGGGATTATAGCCCGAATGAGCATTTTAGTTTAAGACATGAAGTTAGGGAATATTTTGAAAGAAGAAGGAACCGAGTCAAGAAAGTGCAGAGGTATACATTGACCTAGCTCATATTCTAGAAGAGTGGCCAAAATGGTTAAGTTTCTATGAGTCGTAGGTAGAGTATGAAAGGAATTTCCCAATGAGCAAGTCTCTCAATATGCAATTAAAGAAAAGAGGCTTGTTAGAAAGAAAGAAGTCTAACTTTTGGAGATTCTGACAGGAGATGAGATGTCCAGGTGCCCAATTCAGTAACTTTTAGCTTGATAATGAATTTGAGGACTTATACGACAAGGAGGTTGATTTTGACAATAATATTACCAAGACAAGTCATGAGATTGACAAAGAAAAGGTTCCACTTTAGGTTTCTAGGCCACGAGATTCTAACATCTGAAGAGACTCAAGGGAAAGGGGTTCATAGGCTTCTTCTACCTCTGGTGGCCAAAGTAAATGAAGAAGGACTCGATGGTTTCTAAGGTCATCTGTCATAGTTGCTAAAGGTCAAGTTTCAAAAGATTTTATAGTCAAAAGACTGAAATGTACTAGTTCTAGTCATATGAAATGAAGAAGGATCCAAGATATGGGTGCTCCTAGTGTATTGGTCCATTAGGAGGAAGAAGTGGAGTCCATCCTACAAAAAAAATCATCCACTATAGCTCAAGTAAGTTTCACTCCCCCTCTTCTTCTTGTTTCCACATCTTTGGTCAAACCATTGCCTCCTTCTATGGAAGGGAATCCTTCACCCTTGACCCCAAAACTAATAATTTTGAATGTGTCCCTTTCCATTTTTAATGAATCTATTGAAACCATCTTGTGCACTGAAGGAGCATCATCCGCTGCAGCCACTATTGTGTCATTGATCGCCCTATCAAGGGCCCCTATTGGAATAGCTGAAAACACTAATTTTCCTGTTACTCCTAGGCCATCCACTTAATGGAAGGTGCCTCTCCATCAGCCTATTTCTATTTCTACCCCTACTATTTTTTCCCTTGCTCAATTTAGAATTCCACCTTTTTCCATGATCACACTGCCTTTTGTGTCCCCCCATACTCACACATCCATGTTTCCCCTACTGACACTATTTTTAGGCTCCCCCTGGTGCTTCCATTGTAGCACAGAGCATTAGTGTTCCTCAAACTCTTCAGGGCCATTTCAATGCTACCAAACAGGCCCGAAAGGCCAAAAAATAGAAAATATTGTCAAAAAATGTTGAGAAGCTGGGTATGTGCAGGATCATCATGGAAAAAATAGGCTCTTAAGTGGCAAAAAAATTAGAAAAATTAGAGTTAGGCAACTTGACATAAAATTTTTAATAATTTATCTATATTATTTCAAAAATATGTAAGAATAGAATTTGTAGAAAATTTAATGTAGTTTCTAAACTACTAGGTTTATTTTTTTTAAACAAAATCTATTTGGTGAAAATTTGAAATTTCAATGTAGTAGTACTTAAATTTTAGGAAAAATAAGAAGCGTGTCTACCACCCTAACCACAATAAAATGATAATATTTTTTATAATATTTTATAAATAAATAAAGGACTCATGTCTCAATGTGATGCATTTTTTTGTAATTTTTTTCCAAGTAAATAATTAATTATGATTTTTATTACAACTTTTAAAAATTATAAAAATCGACGCCTAACCACCTTAACTTTGTCAAAACTTCATGAAATTCTTTTCTTCTTTTTTTAATCCTATACTATATGAAGCTTAGAATGTGACGCATGTTTCATATTCAAAAAATATGACGCTGTTTGAAAGCTATAGATGTTTTTCAATCATCCTATCAATCAGGACTTTAGTCGTAATTCAAATAGAAAATGAATAATAATTATTTATTAAATTCAAATTAAAGCATAATTTATATTGGTGGAAATCTGAGAACATCCTTTAAAAACCCTTTTCGTTTCATTAATTTTGGGTAAAAAAACATTGTCAGCCACATACCCTACAAATACCCTTCATATTGCTACTTTTTGGCCCATCATGATCCTACACATACCCAGCCAACTACAAAGAAGATTGAAGCTTGTTTCAATGAAGACGAAACTCTCTACTTATTACCACCATGAAGCTGCTTGTTTCAAAGCTCAAAGGGAAAATATATATGGAAGATTACGACATCCATGATGTGGGCCTAGACTTGAGCAAAAATTTCTTGCGCAACAAAGTGGTCCTAGGAAAAGCCACATAGAAGGTACTATATGCTGACTATGAGAGGTTGGACAGGAAATTAAAGAAGTGCAAGGTGGAGTTGGAAAATGTGAAAGAAACAGTAAGTAGATTGCAAAATGAGATCTGAGCCAGAAAATTTGAAGTGACTCACATAAGGAAAATTCAAGGTCAGGAAGGAGATGCATATAGGTTGCTTGAAGATGCTTGAAGTGAATGGGTTCAACTTCATCCTAAAATTTAAAATTTAAAAAGAGAGCTAAATGATGCCAAATCCTGAAACTTTGATGATCTTCAAAGGATCCAGGTAGAAGCAAAAGTGTCAAAGCAAGAAGTTAGAAGACTAAGCTCTGAATTGGAAAATGCTCTTCAAGAAAAAATCCAAATGGAAGAAAATACAAGGGAACGAGATGCTCCATTTAACCAAGAGTTGGTTGTTGTATGAGGATCTGGATGCCTCCCTATAATGAATAGGTTGATAAAAATGTATTGGGAGCAAATTGTGGCTAGTGTTATTGTCTTGAGACCCACCTTACAATTTCTAATGGATGTTTGGGAATTGAATGCCAAGATTGACCCAATGGTTGATCACTTTATGAAAAAATGTTCATCCCAAGTGGTAGATTCCCAAAGTTTCATCTCCAAATTATGTATCGCCACTGACTAGACCCTAGATAGAGTGGAGATTTTTGATTTGCAGATTGCCTCCATCAGGGCTAATGAGATTACCAACTGTGACAGTGCTGTGGAAAAATGTAAAAAGTGTTAGATGGTGCTAAATAAGTAGGTCATTGAAATCAAGGACTCCAGCATCTTGGTTAGTTTTGGGTTGCCTGACTCTTCTTTTACCAAATGAAGATATGCTAACAATGGAGTAAGTAATGATGCAATCTGACACAAGATACAAACCTTAGTGAAACTTCCAATTTCAAGTGTCATTCCCACAATTGATAATTTTGAGCATGAGATTTATTGTCTTTCTCGACCCTATTATCACCTAGGCACAGTTTCTTCTAGATGGGGGTTTATCTCTTTTAAGGAGATTTTCAATCTCGAGCAAGCATACAGGAAAATCTAGACCCTTGTCCTACCAACTAATGTGGATTGGGAAGATCAGCATGTGGCTCTTATCAAACTCTAGGAACAACCAGAGGCCTAGGTTCATATCTCCACAAAGCGAAGACCCTTATGAGTCACTAGAACTATGAAGTGTTTTTGCCTAGTAATTTTCATTTTTGGCTTGTGTAAATTTTTTCAGTTTCAGGTGCACCCACATTGAAGGAAAAATATTAGAAAGGTGCATAATGCACCACATGGTGGTTTCACAGCTTTCATCTCTCATCTTCTTTTTGGGAGAAATTTCAAGACACATGTTGACTCGTTAGGCATTTTATTGGGAGCTATATTCATAAGCTTGGAATTTTCTACCTATTTGATATGTCACCTCTTCGTCATGAGTAGTTTGCATCTCCTATAGAGTGATATGTTTCAAGAGTTTTTCAAAGTTAGTTGGCCTTTTTATTTTCTTGGTTTTCATGATGGATTTTTGAGTCGGTGCCTCAAGATGATGTGATTGGTCAACTAGACCTCTTGCCAGGCTGTTATTTCTAGGATTTGAACATCTACGTGACTCTATCTTTGCTAAATATCTAAAGGACAATAATCCAGTAGCTAAGAATTGATGAGAAAATATTTATGCGGCCTAACCAAAGATCTACGATCAGATTTCAAGCTATCAAGTATCAACATCTGTCAACAATTACTTTTGTGTTGAGGCAGTGGGTATGTGTAGGATCATGATGGGCCAAAAAGTGGCAATGTGATGTGTATGTGGCTGATGACTATTTTCTTACCTGAAATTGATGAAACGAAAAGGGTTTTTAAAGGAGATTCTTAGCTTTCCACCGATATGAATTATGCTTTATTTTGAATTTAATAAGAGGGTATGTGCAGAATCATCATGGAAAAAATAGGCCCTTAAGTGGCAAAAAATTTAGAAAAATCAGAGTTAGGAAACTTTATGTAAAAATTTGAATAAGTTATCTATATTATTTCAAAAATACGTAAGAATAGAATCTATAGAAAATTGAATGTAGTTTCTAAACTACTAGGTTTATTTTAATTAAATATATTTGGTGAAAATTTGAAATTTCATAGTAGTACTTAAATAGAAAAAAATAAGTAGGTGTCTATGATATTGATGCATATTTTTATTTTTCCAAAATAATTAATTATGAATTTTTATTACAACTTTTAAAAATATAAAAGTATGTCTGACCACCTTAACTTGGTCAAAACTTCATGAAATTCATTTTTTCTTTTTTTAATCCTATAGTATGTGAAGTATAGAATGTGACAGATGTTTTGGAATCAAAAAATGTGATACTGTTTGAAAGCTATAGATGTTTTTCAATTAGCCTATCAATCAAGACTTTATTCATAATTTAAATAGAAAATGAATAATAATTATTTATTAAATTCAAAGTAAAACATAATTGATATTGGTAGAAAGCTGAGAATATCATTTAAAAACCCTTTTTGTTTCATCAATTTTGGGTAAAAAAAAGTCATCAACCATATGCCCTGCACATACCTAGCATATGGCCACTTTTTGGCCCATCATGATCTTACACATACCCAAGTAATTATTATTCATTTTATATTCAAATTATGACTAAATTATTGATTAATAGGTTGATTGAAAAACATCTATAGCTTTCAAATGGTGTAACATTTTTTGAATCCAAAACATGCGTCACATTCTATGCTTTGCATACTATAGGATTAAAAAAAGAAAAATGAATTTCATGAATTTTTGACCAAGTTAAGGTGGTCAGACATATGATATTTTATATTTTTAAAAAATTGTAATAAAAAATCATAATTAATTATTTACTTGTAAAAAATTACAACAAAATATGCATCACATTGGGGCATGAGTCCTCTACTTATATCTAAAATCTTATAAAAAAATATTATCATTTTTTGGTTAGGGTGGTCAGATAGACACCTACTTCTTATTTTCCCCCTAAAATTTAAGTACCACTACATTGAAATTTCAAATTTTCACCAAATAGATTATTATTTTTTAAACAAACCTAGTAGTTTAGAAACTACATTCAATTTTCTATAGACTCTATTGTTACATATTTTTGAAATAATATAGATAAATTATTCAAATTTTTATGTCAAGTTGCCTAACTCTGATTTTTCCAAAAAAATTTCCACTTAAGGGCCTATTTTTTCCATGAGGATCTTAGACATACCCCGGTGTTTTATTCTTTTGGTGGCTATATAGGGAGGTTTACGACACAATTTGGGGTGGGATTCCATGTTACAATTTCTTTGTTAAGAAAATTTTCTTTAGTTTTCTTAAGGTTTTAGAATTGTTTTTAGAAGCAAGTTGTAGAACTGCTTCACTTTGGCATGTTATATCTATTAAGATTTAAAATATTATTGGATTGGCATCCAAATTTTGTTTCAAATTTCATTTGATGTTTAATAGCACAAATTATTGACGGGAATTTGTTGATACTGTGCATGTATGGAATTTTTCAAGCTTTCTTTCTTTATATTATCATTTTGGGTGAAACATTGTGTTTTGCAAGCTAGATCTAGATAGTTTAAGTAGTGTATTTCTATGTTGTATGCTTGTATGGTAGAGTAGTGGCTTAAGATAAATAGACTATGTCATTGGACTTCTATCTTTTTTAGAAATTTGTTATTTTGTCATCCTATGTTGTATTAGGAGGAAGATTTCATGTGATTTCTAAGATATTGTTCTATTACCCATAAGAAGTCTTTATGTTTGATTGGACCTTAATGAACACTACCTACAGAGATATTTGAAAGTCTACACTATGCTTGAAGTTATCCTTATGTGTTCATTCTTTTTCCAACAATGAAGGGTTGTGGCATTCTCTATCTATTTATATCACTCACAGGAATTATTTGGGTTTGAAATGTTGTAAATTTTTGGTGCATCGACTTTTATGTTTTATGTTTACATTTTCTTCTCACCTTATCTCCAAACCCCAAAGAAAAGTTGACTTTCTATAAAAATCTTGGAGGGATTCAGTGAGATGCAAGTTGTACCCCACTCATTGAATTTCCATAAGACTGTCGGAGAGGAAAAAGCTTTGATGATCAAAAAACCCAAAGGAATTTTCCAACAAAATGTAAATACACTCCTCTAGGGGAGCCAATTGAGTCAATTCTCAAACAACTCCTACAACAGAAGGCCATACAACTTCCTAGCATAAAACGATATTATCTTGGGTAGTTCAAACCGTCATGGTGGGATGACAATTCCTTTTGTAACTACCATCAAGGTAAGGGACATTCCACTACATAATGTTGAAAACTAAAGAACATCATACAAGACCTTGTGGAAAATGGCACCATTGAACTCAATGGACAACAACAATTGTCAAATAGTGACCATAAATTTTTCACCAATCCTTTACATGATCATGAAAAAGGAAAGGCATCCAGTTTGGGAAATAAGACCAATAATAATTTGGCCAATTACACTAATGTCAAATATGACTATAACCATGACAGTATTATAATCACATTTGATCTTTCGGTGAACAATTCAACACCATTACCATTAATAAACCTCCCAAATGTGTTGTCAACACTCTAAACCAAGGTAACCATTCTATGTCCTCTACCATAGCAGCAAAAACAATGACCAAAATCCCAATACAACTTGCTTTACCAATTGAGAAAGACCCCTGTGTAGATCTCTATCTTAGAATTATTGCATATATCACCTAATCACTGAGCCATCCTTGAAAAATATTTTCAGAACACAATCACCCCCATTGACCTTGAAATAAATCATTTCTAGGAGATGGTAGGCTATTTAACCAATTCCCATCATGCAAATTTTTCCAAGCAATACTATTTAACCAAAAAGAAAAACCATAATGACCCTTTACACCTTGAAGTCCTTGTTTGTAGAACCAAAGTCAAACAAGTCCTGGTAGATGATGGAGCAAGGTTGAACATTTGTACCTTAAAATTGGTTAAGATGTTGGGATTTTTAGAAGAATGTGTATACATCACTAAGAGCATAGTCATCAAGGCATATGACAATGAAGAATGATCATCTAAAGGAGTCATAACATTACCTATTTGACTTGGTCCTACAATCATGCATACCACTTTTTAATTTTTTGAGCTTGACCTCCCATACAACCTTTTCCTAGGCTAACCATGGATTCATTCCATGAAGGCTATCCCATCCACATATCATCAATGGCTTAAATTCCCATACAATGACATTGAAATCATAAGAGTTGATGATCCTAATCCATTCCAATATTGTACCAATATACATGGGGTACCCCAATAGCAAGTGCCCATCAACCAAGAGGCTTCATCATACACCTCATCTCGTTACATTGACCCTTCCACTTTATCAAAAGTATCCACCTCCAAATATCCACCTCTCGATCCTAAGGTTGAGGTACAAGACAAAGGTTGTGGAGAATACCACATGAAGATGTCCTGCTACATAAGCAAGCTCAAAACTCCCAAGTCATATGGAAAACCAACAACAGATAAAAGGAAACCCAAGGTCATTGTGTACTTTCCTCCCTCACACACTTTCACAAAATGGGGGGAGTTAAGTAAAGATGTAGACAATGAAGAGGGTCTAACCTCCTAGCTTTATGAGGACAATGAGGAAGCTCATCCACCTGCATAGATACCCATAGAACAGTATATAAAAGGCTTCAAAATAATGCAGGAAAAAGGATATGATGGACATAGTGGACTTGGAGTAAAAAAAATGGGATGATCGAACCCTTGTCTGTATCCAAGTGACCAAAATGCCTAGGTCTTGGCTTCAAACCGATTAAGATTGGCACTTCTAGTATTGTGACACCTTTACAAGAGGAAGTACATCCTTCTAAATTTATCAAGACATCTACCTTACCTGACATCTTTGAACCACTCGACACACTTGATAATGAGTGCATAGATACTGATTCCAATGAGTACGAGTGGGACTCCCTTATTGCTAGCAAGTACAATATAGTTGAAATGCTCATCGAGCTTGAACTATCTGATACCATGATCTAAAAACCTAATGAAACATTCGTCTTTATCTTATCCACTTTAAACTTTGACAATTTTTATGATGGCATGCCCATAGTATATCCCCAACTCATTGATTAGGACCCACAGGGAATTCCCATCTTGGATACATTTGAGAAAAATGAAGAGATCACTAAATTCATGGGATTGCACAAAGGAATCCCTAGCAGT
Organism: Sequoia sempervirens; assembly: GCA_007258455.2. Taxonomy (NCBI): domain Eukaryota; kingdom Viridiplantae; phylum Streptophyta; class Pinopsida; order Cupressales; family Cupressaceae; genus Sequoia; species Sequoia sempervirens. The sequence continues at coordinate 10,799,692 of VDFB02000017.1, forward strand.
GATGACAAGGATGGATTTACCATTGATTTAGATTGCATTGTATACTTTGGGGAGTCCATCCACCCCTCTAGTCACAAAAGTAAAAATAATAAAGAAAAAATGAAAAAAAAGATGAGTCTCTAGGTGAAAGTTGAAAGGCACCTTTAGACCATGAAAAAGGAAAAATAAAGGACATAGCTGAGGTTGAAAACCTCTCTAAGGCACCCAAGGACGGAAGGTTATATATTATTCCCATTACCCAAGAGAAGTCGCCAATGCTAATTGAGAAATCCATGGAAATCAACATCAACACAAAAGACAATCCCAGAATAATCCACTTTGTCGCATCATTGGCAGAATTAGAACAACCAAAATTATAGGTTTTCTTTGAAAAGCAATAGATCAAATTTGTTTGACCTCATACGCTAACATGCTTAGATTAGATCCTGACCTGATATTACACCATTTTTCCTTACATCTAGATTCTAAACCAATCAAGAAAAAACTCATAAAAAATGCATCCTCAAATTACTTTATTGGTCAAAGTTGAATTGAAGAAACTACTAGACATCAGCTTCATTAGTTCAGTTGACTATACATAGTGTATTTCCAACCTTGTGCCAATGAAAAAACTAATAGGTGGCATCTACATTTATATAGAATTTTGGGATCTAAACAAGGCATGTCCTATGGATGATTTTCCTTTACCAAAAATTCACATAATTATGGACTTGATGGTTGGAAATGAGATGTCCCTCATGGATGGCTTCTTGGGATATAATCAAATTAGAATTGCACCTAAAGACCAAAATAAGATAAATTTCACTTGTCCATGGGGAACTTATTGCTATAATTTCATGCCCTTTGGACTCAAGAATGTAGGGGAAACATATCAACATGCTATGACAACAATCTTTCATGACATGATACATACTCTAATGGAAGATTATGTAGATGACTTGCTAGCCAAATAATTGACCCCTGGTGACCACTTGAGAGTTTTAGACAAGATTTTCAAGAGATTGGAAGAATACAAAGTCAGATTGAATCTTAAAAAGTGTGTATTTGGAGTCACATTAGGAAAAAAATTAGGCTATATATGCATTGAAGTAGACCCAACAAAAGTCAAAGCAATAATGGGTATGCCTTCACCAGCCAATATAAGTCAACTCTAAACACTTTAAGGATGACTCTAATCAATCAAAAGATTCATAGCATAGATGACTAACAAGATTCATCCTTCCCAAAAATTACTCAAAAAGGGGGTATCATTTATATGGATAGAAAAGTGTTAGGAAGCTTTTCAACAAACCAAGGCTTATCTATTAACACCACTAGTATTAATGTCGCCCATTGATGGGAGACCTCTCATTTTATACATTTCAGCAACAACATCTATAATGAGGGAATTACTTGTACAAAATGATGACGAAGGTCATGAGCAAGCAATATACTACATCAGTCACACCTTGGTTAGGAATGAATTGAATTATAGTCCAATAGAACATTCTTGTCTTGCGGTAGTCTTTGCAACTCAATGACTAGGACACTATTGTATAGGAGTGAATTTACACCCATTGGGAAAATTCCCCTTTTACATACCTTCACCTTAGAAAATAAAATCCAAAGGAAAAATTCCACATCATCCACCTTCCTTCAATCCGTTTGGCATCCATCTTGTGTGTCGGTGAGACAATATTTATTGGGGATGCATGAGTGGTGTGTAGACATCTTTGAGGAACACTACCATCCTTGATGGATTCCTATGTTTGAATTTGGCATAGGCATTACAAACCCAATTGGGATCAAATTTTAACGTCCCTCTTCAACCAATCGACCCCAAAAATGGCACATTCTTCTCCATTCTACTTTAAAATTCATTCTTCATTCGTTCACTTCATCTTCTTGGAATTCTAGCAATCCCTTTAGAAATTCAATCACTTCATCTCTTCACATTCTCCAAGATTCTAGCATTTCCTTGTGAACATTTCAGCAATAGTAGCATTCCATCAACTCCACATTGCAAGTGTGAGACCATCATATACATTGCAAGTTTGGAGTCTTGCAAGACCTTCATTCACCACAATTGTGGTGGTGGTGACTTTTCCAAGTTCATAGCTTGCTTTCTCCTTGCATTGGATAGTGAGCTTTTGGGTGGAGGTGGTAACATTTCACTCTTCTAATTTTTGATTTGATTGAGCAACATAACATTGTTTTTAGTGTTGTTTTCTATTTATTCCTTTATCACATATTATACTCTGTTGCTTTCTAGCTATTCATGGAGGTGGAAACAAAAAAATGGGGGTCTGACTGAGGCATTCCCCTATATAGCCCCAAAAATTTCCCCCATTTCTTGTGTGTAGGTGGACATAGATGTGGAGTTGGCTAGCAAACTAGTTCTTGTGTGATATTATCTTCATCACCCTAGCTCTTATCTATTTGCTTTATCATATTCGTATTTACTTTTTGTACTTTCTTATTATGTTTTTCCCACCTAAATCAATTAGCTAGGTTGTTAGTACATTTTTAGGAAGTCCCTACTATAATTTTTATTTTTTGGGAATATGAATGTTCACATTCTAGAGAGATGCCAGTGCATTGTGCTATCATCCTAGAACTATGCTGCCATCCTCAGACAGAGCTTTCAAAGGTGCAATATCGACTCCAAAAAATAGCTTGCCTAGCCTAAACTTGAACTTTGGGTTTGTAGGGTGACAAAAGCATGTCATATTGCTCTTCATTCTCAATCCTCACCCCAAGAAATATTTTAGAGTGAGGTAATTTAGGACAACCCTCCACTCTTGGCTCTTTGTGACCTAGAGCCTTGACATAGTTGATCCCCCTCTCTTACATTTTTGATGAACCTGACGTGAAGCAATGTTTAACCATTCATCAATGTTGAGACTTTTCCCTTGTACCTTGTGATTGTTGTAACACTGAGTGTTGTCAATTTTTATGAGAATCACAACCCAATCCATGACTTCCAAGTACATTGTTAGGAAAAGTGTGTGACACCTACCAATGGAGAAGATGAAGGTCACTTCTAGTTTCACCCCTAGTTTTTCTGCTAGTTTGGGTAATTATTTTGTTACTAGTATTCTTACTTATTATGCTAACAAATACTAGTATAACCAACATCCCCTATGCCTTTGTCTGTAGATGAGGATGATGTTGTGCATGTTCTTGAAAAAAATATTATGGCATTAAATAATAGACTACTAGACCTTGAAAACCACCTAAAGAAAGCATCGAGCATGTAAAGAGTTGCTAGGCCTACAAGAGAGGTGAGACAGTTGCTAGGAAAATATTGAACATGTATATAATTTTTGCACGGCCTTATCGATTTGATTGAAGCTTATGTCCCTTCAAATAGGCCTGGATCAGGTACCACCCAAGGAGAAGTACTCGATACCTATGAAAGATAAATAGGAATTTCAATGCCCACTACATCTAGCTACATGGCCAAATCAAGGACCATTATTAGTGTCTCTTCTACTTCCCAAGAGCCTCACACCCTCAAGGTGAGTAAAACTCCCCTTAGGTTCAGTTTCACCCCTCCTACTACCCCTGGTGGTGGAGGCTTTGGTGGAATGGGTAGTGGCCTTGTTGGAAAAGGTGGCACTAGTGGAGGTGGCTTTGGTCATCAAGATTACTCTAGTAGAGGCCATACCAATGGTGGTGGCACTAGCGATAGTCATAGCGGTGGTTTCGAAGGTGCCTGTAGAAGTGGTGTTGGTGGTAGTGGTTCTAGAGGTTCCACTAGTCCCTTGTCATCTAATGACGTTTTTTGAATGCCTTGCTTCAAAATATGGGTCATATGAAAAAATAGCTAGCAAGTCTCTTCTAGGCTTCTACCTAGCTTATCTTTCAACGTTTCTTCCAACATAGCCCATTATCAGTAGCAATCTCAAGTACTATATTCCCAAAAGGAATGGGGATTCACAAATTTGAGAAATATGGCAGAAAATGTGACTTACAAATGCATGTCTCCACCTTTAATGCCATGTGTACAGACTTCTTCCATCATCTTGTGTTGATGGAAAAAAATTTCCCTCAATCTCTTAAGGATATAGTGCTTGAATGGTACTATTCCTTACTCGACAACTCTATTTTCCCATTCGATCAACTTGTAAATAAATTTCTCCAATAGTTCCAAGCCAACATCTGATCTGTAATTAGAGGTTTACAATTCAAATGTATTTAATCTTAATTACAATTATTCCCGATCTAGACAAAATTGCATGACTATGTTGTTTAACCGTTGAAAAAATAGAATAGGTTCAATTTTACATAAATTAAGGAAATTGAGTAATTACTATAATGTTGTAATAAAAAATCAACATAAGGAATTAAAACTGAAAAAATGAGAGACAGGAGAGAGAAGAATGAAAAGATATAAGGGAAGTTAACACAAGAGCTTGATAACAGAGTTCTTTGAATTAGGACTACGTCTCTGGGTCAACTTCTCGAGGTAGACTGCTTTATTAATATCACCAAGCAATGAAAATGCATTTACAATATCCAAGCTTCACCTGCATAAGAATTTCTCACAGTTTATCTCTCCTTTACAATTTTTGGTGTAATAATCAACACCTTGTATCTCTCCCTCAAAGAATTCAAATTCTCCACCTTTCACAATAATTTCCCAATAATATAATTATTCTCTCCAAGAGACTTTTCAGTAATTTCTAATCTGCCCCTTCAAAGCCAAAATTCCCCCTTTTTATAAATATTTTTTTCCAAATACGGCTTAAAACCAAATTATTTACAAAAATCACCCAATCTCCCATTACAAGTAATAATCTTCCATAATCCCCCTAATTTACATATAAATATATTTGAAAATATTCATAAACCTCCTTTAAATCATAAAAATCTTTAACCAATTATTTTAATCCCCTTAAAATATTATAATTCATTGAAATATGAGAAAGGTCGTTAAAGGGGTTAATTTTTTGAAATATAAGTTTATGGGCTTTATTTCTCTCTTGTTTTATAGGCAAGGCAAGAGGATTTTAAGGGATAAAATCCCACCAAATCCTCTTTTTTTCTAATTTTTAAATTTTATTTAACAAATATGGTTTAATCCATATTTTTTCCCACTTATTTGGTCTATGTCAGTGCCAACTCACTAGTCCTACCACGTTTCCTTCCAAGTGTCAAGTTTTGGTGATGCCACATCACCACTTTGACCAAGTTTAGCCACAACTTTGATTGGTCATAAATTCCACATATGGACTCGGATTTGGTCCATTCAAAATGTGTTGAAAATATCTTGATGAGATCTACATGATGGGACTTGTATAAAAATATTCCATGATCATTAATTTTTCTAGTTGAACAGGTTTGACCTCATGTTGACAAAACTTTGACCAAGCATATCTCGGGCATATGATCTCCTTTTGACGTGATTCAAGTTGCATTGGGACCATTTAGGTGAGCCCTATGCAATGGATTTAGTTCCATATGATTCTAAGATTATGAATTTTTAAGGTGTTCTAAATCATTGTGGATCATTCCTCCCAATCGAGAAGCTTTTGGACCTCCAAAAGTCTATTTTTACATAGAATTTAAATGAGGGAATTGTTGCCTCACTTGCCGAATATCATCTATCTACCCTAATGGAAACTTGATCATCTAACTCACCATAAACAAGATGAAGAATAAAATAGCATAGCTGATACAATTAATTGCATATTCATGAATATTCACTGTCACATCCATCATCCACATAGAACTAACTAGTAGAATAACAAGCAACAGTACTGAATAAAATGATGTCAAGGAAAAAGTATCAATGTGTTGGATCTCCTAAACAAGAACATTGTTAGAAAATGAATCATTCAAACCCTCATTTACCACCTTTCACTCAAGGCTTAACTATGCTTGCAACTGATCCTCACACTATATTGTCTGTGACACCCTATTATCTTCACAAGTTTAGTATCACTAGTTGTTGCAGACATGAGAGTTAAATCTTTGCTTGCATTTATAGTCATCTTCATATGTCATGTGTTTACAATAGATATATCATTCTTCATGCGATGATTTGTCACAATGAATTCAATTCCATCCTTAAACAAATGATACCTTTTATGTTCCCTATAGAAAATGGATTTTCTATCATACAAGTAAGGACTACCTAGAACCATCCCATAGATGTCAAGCAGAATTACATCTAATGCTACCTCATCTACAAACTTGGATGTGATTGCAAATCAGAGTTTGCATTGCTTTGACATATGTATTTGAGCATTATCATGCACCCAACCCAATGGAAATGGCTTAGGATGATGAGTTGTTTTTAATCCCAATTTCTTAACAACTTGTTCAGAGATTAGATTCACTAGTGATCCATTATCTATGAGCATATCATCTTATTTCATTTTTCAATAGCCCTTATATGAAATAATTCATTCCTCTTACTTTCAATAGGTACTTCATTACACTTTATAGAAGAAGCATGGGAACTAGTACTGACAACAAGAATGTTACCTTTTATACCCACAAAGTTGTGATCTTGGTTTCATCATCAAAATCTAATCTAAGATCATGCATGATAGTTGTGGTCTTTTGCTTACCCTTTCAATCCTTGAACCATTTTAGTTTTTGATAAGGATACAATTTCCAACACTTTGCATCTCCATTCCCTTTCTTCTTGCAGTGTGAGCAATAAGGATTATCCTCCTCTTTTTTTATAGTAGTTGTCAGTTGCATTTTCTCCTTCCCTTTATTTCTCCCTTTGTATTTATTGGATTCCATTAAGAGACCATCATGGCTATTCCACGAGCTTGTTTCTAGATAAATGGCTTGCACACTAACTTCATCAAGGTTAGTTGGATTAAACATAAGTATTGTATCTCTCAGCTTTTCATGTAATCCACCTATATACTTTAACAAAGTTTCTTGTGTATATAATGGAAAGACCAAAATTAAAGCTCTTTTCCTAAATTCCTATCCATAATCCTATACACTTTGTCCTTTTTCTTGCTTTAATGATTGCCAATTCATTACTTTTTTTTTTCATATGACCTAATGGATAGAATTGTTTCTTTAATGCAACTATAAAATCAAACCAAGAAGAAATAATTTTACGATATCGGCTTAGATCTTCTTGATTTCTGCTCTCCCACCAGATTAAGGTTGTGTCTCCTAGGTGAAGAGTGGCTAATTGGATTTTTTGAGAATCCTCAATAAAATTTTGAATTCTACAATAAAATTCAATTTGTTTAATCCAATTATCAAGTTTTCTACATCTAGTTCTCCATTATAAGTTGGCAATTCAAATTTAACATCAAGCTTTAACAAAGGTGTATTAGCTTCAGACTGTATAGTTTGTTTCTTCTTTCAAGAATAAGTAGACGAATAAGACGAAGAGGATGAAGAAGAAGATGGGGATGGAGGTTCAAGAGGATCAGTAACACCTCTTACTTCTTTACCTTTATCATCTTTTGAAGTGGATTCACCTTCATTATTCTTTTTGTTCTTGAGTTCCTTTTTCCTTTGTCGCTCTTCTCTCTCTTGGAAAAGAACTTCCACCATAGCCTTCATTTTGAGAAATAATTTCTAGAAAGCTTTCTCATCAAACTCTGTGGGACTTTGTTCAACTACCATTTCCAATCATGGAAAAGACTTTCATTTTCTGATCTTAGGATTGAACTCCAGTTGTAAGTGCACCTTCTCCTTGCTTCAATTTCAACCTAGTTAGCATTCACTTTTGTAATTTCTTGCTAAGAAAATATAATACCACTTTGATATGTAATTATAGGTATACAATTCAAATGTATTTAAGCTTAATTAAAATTATTACCGATCTAGACATAATTGTATGACTATATTGTTGAACCGTTGAAACTACAGACTAGGTTCACTTTTACTTAAATTAAGGAAATTGACTAATTACTATAATGTTGTAACCAAAAATCAACATAAGGAATTAAAACTAAAATAATGAGAGACAGGAGAGAGAAGAATGAAAATATAGAAGGGAAGTTAACATAGGAGATTGATAACGAAGTTCATCCAATTAAGACTACATCTCTGGGTCCACTTCTCAAGGTAGACTACTTTATTAATATCACCAAGCAATGAAAATACCTTGTTACAATATCCAAGCTCCACCTAAATAAGAATTTCTAACAATATCTCTCTCCTTTACATTTTTTGGTGTAATAATCAACACATTGTAATCTCTCTCAAAGAATTCAAATTCTCCACCTTTCACAATAATTTCCCAATAATATAATTATTCCCTCCTTGAAGAGAATTTTCAATAATTTATAATATGCCCCTTCAAAGCCAAAATTACCCCTTTTATACATAATTTTTGCCAAATATGGCTTAAAACCAAATGATTTACAAAAATCACCCAATCTCCCATTACAAGTAATAATCTTCCATAATTTTGCTAATTTACTTATAAAAATATTTGAAAATATTCATAAACCTCCTTTAAATCATAAAAATGTTTAACCAATTATTTTAAGCCCCTTAAAATATTATAATTTGTTTAAATATGAGAAAGGTGGTTAAAGAGGTTAATTGGTTGAAATCATATAAGTTTATGGGCTCTATTTCTTTACTTGTTTTATGGGCAAGGAAAGAAGATTTTAAGGGATAAAATCCCACCAAATCCTTTCTTTTTTTAATTTTTAAACCATATGTTTTTTCTTTAACAAATATGGTTTAATCCATATGTTTTTCCACTTATTTTGTCTATGTAAGTGCCAACTCACTAGTCCTGCCATGTCATCGGCCATGTGTCCTTCCAAGTATCATGTTTTGGTGATATCACGTCACCACTTTGACCAAGTTTGATTGGTCATAACTTCCACTTATGGACTCGGATTTGGTATGTTCAAAATGCGCTAGAAAGCTCTCAATGAGATCTACATAATGGAACTGATGTTGATAGAAAACTGTTCCATGATCATTATTTTTGTTTGGATTGACTGAGCTTTGAACTCATGTTGACCATGCAACTTATTACCAAGTAACATATCATCCTAGAGCATACGAACCTATTTGACCCTCGTGATTCATTGTCATTGACCATGTAGGTCTATGTGATGAAGTTGGTTATCCGGGAAGATTCAGACCATGACCTTGAATCTCGATGCCTCGCTCGATGCATATATAGAGACCATTTATGAAGTGGGAATTAGCAGGTAGTTCAGTCATTCTTGTAGAGGAAAAGGTAAGGCTATTGCAAATGTAGTAGCCACAATGAATGATAACGACCTCAGATGCAATAGGAAGTTTACAAAGTTAGCAGAATCTTATTCTTCCATCTTATAGAAGTTATTGAAGGATAAGATCATAACCTTGGAGAATCCTAGACCTCTCAAGAAACCTTACCTTGATTGGTATGATGTAAAATCCTTATGGTAGTACCATCAAGTTAACGAACATGATACCAAATGCTTTATGCACTTGCATCATGAGATACAAGACCACATTGAGGATGATACTATTCATCTTGATGGAAGTAAACAAAATGTGAAAAAAATTAGTGGTGAAATAAAGTAGTAAGTTGTAGATAGACACAAACCCATTTTTTCTTCATTCTACTAACTTAATTATTGATCCCTTTGATTCCACTACCCAGCCAAAGGCGTATGTCAACATGGTCACAGTTACTCCTACCGCACATCCTGTGACTACCTTTCCAGACATGACATTCACCCTCAAGATTTTCCCTTGAATAAAAAGCCATGTCCCCTCTACATTCCCATTCGCCTCAATGGGAACATTATGAAAAGAGTCCTAGTTGACCCTACGAGCTAAGTGAATGTCATCACTGAGGAGACGTTATGGCTAAATTCATTCTAGATGGAGGAGTATGAAGAATGAAGTCTACCATCCATACGCATGATGGACTTTCTCTCAAGATGTATGGCTCAATAACTCTATCCATCCTAGTTGGACCTAGTTTTGTGGACACAATGTTTGACGTTATTCTAGAATCATATTTGTTCAAAGTGAATTTTGGAATAACTTGGCTAGCTTCCATGAATGGAATCACTTATTTCATTCATAAATGCTTGAAATTATCCCACAAGGGTTTTGTGCACATGGTGCATGACATTGGATACTAGCCATTGGTGTCCCATAGGGGCCACTCATTAGATCATTTTTGGCCCACCCTGATCAGTCTACTTCCCCCGAGAATGGATCTACTTTACAAGAACAATGTGAAGTATAAGACTGGGGGAAAAGGACAACTAAATTTGACCCTTGTAGTAGTGTCGTAGCAAACTACGTCCTCTACTCGAAAGGAAAAGGAGAGACATTCCCATCCTCTGGGAGCCTCCTTCGCTCCTCTTTCTAAAGAAGAGCTTTGGATGAATGCTCCTAGCTTTTTCCTAAGGAGTCTGAGGATACCGACTTGAAAAAAACCCAAGATTCTGTTAGAAACCAAGATCTAAAATGCAAACTAGAAAATCCTTCAACATAAGAGAAAAATAAAAAAAAAGAGCTATTGTAAAAAGATGTGCAACATAATATTATTTAGGAATTCATAATTACATGATAATGATTTTCTTTATAAAATAAAAGATGCATAACCCTAATCTTATCTTCAACAACAAGATAGCTCAACAAGATAAGGATGAGAATAATAAACCTAGGAATTAAATATTACCTAAGTAATGTTATGCAAGTGCAATTAAATATTAATTACACTAACACCCCCCATAAGGAGAGAAAAAAAGAATGCACCTAAAACTAAGATGAATGCAAGAAAGCATGAATGAATGGGTCCCAACAATAAGGCCTACTTAGGTACCCATGTACAAATGCAATAATGAGGTAGAGAAGGAAAGCCCAGTGGGACAAAACCCCCATACAATGAGATGAACATTGCAAAGAAGCACTGGAAGAACACTATGGAGTAACACTGCAACTACAATCTAACAAGCAAGGAAAGATACCTCTATCTACAAGAAACCAAATCAGAATCATAATAATGTGATAGCAGAACCAGTGCCATGGAACACTAGAAAACTCACAAATTGGAACAACCCTAGAATTTGTGAAGCAACAATAGATGAGATGATGAAAAAATTGGAAACTCTGTATCTTGATGTCAATGCCAAATTGAGACTAAAACTCTTCCATGGGAAGGATTACCATAAAAAATTTGGAACATTAAACATAAAAACATGGCCCTCAAACTGAGAAGGATTTGAACCAATGTGGGTCAATAACCATAATCTCTCAACTGAAGTGTTAACCAATGTGAATTTGATATGTGTCAAGCTACAGAAAAAATGTGGCCAAAAGAAACTAAGAAAATAGATAACCCATGCGAGTTTCCATTAAAACAAGATGGAGATCAAAGTGCATGCACACTCTAATCAAATTATTATGTAAGAAACCCCCCTGATGAAACTTTATCTCAGTTCATTTATTACAATAACCCAATTATTGTAAAAGGAGAGCATGTTAAATATGCATAAACAAAAAATAAGATGATGTGGTACTGAAATGAAGTACAAATATTCAAATTTCACCTTTCCAACTGCCAAAACATCCATGTAATCTCCAAAACACCCATCGGGACAAATCTAGAATAATGATCAACTTGGGACAAATTACAAAAATAATTTCATGGACAACAAAATAGAGCTCCTAAATACCTTTCCAATGCTGCAAAGAAGACAAAAATCAGACATCATGGTAAAAATTTATGAGCTCGAAAGCCATAAATAAATATCTGACTTCAAACCAAAAAAACAACAGCTAAACAAAAAAATACTGAAAAATAAACTGCACCACATGAAAGTACTCAAAACTAGCTTGCTAGCGATATCTCATTTGCCCGATTTCAATACCGTATGCCCAAAAGAAAAAAATTGCTCCTTGAAGGAAAACTAGGGTTAGGAGGGGGAAAAGAGGGCCATACGGCCTCTAATGTCATGTTGATGTCATCACTTCACGAGAAAAAATTTGACGGCCTAGAGGCTGTCAAAGCAACAAAACATCCCCCTGCAAAAATTTGATTACAGCCGCTGTGCTAGAGCCTGCGAGGGATGATCTGGGATCAATGGTGATGGGTGGAGCTGTAGAGTGGCACCACTGGGCTGAGCGGCCCTCCGATGGCCTCTCAATGGCTAGTGGGAGGTGCGGTGCTTTAAAATGGGAGGTGCCATGTTTTCTGCAACAATTGAAATTTTTGCCTCGAACTACGTGTTGGGGAGGTCATACGAAGGGCGTTCTTACGGTTTTTGGCCACTATGAATGCAATGGTGACCTCCATTTCTTCCCAAACTACTCCAAAAAATTGGCTACCTCTAGAGCTTCCTGAAATCTATCAACTTGAAACCCTCATGGATCTGGAAAACGATGGCCAAAATCTACAAAACAAAAGTCAATCCTAAATTTTTCCAGTGCTCCAAATCCAATGGTGAAGCCTAATCTGATCCAAAATGCCTCATAGATGAACTCAAGGAATGATACCCTTGAGGAATCCCAAACAAACTCTGCAATGATTTTCTCAAAAAATCTAAGGAGTTGCAAATCAAGGCTCTGATACCATGTTAGAAACCAAGATCTAAAATGCAAACCAGAAAATCCTTCCATAGAAGAGAAAAATAGAAAAAGCAGAGCTATTGCAAAAATATGCGCAACATAATATTATTCAGGAATTCATAATTACATGATAATGATTTGCTTTATAAAATCAAGGATGCATAACCCTAATATTATCTTGAGCAACAAGATAGCTCAACAAGATAAGGATGAGAATAATAAACCTAGAAAATAAATATTGCCTAAGTAAAGTTATGCAAGTGTAATTAAATATTAATTACACCAAAACCCCCCCATAAGTGCAACTTAGGGAGAAGCAAATTATTATTCAAAGATGAGTCCTCGCAACAAGGCCTGATTTGAATATCTAATCTTTCCTCTATGACCCATGTACCTTTTCCCTACCTGTACAGTAGAAGGAAGGGTCCCCATGGGGAATCCTCTATGTCTTGTCCTTCATGGCCTCCCACCACTCCTACTCCAAAAGTAGTGAATGGGAAGATGCCCACCACCGAGATGCTAGAGCTAACTCCCCTTGTTGTTTCTCAAACTCTTCCTCCTACTCCTATCTAGGAGTCTATCCCTCCACCAGAAACGGTTGTGAAGTACACACCTATGGCTAAGTGGGAGCCTTTTGTTTCTTTGCAGCTCTCAACCTCTAGCTCAAAGATTCATAGGAGTCACCTTGCATGTGAATGCACATGCTAATGAAAGGCTTTGGTGGCTGAGTAGGCCTCTTTGTAGAAGGAAGAGGAGATTAAAACTCTTGCTTTAGGGCCTCTTGTTGTGTCCTCCTCTCTCCTCCCCTCTACTTCCATTCAACCAAGCTCAATATTGCTTTTGGCTCCTATTGTGAGTGCACCTGACCCCAAAAAGGTGTAGGTGTTTATCGCTCCTTTAGTTCAGCCACCCTTGTTGATGTCCCTTTTAGAATTCTCACCATTCCCTAAACCCATAGACATTTCAAATACCTCAATGGTTTTTGTTGTGATTTTCTCCTCCTCCTTAGCACCTCTTGCCTTTTTTGTGGGGAGTTCACATCCTCTAATGAAGCGTAAGGTAGAGTTTGGCCCTTCTAGAAATGGAGGGCATACGAGGAGCCCACCCTCTCCAAAGGGTGGTCCTACACTAGCTTGTTCTGTCTTGGTGATGGAACAAGTCTCAACTTCCCCTGAGTTCATCTTTTCTCCTAAGTCACTCAGTGATCCAACCGGTGAATCTTGGGTTTCATCCTCTCCATCCATTGAGGTAGGACATGGGACCCCTACAAAGTGCATGTTCAACTCTTTGGACAAAGCTCCAACCTTGTTGGTGATCTTCACAAAGTCACTGGCCATAGCTCCACAAGAGCTGAGCAAAGAAGGCTTTGTAGGGGCTTCTTCCTTAGCCCTTGTTGTGGGAGGGTCAGAAGCTCCTCCCCTTAATATTCCACCACTGTAGGCTCATTCATCGTCCCCTTACAATGATCTATATTGGGAAGTGGATGACCTCTTATTTGATGAATGTTAGGGGGAAGCCTCTTCTTTATCTTTAGATTAGGTGTGTGTGTTGTGATGTGTTCCCCCATGCTTGTGTTATGTGTTCCTAGATGACCCTTGTCACCCTTATTGGTGCTTGATACAAGAGTGATCTTGTGTCATAAACCTTCTTCTATTTGTATCATCATTCTTCCTCTATTATGCGCTTTGGTTTTCAAAAAATTGGGGATGATGCAAAGTGTTGGGGGAACTTAGGCTTCCCTTCCATGTTGAACCATTTTTTTATTTTTACTTTATTTTCTTGTGCATTCTTCACATGGTATGATATAGTAGGGGGTTCATGACTATTTATTTATATACTACTATTATACTTATATATATATGAGCAATCCAACCACAAAATATCATATCACCCATGTGTCCCTTGTTTGTCATGTTGCTTTTTCTCTTTCTCACTTTTCTTATCTTTCTCTCTTCTTTGCTTCAGTTGTCCCTCATATGTGTGATAATGTCATTTCTATACTACTTTGATCTTTATAAAATGCATTCATTTCCAACGAATCTTTTCTTCAAGATCCTTGCAAGTTTTTCAAAAATCACAATCTCGACTTGGACCCCTAAGGAAATGTGTTTCCCTCATCATGGGTTAGTAACTAGAGAAATTTACTCTAAGGTGGGAGTAGCCTTTCCCTATGGGAGAGGCATCAACCTTCCCCTTTCTAGGGTGCATTTTCTTCCTTTCAAATTCCTTGATGAATTGAACATCTTTCAAACATATTCCTTGATGATGAATTGATTTGGGAAAAAAATCTCTTTCATACTTTCAAACAGCGCATCCCTTGTGTGGACCCCTCTTCTTTTGAAGGATTCCCAAGGGACCCCTTTAAAAGCCTTCCAACTTATCAATGATCTATGTGACTATCCACTTATTTTCTTCCATAGATGCTTTATTTTCTGGCATGTTCTATCTGTAGATTAACATGTCACTTTGCAGGTGTGCCTATAAAGTCACTTTCTAGTCCAACTCTATGGAGCCCCCTTGTATCTATGCTTCCTTCATGACATAGAACTTGGGGGTTGTATTCTTGTAGGTTTTTGGGACAATAAGGCACTTACTTCATTGGGCTTCCTTCATGAGAGATAACTTGGGGGTTACCTCCTCACAGGACTATGGGCTTGTGAGATGCTTTCATCTTGTAGGATTTTTCCATCATTGGTCTGAGGGCCTTCAGTGTACATTGTGCTACTTTGAAGTTCTACAGAGCTATGGAGTTTTTTTTTTGGAACTCCATAGGGAGAGTACCTATGGAGTCCTTTTCCTACCCTATACTTTTGAATTCAGCAAATCATGGTCTACTTCCTCGGTAGTTCAGGTATACATTTCTAACCCTAATAACTATTTGATCTACTTTATCAAGTGCTCATTAGTATTGATGCTCGCTAAAGTGAAGGAAAAATGTATAGGTGGGAATTTTCACTCCTTGGGAAATTTTCCCTTTTACATACCTTCATCTTAGAAAATCAAATGTGAATGTGAAATTCCACATCGTCCACTTTTCTTCCATCCACTTGGAATATTTCTTGTTTGTCAATGAGAGAATATTTGTTGGGGACACATGCATAGTGCATAGATGTCTACATGGCATGCTTCCATCCCTGATGGATTCATGTGTCTGAAGCTAGGAAATGAATTACACACCTGATTGGTGTCAAATTTTAATGTCCCTCTTCAACCAACCGACCCTGAAAATGGAAAATTCTTCCTCATTCTACCTTCAAATTCATTCTTCATTCATTCACTTCATCTTCTTTGCATTCACAATCCCTCTATACATTCAATCACTTCATCTCTTCACATTC